>JARHVA010002516.1:2170000-2375000 GCA_037957365.1 Torreya grandis
TGCACAAATGCTAAAATCATAGGTTTTAGACACCTCATTAATAAAGAACACAATTCTAATTTTGTAATTACATTAGTAATAGAATATATAAATTTCCAAATAATATTTAGAGGCAATCAAAAGGTTCCACAATCTATTTCATCAATCTTATTCTCTATTAGCTTCCAACATAAAAAAAATAAAACAATCACTTTGGGATTGATCACATATTAAATGACATATTTTAAGATTCAAGGATTATACTTACAATTAAAAAATCCAAGGATATAACTATGAGCATTTAATTTAAATATAAATTGAAAGAAAGTGTAAAAATTCAACTAGCCTAGTAAAGACTTAAATTATTCACATAGACTATTTCCTTCCTTTTGCTCTTCACTTCCTTATTTTCACCAATATCCTTCTCCTCAAAACATGGAATTTTTATCCAACTCTAGTATCATTGACTTATTATTCTCATTCATAAAAAACATTAAACTCATTCCATAGACTTTTATTTCTAAGGAGGAGCATTGGGTGAATGTTAAGTTTTATGGTTGGGAGATATAAATTATTGAATACAAACTCCTATAATTTTATCCCCATGGGGTAATTTTTTTAAATTAAATTCATTTAATTTCCCCTTTTATATGTCCATGTACTCTCAAGGTTATGTTTAAGTATTTTCAAGCCTACAAGAGCTATTAGACATAAATTTTAAATTAACTCATCTAAGTAATTATTTATAGTTTAAAGTATGGTGAACACCTCACCAGACCTAAAACCATAATATAATCCTTTAATCATTGTGAAAAGAACATTTGTTCTTTGATTTAGCACATCTATCTCATGTACACATACTTATTCTATTTTTGTTGATTAGACACTACTAGCATACCAAAAAAAGGACAAAAAGATAATAACTAAAACTACTTTGTATATGAAATCCCATAACATACTTGGTTCACATTATTGACATAATATTTTTATCACCTCTCAACCACCTATCTAGTTCACCTCTCCTTTATTATACTCTCCCTCTTTCTAGGGCCAAAAATAACTTATGCTACAAATGTACACAAATGAAAGGCCCATTAAATAGTTAATCAAACCCATATTTACTAGTAATTATGCAAATTATGACAAATTTTAAAATACAAATCATCATGTAATTATATTAAAAAGAATTAACATATTTTCATGATCAACTTACATCCTATTAACTTATCCTATGTAATTTAATGTCATATTCACATTAGATCCATATTCATATCAATATCCATTATTAATCACACAATAATATAATTCATGAAAAACATATTAGTAACATATTTATTTAGTTCTAGTTCCACAAAGGATAATAATCACTCAAATAATTATTAAACATCATAAAGTCTAACTAGACAAGTTTACATGGCACACCACATTGACATCAACAAAAAGTTATTATGCACATGAATGGGATATGACATCCTCACCCCTTGGGAGAGACATTGAACTAATGTTTACTAAAGTAATAACTAAGTAAAAATATTTGGAAAAGATTTGAATAATTAATTATAGTCTTCCCATTTGTGCTCTCCTTAAAATATTGGTCCTAGTGGACCTTACATTAGGAGACTTCCCCATCCACAATGTCAATTTGAGAGTATCAATAATCCATAAGGTCTCTACCAAAACCACTTTTAGATCCTACACTTTTAAGGTTTTCCAATCAATAACATGAGACATATCTACATGATAATGTTTCAACAAATACACATGAAAAACATTATGAATTCAAGAAAGTGTCGATAGTAGTGTAAGTTTATAGGTAATTGGGTTAATAACTTCAAGGACATGTTGAGGTCAACATACCCCCATTTCTAAAAATTGGGGACCCTTGTGATAAACTGTGTAATTTATACCTTAAAATTAAAATTCACTTGATTAAGGTTTTATTAATATGTTTGCACATTATCTATATTTGAAGATCATCCACACCATGTTCTAGTTGGTTTTCTTATTCATGGCTCTGGTTTAACCTTATCTAAAGTTTCCTAACTTTGGGTCTTATTGTTTCAAGTTACAAGTCTAATATATGTCTATTAGAGGTAGATAATGTCTAAGTTTCATGATTTTAATGATTTTATCTTAATCTAACCTTTTACTAGTCTTTAGTCTATTAAAAGTCAAATTAAATCCATGTTCAAGCTTCTTGAAACCCTTATTCAGAAACCCTAGATTAGACCCCTCATTTGAATTCAAATTTAATGGGAATAAAATTATGTGGGAAATTTTTAATATTCTATGGACTTATTTAAATTCTTATACTAAGGCTTAGTCATGTTTTTCAATGTGACCAAACCTTAGTCTAAAAATTATATACTAAGTCTCTTTTATATCTAGATCCCTTTATCCCCTTTTAATTTAATATGGTCTAACATTTTATATGTAGGGTCATTTTCATATGTTATTAACTTAGATTAATGTCTTATTCCTACGGCCTCATTCATGTTTATTAACAAAAACAAGACATTAGTCTTAACACTCTATCCTAAGTCTTATATGTCTCTGAGCCTTGAGTTAAACCGTGTGCTTGTTTATAGGATCGATGATCTGCATTCATGTAGATGATAAAGATCTAATTAATCAAGATCATCAAGGATTAAAATGGGTCCCTTTTTATTATAACTAATACTTAGCCTAAGTTTTACCCTAAGGTTTTTATTGTATTTATCAATACAATAAAACCTTGGGATAAAACTTATGTCATGACTTTAATTATTTGAAGGGTCTCTATTTTATTATGTTTTAAAGACTTATGTTACACTTATGATCTAAATTATAAATGGTCCCAATCTCATTTTATCCATTTATGACTACAAGAACCAACCATGTTTGACTACCAAGATCATAATAAATGACCCACATTTACTCGAGTGAATCAATCAAATGATGTGTATTGAATCAAAGTTCTTATGGTACCTACTATTTATGGGACTTGAATTTTCCATTCTCATTCATGTTATTTGATGCCCATGAGGCTATCATTAACAACCATAAGACCATAAAATTATAGTTCATATGGTTAATTGTGCAAGCTTAAAATTGGCATTCTTATGACCATAAATTAAAGTTCATGAGGTTGTCATTGACATTTACAAAGCCATAAAATTTTATCCCATATGGTTAATTATTCAAGATTAAATTTGATGTTCTTGTGATCATTAATTGATGTTCACAAGGCCATCATTGACATCTATGAGACTATCAAAATTCAAACTCAAGAACCAATCTCACCTAGATGAATGAATATGTTTGTCTTCATGGTTTAGGATAAATAGAATATCATTTGGAAAGTAAACATGCTTAGGGGTTTATACCTAAATACTAAAATTTATCTTTCATCAACCTTTAACCTATCATATAATAAGTAAAATTACATGGGAATAATTATAAACACCATAGACTTAGGTTAAATGTTTTCCTAAGATTGAGTCATGTTTTTAAATATTTAACCAAACCTTAGTATAAAATATTATGCTTGGTCCCTATATATCCCATGATTTTTTGGTCTATTTTATTGGCTTGATATAACCAATGTACAGTCCTATTATTATAAGACTTAGCCTAGATATTTTACCCTAAATTTTTATCATGTTTATTAATATGATAAAACCTTAGGTTAAAACCCTTACATTAAGTCTCTTTTATTATTTTAGGTCCCCTTTTTACTATGATCCAAAACTAGCTTAAATAATTTAGCCTAAGGTTCATTCTGTGTCTATTAACAAGAAATAAAACCATAGTCTAAAGTATTTAGGCTAAGTTATTTATATTTATTGATACTAACTTAAACATTGTGCATCTTTATAGGATCTACAGCTCACATTCACATTGACAAGATTGATCCAATAGAGTGAGGTTGAGTCAAGGTTTCAATAGAACCTCCAAGATTGAAAGAAGGTGAAAAGTGTCATGGTTATGACCTAATACAAACAACATCCAATGGCATGCAACTCTCAAGATCGAGATCAATAATTTACATTGATTTGTGTAAAATTATCTAATGGTGCAAAATAAAAGGAAAATTTTAAATAGAAATGGTTATGTTTTAAAAGATTAATGAATAATTTACTATAAAAAGTGCCATGTAGATGCCATGTCGATGCCACATGGGTAGAAAATGATAAAACTAGAGATTTTATGGGCTTAAAAAAGCAAAGGTATAAATGCCAAGGTCTAAATCAAATCTAAAGCACAAACTCACTCAAGTGAAAAATACATCATGATTAAATATTGATAAAAAAAACTTCAAGAAGAACCTTAACATATCCAAAATCCATAATTCAATCCCAATGTGACCAAAATTGAGCCTAAGAGACTCAAATTACCATCTGAACAAGTGAAAACTGATCTAGAGGCAAAATTGGACCACTAATGAGCAAATTTCTCAAACTCACAATCATTTAAATATAAAAACAACATAAAGAGGACATAAACTCTATCTGAATATGGATTTAGAAGGGAGAGTCTTCAAAGACACCGAATTTGATGCTATAGCCTTTAACATAGGAGATAACAACTAGTCCAAGCTTTTTTGGCCCATTAAGGAGCTACCAACCATTACAATAGAGGATGAAAATATTACATTAGTTATTTGAAGATAGGATGACCTAATTTCCATTCAAATGATAAGTATTAACTATGTGGCAATAAAACTAAAGGTAATACATTGCATTGATGTTATTGCTCCTATTTTTAAGGATTGTAAAATTGATCAAGACATGATAGTACATGAGCATTATTTTAGAATAATTATTTATATCTCCCCTATTGACTTTGAGAATTACTAAAAGATACCCAAGCCTTAACACATCAGAGAATGGTCCAATAAGAATGCCCTAAAAATTGTCCTCACCCCATGGTTATATTCAAGGACCCAAGTAGTCTATGACCTCAATGGAAGGATCCTAATCACCTAATTTAGTGTTGGTAATATGATGATTATGACATTACTAAATAGATTGTATTTAAACTCTTTAACCAACTATGTGAACAAAATCTCTGTCCCTTTTGTGTATTTCATGGTTGAGAAAGGACTTACTCACCCTCTTGGGGAGATGATAAATATTTGCTTGAAATAATAATTCACTAAAAATAAAGAAGTAAAAGAGAAACTATTTATATATGATGTCTTATATTTTGGATGACTTGATAACCACTACCAAAATCCCTAGAATAAAATAATGGTCACCTGATAGGAGACAGTCTCCCTGTATAATTATAAAATGCATATATTCAAGTATATGGACCATATTAAATTCATATGTGACTATGTATACCCATCCTTAGTTGAATCCATTTCAAGGATCACTATGATGAGGATCAACCCTTTAATCAAGACATATGTCAAGATCATTGGGGACATTCAGATATATCTAGATTACACTCTAATATGGATAGAAGGAACTATGATCCAACCCCTTAGGTTACCATTTCATATATCCACAAATTTGGAAAATCAAGAGGTAGCATACCAATTATTCCATGGCATAGACAACACGTGTAAAAATAAAATAAAATGACTACTCTATTCCTTTCCTTTAACTATTAGTAGGACTATATTCCAAATTTTGGAAAATGTAGAGACTATCTCCATGCATAAGTCCTCTTTCAATCTACATATTGATAAAATGAGATAATGGGACCCATATGAAAGGGTTGTAAGACATTTAAAAGACAAGTAGATCAACATGACTTATTAACATCACCCTGGTGTCTATGATTTAGTGTACATCTGAGCTTCCTCATTCACAAAATTCTTAACAAGATTAAAGAAGCATAACATGAAGCTTGAAGCTAGACTAATAAGAGAGAAAAATCCAAGTGAAGATATATGGAAGATGGGGCCTAAGTATTATAATTATTTACCAAGACCATCGTCTAGACCTCATCCCATGTAGCCATATGCAGAGACATAAAAGCCTAAAGCACAAGTTATATAAAGGATAGATGAAAAAAGACCTGAGGAGAGGAGACCTAATGAAGTAGCATCATCTTCAACACTGATTGAAGAACAAAAGTCATAAGTTGAAGAAAATAACCTAATTTGATTAGACCCAGAGTAGATAGTAGAATATGCCCTAAAGGTACTAGCTAGTGTCTACTAGTTAGATAAAGAATAAGTATAAATGGAAGAACCTTAGTCCCAAATTGAGGAGGAAGTAGAGGAAGAAAAGGGGAAGGAAGTATCTTTGGACTTAGCTCCTATTGCAACCCAACCCAAAAGGAAAGGTGAGGTGGCTCTAATTCAAGTAGGAGTCAAGAAACCAAAGTTAAATATCACTTAACATTGGAGTGAAATCAAATTTTTTTAGTGATTATAATATAATTTATGGCCCCTCCATTCTATAATATTTCATATATGGTAAGTTGCAAAAGGTTCCAACCATGCACCACCATTAGGATATTATAAATTCTATTAATATCCATGTTCATGATGAACTCAAGCCTTGGATTATGGCATTACAACAATAGGAAAAATAAATATGCATGGCGACCCTTGGAGAGTCAATTGGAACACAGATAGATTATCCTAGAAAATTAGAGCACAAGTTGAGATCCCTACTCCTCAAGTGATAGAAACATCAGTGGGAGTTTAGTTCAACTTAGAGATAGCCAACATAGAGAGAGTAATTGAGAAGAAATCCATGGTTGAAGGTGAACAATTCACCTTTCATAAGATTGAACCTTTTATTGGTATAACTCCAATGGTAGGACAAGATAAGATGTTTGATGAGAAGATCCTTAAACTAGCATATGCTCAAAATGATCAATTGCAAACAATGATCTAGGGGATATTACAAGAAAATAAGAATTTAAAAGATTTTATTTTCTTATATATTTAGTAAGATATATTCAAGAAGTTTGAAGACACCATGGTTGACCTATTTAGGCTCTTCAAAGGCACTTAAGAATAAATAGAGAGAAATAAAGAAGAAAATCTCTAAAGCAATAGGCCAAGTTGGCCAATGGTGAGAAAAAAGTCTTAAGATGAAATACTTGATTAAGTCTTTGTCCAAGAATCTAATACCACATTTTATAACTATTAACAAGGCACATTTGAATATGGACATGGCCATATTGGTTGACAAGATTGATGCCCTGGATAGTTAATCCAAAATAATGGAAGACCTTGTCAAAGACTTCAAGTAGTTAGAAGATGGAATGTCTCATTTCTTAGATATCTTGATAAAGGAAGCCATAACCCTCATCTCACTAAGTCTCATAATTTATGAATATTTAAAACATAGAACCTTTTAGTTCATGTAAGAAGTAATAAACTAGGGGCAAAACTAGACAACAAATGGCAATAGGAAAGTCATGAGCTTACTCCTATCATTCAAGGAGAAAATGGGAGATGATAGGGGCATCAAAATAAATATAGAAAAGATTGAAAATAACCTTAAAGACCTAGAGGTGCAAGAAAAAGATCTATTAATGAGACTAGTTGTCAACCTTCAGCTCATCAATGAACAACATTATAGGTTGACAATCCTTTAGGGTAGGTAACAATAACAAGGGACTTCATCAAAATAAGGACCCTAGAGTAAAAGTTAGTTAGGTATATTCTCTTTATAGTAACTTTGTAAAATTTTATAATAGAATATTCTTTTGTAAAGGCATGTGTAACTTATAATAACATTGCATATAGGCCAGTCCACTTGGAAAGGTTTAGTGTAATCTAGAAAATTTTATAGAAAGGACAATTGACCTTACACTTGTACACTTGTAAGTGGATATGACCGAATGACATCCTACCTTGTTTCTTATAAAAGGAGCATTATCATTTGTAAAAAGGAGGGATTTTTTGAGTTAAAAACTAGTGTAAACTTTTAGAAACTAATGCAAGAAGAGAAATTTGAAAGGATTGTCTCATTTTGTTTGTGTGAATTGCTATATGGCCTATCTCTTAATTATTTATTCTAAATTTTAGAGTTAAATTTTTATTACGATTTCTTGGTGTGTACCTTTAAATGCAGAATTGTTAACTTGTGATAATGATACGCTAATTAAAGGTTCCTTACTTTTCTTTATTTTATTTGCTCTAAATTTTTAGATGTGCATTAGATATCTTCTTAAAGGATTAAATATTTAAAGTAATTTTATTTATTATTTTCATTATTTCTTATCTTCCTTAGAATTTCACCTGATATATGTTGTGATTTGAGATTAAGATGTTTTAATTCATATATTGGTTTGAAGTGTATACCTAGGAAACATTTGAACTTTGTCATGATGTTTGAGATAAAGATCAATCACATATTTTATCTTTGCCTTACCCTTCCTTTTTCTTATTTTTTAACCAATTAACTTTAAATTAAGGATTCATTGTATAAGTCCATATCAGTTTAGCTTAAGACATATAGTGAGAATAATTTGTCTTAATTATCATAGATCATTATATTATTTTCAAATATTTACAGGCCATAATGGCTCACAACCACCAACTAATATAAATATTGTGAAACAGTCACATATTTTATCTATATTCCATCATAGATAATAGGATTATGAAAACTTGAAACTCATGCTCTGAATTATTAATGGTTTTTAAATCTCCTTGAAAATTACATTAATAGTTAGGACCAATTTAATAATGTTTTCATTGACCAATTTGGCAAAATTATTAGTCCTTATGTCTTGTACCAACAATTCACCACAATAAAGAGGGATGAAAATGAACCTATAAGAGCATTTAATTCTAGGTTCCAAAAAATTTATAGATGAACCATAGACCCTTACAATCTAGATGATGCCTTGGTTCTAGAAATATATAAAGATGCTTTAGATCATGTGACCTTTGTATTTATAGAGAGAGTTGTTAGACCTATGAATTTTTTTGCCTTAGCCTATTCTAAAGAAATGATCATCAATGATCAAATGTAGCCCCAAGGTCAAATGGACTAATATATTCCCAACATCATCCCATATTTTCCTACCTTGAATGTGTTTACAAATAACAATCAAAACATACCTACTTTGAACCAAATCCCAACTTTAAACCACCTACTTTTAATTCATGCTCATCCTACCTAGAACTTAGGATTATTAAACATTTCTACCAATGGATTTAACCTTAGTGACCAAAAGGACTTAGTACCAACCACTGGTAATAATAAAAATCAGGTTCATCGCTTTGAGGGACCCAAAAATGAAAATTACTCTATCTTAAATATGGTCTAAAACTTAAGCACTAATTTTCTTCAGCTACAAAAACAAGTTGGTAATATTGGAGAGAGCTCAGGTAGGAAATTTTATTTCCAAAGGTTTAATAGGCCCAGTAATAGGTTCCATGATGATAGTTACAACGATAAGAAAAATGAGTCATCTACTAAAAAAAAAGCAATGGATATGAATATTATTGATATTACTTTACCTAATTATTGGAGTACATTGTACTTTTAGGCATCATGAGATAGATTGTATTGAATTTTTTAAAGATTTTGATGTCTTTCAAGAAGATTTGGATATGTTTGAAGTAGTTCTTAACAAATATAATGGTGTAGGTACATTAGGATCTAAATTTATTGACCAATACTTCATGGTGGATATATTTGACTTCCCTTTCTAAGAAGATAATGAGCCTAATGATATTATATAAGAAGTCCATTCTTTTCAATAGTTCTTGAAGAAGGCCTACCCTATAAGGAACATAGAGAAAAAATAACCCTTGACTACTTCAACACCTGCAAATAACTTTGACACTCCTCTAGATACTACCTTAGATAATGACATAGAGCCTCTAAAGGGAAGTATTTCTAAACATATTAATAATGCATTTAATTATTACAATAAAAATAGGTATAATATTATGGAAGACATGAACAAAATTAAGGCTAACATTATATTGCATGAATTGACACAAATCAGTGAGCAAAGAGACCTATTGTTGGATTCCTTATCTAAAAATCTTGGTATGCCACGCAAAACTACAAATGCCAATGTTGTTATGCATATAAAACTAATATAGAGTCCCCACTTTTCTTGCTTAATATTAGGATGTTTGGTAAGAATTCACACAATTATTTTTCATATTCTGGTGCATCCACAAACATTATGCCAATAGGTTTTTGAAAACAACTTAACTTGACTCCTATTAAATATAATAGAGTTATAACTCAATTACATAATTTTAGAGTCAAAGTAATTAGGGAATTTTCAAATTTTCATATGCAACTTACCTTTGAGCCAAGGGTCCAATAATTTATTGACATCTAGTTGGTGGACATACCTGATGCTTATGGGATACTATTAAGTAGAGAGTGGAAAAAGGCCCTACATGGATATATGTCCACTGACTAATCACATTTTTAGCTGCAATGGAAAGGAGTCCCAAATCATATCAAAGTGGAAAGAGAGCCTTATATGAAGCACATGATCACATATTATAATGTTGTGAATGAAAGGGTTAACATGTTAGACTCTAATGAGATAAACATGATGGATTTAAATTAGGAGTGTATACTCTTGAGACTTATAAGGTATGTAATTTTAAGACTTCTCATGATGTTCCTAGAATTTGGAAATTACATTTGGATGGTGTTAGGTGTGAGTTTGGATCTAGAGTAGGGATTTTTCTAGCTAATCATGTTGGGAAAGAACTAAAAGATGCTTATAGACTTTAGTTTCCTTACATAAATAATCTTGTAGAATATGAAGCTTTGATTCTAGGATTATAATTTTTGATTAAGCATAAGGTTAATCAAATCTTGCTTCATGGTGACTTATAACTTGGAGTCAATTAGGTAGTGAGCAAATACCAATGTAAATTGTCATATCTCAAGAGATATAAGTTCAGAGTCTAGGATTTGCTGGAATATTTTTATGCTTTCAACATTGTTTCCATCCCTAAAGAGGAGAACAAGGCTAATGATGAGCTTGATTTAGTTGCATTTAATCTTATACCAAACCATGACTCTCAAAGCCTTATCATTGAGCTATTTCCATGCCCTTTAGTCTTAGATAACATAAACCATCTGTAGGTTTTTAGTGATGACCAACAAATCCTAGATTTCATGACCAACGTAGGAGTATTTGAGGCCCATGTCATAGATGAGGCCAAATAAAATACCCTTGAAGAGGATGTCATATTTGAGAAAAAATTCATTTAAATTAATGATAACAAAATTCTAAAAGGGATGATTACCTTGGAGAGGTTATTTGATCAGGATAAACTAGATAAGAATACTAAGATTCCCAAAGTGAGTGGAAAGGATTACAAGGTAATTGATCTTAGACCTCAATATCAACCATGATAGTTAATATTGGGACAATATGTATGATCATTGAAAATTAAAATGACAAAGTCTTACTAACAAACTATAAGGACATAATAACATGGTCTTATGATGACTTGAGGTTTTTCGATCCAAGAGTCATCACCCATACCATACCTTTAAAGGAAAAATAAAAACCTTTCAGATAGAAGTAGAGGCCTATCAACCTTATTTTAGAACCTATTATTTTCGTAGAGGTCAATAATTTGTTATATGACAAGATTTTATTTCTCATTAGGAACTCTACCTAGGTCACTAATTTGGTCCTAATCAAGAAAAATAATGGTGAAATAAGACTATGCTTTGATTTTAGGATTCTAAATAAATCATCTAAAAAAATACAACTATCCTTTTCCTTCTATAGACAAAGTTATATAAAGAGTTTCTAGTTCTTCTATGATGTCCTTTCTTGATGGATTTTTATGGTATAACTAGGTGTTGGTGAATCAAGAGGATAGGATGGAGACTAATTTCACTACCAAGTTGGGTACATTATCTTACAAAATAATGAAATTTGGGATAATCAACATATGGGTGATTTTCTAAAGGGACATGAATCATGATTTCCAAGGTTTGGTAGGTAAATGCATTATTATATACATGGATTATCTGATTATTTTTTCCAAAAATAAGGAACACCACATCATGCATTTACAATAGGTATTTGAAATATGTAGAAGGTATGGGATTTACCTCAACCCAAAGAAAAGTAATTTTTATGTTATTGAGGGAAAGTTATTAGGTCATGTCATTACTAAGGAGGGAATCTCTATAGATCTAGATAGATTAGATGTTATATAAAAAATATATCCTCGTAATAGTAGGAAAGAACTGAAATCATTCTTTGGAAAAATTAAATTTATAAGAAAGTTTATTTTTGGCTTTGTATAAATTGTCAAGCCATTGAATTAAATGCTGAAAAAGGATGCCAACATCTCATGGAATGAGGAGTCTGAAAAGGCCTTCAGGGACATCAAGGAGGCAATTGGTCAAGATCTAGTCTTGATAAGTCCAAACTTCTCCAAATATGTTTACCTTTATTATTTTACCTTTGATCACATTATTTTTGTAGTTTTAACTCAAAATTTTGATGGATGTGATCATCCAATTACTTTCATGAGCAAAAATGTTAAAAATGGTGAGTTAAATTATTATTTAATTAATAGGAAAGCATGTGCATTATGCAAAGTAGTAAATAAATTCAAGAAATACATTCTTAAGAATAAGGTGCATGTAATCTTACTAGACCCTGCCACCAAGCTCATGATAAGTCAGAATAAGCTAGGAGAAAGGAGAGGTAAGTAGACTTTTTTTATTTATGAATATGAAATTATTATGAAAACTATAAATTGTTTAAAGTGTCAAGGTTTAATTTAAATTATTACCAATGCTAACCCCAAGTTAAATGTCATGCACGTTGAACAAGAAATTTTTCAGTCTAATTATTGGTATGATCCTATTGTCCATCTACTGATCAATGGCATGTATCCTATAGGTTTGACTAGATATAAAAGAAGAGCCCTAAGACTCAAGGTAACCCACTACCTGATTAAATATGGAGTGTTATACTAAAAAAACTTCAAAGGCATTTACTTAAGGTGTGTATCCAAATAAGAAGCAACTAAAATCATGAGCACTTTTCATGAGAAGCTGAGAAGTAGACATCTATTTGGAAGGATAAATACTCAAAAAATACTTCATTGGTCTACAATTTTCAAGGATGCCTATAAACATGTAAGGCATCGCCATTCATGTCAAATCTTCAGCATAAATGAGCCCAAGGTAACCATGCCAATATAACCAGTGATGATTGATAAGCCATTCACCCAAAGAGGACTAAATTTTGTGGGGTAATTAACCCTAATTCATCATAGGGTCACAAACACATTCTAACTACTACTGACTACTACACTAGATGGACTAAGCTAGTGGCCACTAAGCAATGTAGAACTGAAGAAGTGATCAAGTTTTAAAAAGAAAACACATGCACCATATTTAAGACATTGGTCTTTATAGCATGTGATAATGGATTTGCATTCATATCCATTGAAATGATAGAATGGGCATATGATAATAGTATTATTCTCAAGTTCTACTCTAATAATTAGCCTCAAGGTAGTGGATTATCTGAATTGACTAATAATAACTTGATGAAAGCAATAAAAAAGTCTATAATAGATAAACCCAAAACTTGGCACAAGATTTTCAAATATGCCCTATGGGCAGATAGAATAAGGGTCAAGTAGGATCTCAAGGCATCACCCTTATTTTTGGTGTATGGCCAAGATCCCATATTTCCCTTTACCCTCAAGTTACTAACATAAAAATTCATGCATGATTATATGGAGGATGATCAGGAATTGGCAAGATCAAGGTTGCTTGATATTGTTCAGATGGAGGATGTTAGAGAAGAGGATTTCTCCAACTTTATTAAGAACCAAACCATGGTGAAAAGGTTGTTTGATAATCATTTCAAGATAAAGGTGTTTAGACAAGGAGACTTAGTTCTTCTTTAGGAAAATGCATCTAAACCTAAAGGTAAACATGGGAAGTTCACACCTTTGTGGATAGGTCCCTATCAAATTATTGAGACACTTGGAAATAACACCTTCAAATTGAAAGACCTATAAGGAGAAAAATTCACACTTTCCACCAATGGGAAATACCTCAAGCATTATTTTTATGCTTCTCCACTAGGGATCTTCATGGAGTAAATTATAAGACTAGTTAGAGCTAGAGTAGGTAGGCTATATTAGTTTCTTTATGTTCTTTCTTTCATGTCCCTTATTTGTACATATGTTTGTATATATTTATTTTATTTTCCTTTACTTTATGATTTATTTGATTTATATTTTGTATGTTGGATTTTTCTACTTCATTCCTTTCTCTTAATAAGTCCTTTTGGATAACCCTCAACTCATATTTCATTTTAATTGCTCAGGAACTCCACATTCTAGGAATGCAGGTACAAATTTTATGAAAATGTTGATCATGGATTTTAAATATGAGCTTAATGTTATAATTTTAAAAAAATTATAAGGACTAATGGATATATTGGTTGTTTTCTAATATTTTAACATTTTTTATCTAAACTTGGTTTTAAGAAGAATTACACATGTGCGATGAAAATTTGAATCATTAAGGAACAATCATGTTTGTACTTAATAAATATCCTTACCTAGGATAAACTTGAAACCATAGGTGATTGTATAAATATCAAACATATGACTAAATCCCTAAACCTGGCTAAACTTGGTTCCCAACCTTTATTAGAAAACCCAAAAATGACTAAAAAATACAAAAAATAATAATAAGCTTATTTCAAAATCAAAAGCTTTCTAAGAAAATGTGATTCTATTAATCTCCACCAAGGTTATGAATTCCTGGATGGAAGTGGAACAAGGCCTTAAGTGGAGCCAGAGGCATATCTTTTAGGGATATAAATGCTTAGTTGGTAATAAAGTAATGCCTAGGCCCTCCCTAAGCTAAAACATGGTTCTTAATGAATATCCAAACATGTTGTAAGTGAATGTTAATGATTTAAGACATGAAACTCGGAAGTTATCCACTAAATCCCATGGAAAATGGTAAATGGAATAAAATCACACACACAACATGGATATGTTCTAATGTTTGATCCTAATTCTACAAATGTAAGGTTTGATTTAACCATGAACCAATCTTGATAATGGCAATATTCAAGTGGAATAGGTAATTTAGTTATTTGTCTAAACCAAAGTCTTTGAATTCTAACATATTTCTATATTTCCCCTAGAAGTCACCTTTTTTTGAGGTCAACATACCCCCATTTCTAAAAAATAGGGAATTTTGAGTCAAATTATGCAATTTTTACTTTAAAATTGAAATTCACTTGATCATAGTGTCATTAATATGTTTCTACATTATCTATATTTGAAGATCATCCATACCATGTTCTATTTGGTCTTCTTTTTCATGTCTTTGGTTTAACCTTATCTAAATTTTATAAGTGTGATTCTTATTGTTTCAGGTTACAAGTCTAACAGATGTCCATTAGAGGCAGACAATGTCTAGGTTTCATGATTTTAATGATTTTATCTTAATCTAACCTTTTACTAAACTTTGGTTTGTTAAAAGTCAAATTGAATCCATGTTCAAGATTCCTAAAACTCTCATTAATAAACCCTATCATATACCCCTCATTCAAATTCAAATTTGGTAGGAATAAAATTACGTGGGAAATTTTTAATATGATATAGACTTAGTTAAATTCTTATAGTAAGGCTTAGTCATGTTTTTTAACACGAACAAACCTTAGTCTAAAAATTATATACTAAATCTCTTTTATATCCTAAGCCCTTTGTCCCATTTTATTTTAATATGGTCTAACCTTTTATACGTAGGGTCCTTTTCATATTTTATTAACTTAGATTAATTTCTTAGTCCTAAGGACCCTTTCTATTTATTCATACAAACAAGACCTTAGTCTTCAGACTCTATCCTAAGTCTTATATGCCTTTGAGCCCTAACTTAAACCATGTGCTTGTTTTTAAGATCGACAATCCACATTCAAGTAGATGCTAAAGATCCAATTGAGAAAAATCATCATGGATAAAAATGGGTCCCTTTTATTATAATAAAGACTTAGCCTAAGTTTTACCCTAAGGTTTTTATTATGTTTATCAATATAATAAAACCTTAGGATAAAACTTATGTTATGCCATTAATTATTCAAAGGGTCTCCATTTTATTATGTTTTAAAGACTTATGTTATACTTATGGTCTAAATTATAAATGGTCATAAGCTCATTTGATTTATTTATGACTGTAGAAACCAATCATTTTTGACTACCTAAATCATAATCAATGACCCGTACTTGCTCAAGCATCATCAATTGGATGACATGTATTGAATCAAACTTATTATGGGACCTAATTTTCATGGGATGTAAATTTGACATTCTCACACCTATCATTTGACACCTATGAGGTTATCATTGAATTCTATGAGACCATAGAATTTTAGACCCTATGGTTAATTATGTGATCTTAAAATTGATGTTCTCATGATTGTTAATTAACATCCATGAGGCTATAAAAATTTAGCCCCTATGTTTAAGTATGTGAGATTAAATTTAAATTTATCATGACCATAAATGAACATCTATGAGGCTATCATTGACATCCAAAAGACTTGCAAAATCAAGATCAAAAACCTTTTTTAACTTGGATGAATGAACATGCTTGTCTTCATGTTGTAATATCAATGGAATCTCATTTGAAAAATAAACATGCTTAGGGTTTTGTAACTCAATACCAAAATTGATATTTTATCAACCTTTGACTTATTATACACTAATCAAAATTGTGTGGGAATAATTATAAACACCATAGACTTAGCTTAAATGTTTTCCTAAGATTGAGTCATGTTTTAAAAAAATTGACCAAACCATAGTCTAAAATCTTATGCTTGGTCCCTATATATCCCATGATCTTTTGGTTTATTTTAATGAATCAATATAACTAATAAAGGGTCATACTGTTTTAAGACTTAGCCTAGAGATTTTAGCATAATATTTTACCATATTTAATAATATGATAAAACCTTAGGTTAAAAACCTTACATTAAGTCCCTTTTATTATTCAAGTTCCCATTTTTACTATGATCCAAACCTATCTTAAATATTTTAGCCTAAGGTTTATTTCATGTCTATGAACAAAAAATAAAACCATAGTCTAATGTATTTAGGGTAAGTTCTTTATACGTCCTGATACTAACTTAAACATTGTGCATCTTTATAGGATCTATGGCTCATATTAATGAATATGAGATTGATCTGATAGATCGATGATGAGTCAAGGTTTCAACACAACTTATGAGATGGTGAGAAGGTGACAAGTGTCATGTTCATGACCTAGTATAAATAGTGGCCAATGGCATGTAACTCTTGATATCGAGGTTAATGATTTATGTTGATCTATGCAAAATAATCTAATAGTATGAAATAAAAGATAGATTTTAAATGGCAATATTCATGTTTTCAAACATAAATGGATAATATATCATAAAAATTTTCATGTAGATGCCACAAAAATGCCACATGGGAAGAAAGTGACAAAACTAGAGATTTTATGGGCTCAAAAAAGTAAAGGTATAAATGCCAAGGTCCAAATCAAATCTAAGGAATAAATTCACTCATATGAAAAATCTATCATCATTAAAGCTCAAGAAAAAACCTGTAGAATAACCCTAGCATCTCCAAAATATTTAATTAAATCCTAGAGTGACCAAATTTGATCCTAAGAGAGTCAAATTACCATTTTAGCAAGTTCAAACTAATCTAAAGGCAAACTTATACCAATAGTGAGAAAAATTTTCAAATTCATAGTTATGGTGGCTTGAAAACAACATAAAGAGGACACTAAAATCTATCTAACCATGGATTTAGAAGGGAGAGTCTTCAAAGACACTTTTTTTAATGTTGTAGCCTTAAACATAGGAGATAACAACTAGTTCAAGATTTTATAGACTATTGAGGAGATACTAGCCATTATATTAGAGGATGAAAAGATTGCATTGGTTAGCTAGAGATATGATGACCTATTTTCCATTAAAATGACAAGACTTCACTATGTGGTAGAAAAGCTAGAGGTACTGCATTACATTGATGTTATTGCTCCTATTTTTAAAGATTGTAAAATTGATCAAGACATGATTGTACATGAGCGTAGTTTTAGAATAATTGCTTACATATTCCTTTGATAATTACAAAAATATACCCAAGCCTCAAGTGGTTTTACCCATAATCAGATAATAGTCTAATAAGAATGACCTAAAAACTATCCTTACCCCAGAGTTATATATACGAACCCAAGTAGTCTCTAACCTTAATGAAAATATCCAAATCACCTAATTTAGGGCTAGTATTAAGATGATTATGACATTAATAAATAGATTAGCTAGAAATTACTCCACCACTTATGTTAAAACAATCTAGGTCCCTTTTGTATATTTCATGATTGAGAAAGGACTTACTCCCCCTCTTGGGGAGATAATCCATATTTGCTTGAAACAACAATTCTTTGCAATAAAGAAGAAAACTAACAACCATTTATATATGATGTATTATCTTTTGGATGCATTGCTAGCCACTACCAAAATCCCCAACATAAAATAATGGTAACTTGATAGGAGACAAACAGTCTCCTAGTATTCTTTCCAAATTGCATATATTCAAGTACAAGGACGATATTCAATTCATATGTGACTGCATATACCCAACCTTAGTTTATCCCTATGATTAGGTTCAGCCCTTTGATCAAGAAGTATGTCAAGATCATTGGTGATATTTGGTTATATTTAGATTGCACTATAATATGAATAGAAGGAACTATGAGCTAACCCCTTAGGTTACTAGTCCATGTACCCACAAAGTTGGAAGATCAAGAGGTAGCCTACCAATTATTCCATGGCATATATAGCATGTGTAAAAGTAAAAAGAAAGGACTACTCCATTCCTTTACTTTAACTATTAGTAGGATTGTATTCCAAAATTGAGGCCATGTAGAGACTATATCCAATCATAGGGCCTCCTTTAATCTGTAGATTGATGAAATGAGACAATGGGACCCCTATGAAAGGGTTGCAAAACATTTGAAGGCCAAGTAGATCAACATTAATTATAAACATTACCCTGGTGTCTATGATTTAATGTACACCTGAGCTTCCTCATTCACAAAAGTCTTGGCAAGATTAAAGAAACATAACATCAAGCTTGAATCTAGACACTAAGAGAGTAAAATCCAAGTGAGGATATATGGAAAATGGGGCCTAAGAAGTATCATTTGTTACCAAGACCATCTTCTAAACCTTCTCCCATGTAGCCATAGGTAGAGATAGAATATCCTTAAGTACAATTTACACAAAGACCAAATGAAAAGAGACTTGAGGAGAGGAAACCTAGTGAAGTAGCATCATCTTCAATATTGATTGAAGAACTAGAATCACAAGAAGAAATTTAAATAATTACATTAGACCCCAAGGAGACAATAGAAGATGTCCTAAATGTACTGATTAGTGCCTACCATTTAGATGAATAAGAAGTACAAATAGAAGAACCTCTATCCTAAATTGAGCAGTAAATAGAGGAAGAAAAGGGGAAGGAAGTAGCTTTGGACTTAGTTCCTATTGTAACCCAACCCAAAAGGAAATTTGAGCTAGCTTTGATTCAAGTAGGGGGAAAGAAGCCAAATTTGAATTTCACTCAACCTTGGAGTGAAATCAACTTTTTCACTATGATAATCCAATTTATGGACCCTCCATTCTAAAATATTTCATATATGGAAATTTGTAAAAGGTTCTGACTATGCACCACCATTGGGCTATTAAAAAGTCTATTAACATCCATATGCATGATGAAATTAAGAATTGTATTATAGCATTGCAATAACTACAAAAATAAAGATGCATGTCTATCCTTGGAGAGTTAAGTGTAACACAAATATATGCTCCTAGAACTTCAAGTAGAGAAAAAGTTGACATCTTTACTCCTCAAGTGATAACATCATCAATGGGATTTTGGTTCAACCCAGACAAGACCAACATGGAAAGAGTAATTGATAATAAATCCATGGTTGAATGTAAATGGTTCACCTTTTAGAATATTGAACCTTTTTTTGTCTAACTCTAGTGGTAAGGAAAAAACTAGGACAAGACAAGATGTTTGAGGAGAAGATCCTTGAAGTGGCCCAGACTCAAAATGATCAGTTGCAAACAATGATCAAGGGCATATTACAAGAAAATAAGAATTTTAAATAGTTTGTTGTCTTATCAATTAATGAGGATAAATTAAATAATTTTGAGGAAAACATGGCTAACCTAGTAAGTTCTTTAAAGGTAGTCATGACTAAATAAAGAGAAATAGAGAAGCAAATTTCTAACGCAATAGGCCAAGTTGGCCAATGGCAAGCTGCAAGTCTTCACATGAAATAATTGATTAAGGCCTTTTCAAATAATATAGTCCCAAAGTTTAGAAATATCAATAAGGAACATTTGAATATGGCCATGGCCATATTGGTTGATAAGATTGAAGCCCTGGATAACTAGTCCAAAAGAATGGAAAACCTTTTAAAGAATTTAAGCAACTAGAAGATGGAATGTCTCATATCTTAGACAACTTGATAAAAGAATGCATAACCCTCAACTCATTGGGTCTCATAATTGATGAATATTTCAAACATAGGACCTTTTAGTTCATGTAATAAGTAAGAAACCAAGGGAAAAACTAGATAACAGATGGCAATAGGAAAGTCATGAGCTTACTCCTATCATTCAAGGAGAAAATGGGAGATGTTAAGGGCATCAAAAATATAGAGACTATTGAAAATAATATTAAAGACCTCGAGGTGAAATAAAAAGAGTTATTCATGAGACTAGTTGTTGACCTTTAGCTCATCAATGAATAACATTATAGGTTGACAATCTTGCAGGGTAGGCAACAACAACAAGGGACTTCATTGGAACAAGGACCCTAGAGCAAAAGTTAGTTAGGTATATTATCTTTTTAGTAACTTTGTAAAAAATTTAAACAAAATATTCTTTTGTAAAGGCATGTGTAGCTTATAAGCACATTACCTATAGGTCAGTCCACTTGGAAAGGTTAAGTGTATTCTAGAAACTTTTGTAGGAAGGATAACTATCCTTACACTTGTACACTTGTAAGTGGATATGACCAAATGATATGATGCCTTGTCTATTGTAAAAGGATCATTGTAATTTTTTAAAAAGAGAGAGTTTTTAAGCTAAAAACTAGTGTAAACTTTGAGCAACTAATGCAAGTAGATAATTTTTAAAGGATTGTCTCATTTTTTATGTGAATTAGAAAATGGTTTCTCTCTAAATTGTTTATTCTAAATTTTATATTTGAATTGTTCTTGTAAATTATTGGTGTGTACATTTAAATGTATAATTATTAACTTATGTTAATGCTATGTTTATTAGAGGTTCCTTAGTTTTCTTCATTTTATTTACTCTACATTTATAGATGTGGATCAGTTATCTACTTAAAGGAGTAAATATTTAAAGTAAGTTAATTTTTATTTGCATTGTTTCTTATCTTCCTTAGAAGTTCACTTGATATATGTTGTGATTTGAGATTAAGGTGTTTTAATTCATATATTGGTTTTAATATCATACTTGGAAAACATTACAACTTTGTCATGATGTCTGAGATAAAGATCAGTCACATATTTTCTCTCTACCCTAACCTTCCTTTTGCTTCTTTTTTAACCAATTCACTTTAGATTAAAACTTCATTATATGTGTCCATTTTATTTTAAATTTAGACTCTATTTTGAGAATAATTAACCTTAATTATCATATATAATATTATTATTTTCAAATATTTATAGGCCGCAGTGGCTCCCAACCACCAACTAATATAAATATTGTGAAATATTCACTTGTTCTACCTCTATTCCATCATAGATAACATGATTATCACAAGCTACAAATCATGCTCTACATTCTTTGAATTATAAAATGTGAAGTGTTTCTAAAACACTTTGAGGACCTTGTGATACATATATAGGCATCAATAGGATGTTAAAGGGTATGTATCTCAGTGCTAGTTTGGAAGACTTTCCAAACTTGATAAAAATCTTCTAGGGTTTTACCCTTAGAAAAATTCTATCTCCTATTTCAAAAAGTATAGGAGTCCTCTTTCTATTTACATAGATCTTATGCCTATTTAAAGATTTGAATAGCATTTTCTTAATGAGATTAAAATGCTTCTCCATATCATGGAGCATTTCAAGACCAATCATAAATCTTTCACTTGGATTATCCCACTTAAGATAGGTATGACACTTCCTACCATAAAATTACTCAAAGGGAGCCATATCGAGAGTCAAATGAAGTGAATTTTTAGATGTAAACTCTATGAAATTCAATGATTCCTCCAACTTATATTTTTGATCCATATAGTACATATGAAACATGTGTTCTAATACTTGATTCACTCTTTTTGTTTAATGTTTATCTTAAGATGATAAGCAAAACTAAAATTTGATTACATCCCTAAATATAGATGCAAAGTCTGTCAAAACCTTGAAGTCATGTGAGTGTTATCTTATTGGGTACTCCATGAAATATAGAAATATCTTGTATAAACCTTATTGATAAAAATAGTGAACTCTCTATGACATTCCCTAGAATGAAGTGTGAAACCTTAGTGAGTTTTTTATACTACAACCAAGATCACATCATGATTTTTCTTTGAAAATATAAGTCCATAAATAAAATAAATACTAATTAATTATCATTTCAATTTTTGAGGCTCATGGGGATATATAAAGCCTAATAGACACATGTACTCATCCTTAACTCAATGGAAGTCCAAACATCTCATGATGGAAATAGTGGCATCCCTTTTGAGACATAACTAGAAATATAACTATTTGAGATCTATCATCTTAGTCACCCCTTGGTGACATAAGTAAATAGTACAATGTTCCTCCTCAAATATTGTGGTTTTTAAAAAAACTAAAGTTTAGTACATATATCATGCCTTTGAATCTAAGGAATGCCCCTACTTAGATCTAATAGCTCTCATACCTATGATCCTGACTATCACCCTCAAGAGTAGTTTTGACTTGTTATAAAAGTAATATAATGGTAGTTGACTTAAAATATATTGGAAAAAAGTGGTTCTCACTATTTCCATGACATATATATAAATTATTCAAATAAGGGCATCTATAACTCTATTTTCCTTTCTCTTAATGTATTTAATGCCATATTTGTAATCACTCAAAAATTCCAACCTACACATTTTTTGTGCATTAAGTTTGGGTTGAGTAAAGATATATTTCAACCTCAAATTATCAATATTGAGATTAAAAGGTTTTCATAATATAAAATATCACCATAAAAGTAGTGCATGAACAATGGTTTATAGATCCAAGTCATGGGGTGTATATTTTAACTTAAACCACTTGATGTATTTGGATTCATATGCATTACTATCCTACATCAATAAACCCCTAAATATTTCCTTGGATCCATTTATAATCACTATAAATTTTCCATTTAGGTCTAGAACCTTTAACTTAGATATATATATTATCTTATCTTTCAAAAGTTGAAAACATTTCTTGTACTTATTCATCCAAATGAACTTTTGTTTCTTATTATACAAAGAAGTGATTGGGTTCCCTATCATGGAAAACCCTTCCAAAAATTTTCTAAAATATCTAGATAATCCAATGAAAGTATGGAATTAATGGACATTCTTAGGTGATGGTCTTTCCATGATGGTTCAAATATTTTTAGGGTCAACTAAAATACCCTCAACTAAAATGATATGTCCCAAATAATTAAATATTCTCTAAAAGAAATCTCACTTGGAGAAATTTCCATATAAATTATGTTTTCTTAGACATTTCATTATGAGCCTAAAATGTTAGATATGTTCCTCTTCAGATTTGGAATAAATAAAAATATCATCTAGAAAGATAAACAAATTTATCCAAATTGTCTTCGAATACACTATTCATCAAGTTCATGAATGTCATTGGAGCATTCATGAGCCCCAAAGTAAGATATGTAAACTCATAATGTCCATAACAAGTTTGAAAATTAGTTTTTTGAATGTCTCCTTCCTAGATCCTTAGCTAATGATAATTTGACCTCAGATAAATTTTGGAAAACATTGTTCCCCCTCTCATTTGATCAAAGATATCATTGATGCAAGGAAAATGATATTTTTTCTTCATTTTTTCTTTATTTAGTATCATGTAGTCAATGCATAGCCTAATATTCTTGTACTTATTTTTAACAAACACCATTTGTGTCCCCATGGAGTTACACTTGGATGGATAAGACCTTTGGATAATATTTCCTTTAATTGAGCCTTCATCTCTAACAACTCAATTATTGTAATTTAGTAAGGGTATTTTGGCTTGGACATGGAATCAAGTATGATATCAATTGATGATTCAAATTACCTCCTAGATGGTAGCCTTGGTAATTCATTAGGAAAGACATCACTAAAATCATGCATGAAGAGGTAATATTCTAGTGTGTATTCCTTTTCTTCTTTCACCTAATCAAGTTATACTATAAAAATAATACACCCATTCCTCTTATTCCTTTTCCATTGCATTTTATAAATTTTCATTAGAGACTAATTTATCATTTAAATTCTTGCAAAATTATGTGGTAAACTTTATCATCTAGATAATATATAATTTATAAAAATCAATAAACTTTATCTCTATGTTTCCATAACCAATTTACTCCATGTATCACATCATAAGATCCTAATGGGGTCATGTACAAGTCTATTTTATTAGTAAAATATGGAAGTTCTAACTCAGCTTCAAATAGAAATTATTCTACCTTTTTCACTACTTAATTTACACATTGGACTAACCAAGAATTTGACATAAAACCAACATTTATCTTAATTTTCTTAATAATATTAGGAGTTATAAAACATTCATAAGTTCTTATATCAATAAGTATTGTAACTAGGCAACTAAAAAATTTACCTCTTGCCTCCATTGGTATAACTTGTGTAATACCCCCTATATCAAACCTTTCTACTCTAGTTATCTTGATCTATTTATCACATGTGGCAACCATTTATGTGTGTAAAATTTGATATGGTATATTTGATGTTACCCTAATTATATTATTATTATTATTATTATTATTATTATTATTATTATTATTATTATTATTATTATTATTATATGTTTTTTATATCTTATAATCTCAATGGATGTGTATAAGACTGTATAGGATTATCACTATGTACCTTAGTTAGCTAGTTTAGTAGACCTTAATTACATGTGTGATTACTTAGTATGATTGTATTGAGAGGATGTATGTTTTATTTGGATATTAATGTTAAATAACATGATGATTCATTTTGTGACATATTAGTATTGACTTGTGTGTGTGTGTGTGTGTGTGTGTGTGTGTGTGTGTGTGTGTGTGTGTGTGTGTGTGTGTGTGTGTGTGTGTGTGTGTGTGTGTGTGTGTGTTCATATTGTTTAGATATCAATTATTTATTGTATGTATTTGATGTTGTATTGAATGTGAAGATTATAGGATACCAAAGGTGGGACTCCAAGGGACTCAGACATGCCTCAATAAACTATATGAAAACCTTATACCCTTACAAACCTTTAAATCTTATACCCATTCATTTTTAAAATTTCTAAATGTATTATTTTGTACTCTTTTATATTTCATTTTCTTAAATATTATTTAAATTTATGATGTTTTAGCCTAAACTATTTGTTTTAATCTAATCAACCTAAACCTAAATTAACTGTATATGAGGTCAAACAACCTCTATGTGAGGGTTTAGTTGACCAAAAACTTGAATCTTGTGTGCAATCCCTAATTTTTCCCTTCAACCACTTTTTTGTTTGAGTATTTGACAAGTAAACCTTGTCTTACAAGATCTTTTTGAGCTCATATATATACCCTTTGGATATGCGGTTTTTTTTTTTTTTTTTTTTTTTTTTTTTTAATAATTTGGTTATAGAAAGGCCTTATTTTATGGCCTATTTTTTAATTCCACAATCAACCCTATCATTTTGTACAAAAAATTTGTGTTATGTATTTGAGTCGAAGAAACACACATGTGAGTGTGTATGGATATTTATGAGTTTGTAAGATAAATTTATGGAATGAGGTCACATTTATAGGATGAATATGTCCATGTTTCACATTCCTATTGGTCATTATTTTTTGTCTTATCCCTTTTAAGGACATTTTTTTGGTCTTTTTGGTTTATGCATTTTAGATTCTTGGAGAGCTTGGGTGCTTGGAGAAATGCTTTTGGAATATTGACAAATAGATATTTTGGTTTGAGTTAGATATTTTTCTTACTAATTTTTATATTGGAATGCTCTCTCTTCTTTTATTTTATCTTGAATGAATATCCTTTAAAGGAAATTTAATAATTTTTTTGATTGGATTGAAGCCCTTATTTTAGAAATTTTCTTAAGTTTTTCTATTTTCTATTTTCACCATGATTTTCCTTTCTTGTTGTCTTCTTATTTTTTTGTATGAATGCTAGGTTACGAGAGGTCTAAGGAGGAAAATTATTGATGATAAGCACTATTTTATTTGGTTTGGGAATCCCTTATGTTCATTAATAAACCTATGTGATAAATAAATAAAATGTCATCTTATCTTCCCTTTAGTGAATTCTTGGTGACTTCCTTGTTCTTTATGTTCTCATTGTGAATATTTTTATTAATTATTGGCATCTATAACTATTTCCCTTTCAATATTATTAAATAGTGCATATGATTTGATGCATGCCTCTTTACCTTAGAATTTGGGGAGGCTATCTGTAGATCTCACTCAATGAGAATCCCATGTAATGATGTATGTAGGATGAGTGGTAAATCACCTTCCTTTGGTCTACTTTGGAGCTTTTGGTAATGGATTGGGAGTATTCAACTTTTGTGCAATTTTTTCACTTGGAACGTGGAACTTTATAAATTGGAACTTTGGTTTCTTTATTGGATTCCTTTTGACTTGTAAATATTTTTCATAGTGTTATAAGAGCTCTCCTATTATGTCTCTTTGTAGAGTGATATTTTTGATGTTTTATGAATAGGCTAGTGACCTCATTTTACTTGATAGACTCCCATATTTTTTGTAAGAGGAGACAATGTTTGTACCTATGTGTATTTTTAACCCATCTCTTTTACATATTTGTGTATGTGCTTCATTTTCAATCTATTGTATTATTGTTTTACAAGAACATTTCTACCTCCTATATATGAAAACAACTATTGTGATAATATGTATATGTAAAATGTTTTCCATTGCATTATTTTATAATTGAAATGTTCATGTGATTATTAGAATGGTAGTAATATATTGATAATATTGGGAATGACAGGTAGAAGGGAAGCTATCTTCATAGCATTCATATGTATTGCATCTTCTTAAAAAAAGGGTCAAGATAGAATGAGTGGATTAAGAAGTAGATAAAATACTTTATCTCTCCATCATACTTATATTTTGAAAGAGGCATGATTAATTCCATTATTATATTGAAATTCAAATATTTAATTTACATTTATCTCTCTTATTTAGTTATGAAAATTAAAATTTGATTGTGGTGTTTTTATTCTCTTATAAGTAGATTATTTAAGAAAGAAACAAGAATATATTCGATTCAAGAATACATACATTTATAATTATGTTGAGTATAACATTTAATATGGAAAATATAAAATTAAAACTTTATTGTGAGTATAATTTTTAAAATAAATTGAATTAGTACTCATTTTAGGTGTACAAATATATGGTTCTAGTTTTGTTATTCATATTGTATTTGAATATTAATATATTATAATAAGAAAATGAATCATTAATTAATATAGTTATTTATATTCTACATATGTATGTATGTTTACATAAACATATTATTTTAACAAGTTAAATAAAAATAAACAAGTAAAATTATGTCATTGTATGTTCACATTTAAAATCATGAAAACAATAGATTATTTCATCTATACAATATATATTAGGATATGTACATGTTATTTTATTAAATAATTCTAAAATGAATAGAATTAAAAATATATGTATAAATAAATGTGTGTGTGTGTGTGTATAAAGGGAGTTACTATTAAAAATAATAATAATAAATAAATTATTAAATGTTTTTATTTGATAAGGTAAAAACTAGGTTTTATAGGGATCCTGAAACCACCAAAGTGTAGTATAGAAAATTTAAATAGGCCAAATTAAGGTTGAGTAACCAAAATAACAAATAAATATAGGACTAAATCAAGAACCAAAAAACTAAAAACTAGAAAGAGACTTAGGAGTAAAGTCCCTCTGATGGGTCTTCAATATCTTTAGGAATATTCATTAGGATGATTTGTTTTGCCTTAGAAACCTTTGCCCAAGTGTAGTTACCAAGGACTTAAATAGCTTCAATAAGGAAGATCATATGGGAATGATTTTGTCAATTACCCTGCAAGGGAGACTGCTTTTGGGGGGCCCATTTGGGGGAATCCAAAGGGGGGGGATCTTATGGTTTTAGGTGACTGAATGTTAGGTGATTAGGTAGGTTGGGAAGATTGAACAAAAGCCTAAAGAATGGATTTGGCCTATCTATATAAAGAGTTACAATCTTGAATGAGATTTAAAAGGGCTATCCCTACTTGTTGAACCTTGGAGTTAAAATTCTCCATCTATACTTTTTTCTTTTCCATCTCATCAATCAGAATTACTTTCCCTTTCTAGTCAATCTCTACGGGGGTACTCGCTTTGAGAGAGATAAGCTTAGGTTTGGGGATAAACAAATTAAGGGGGAGGTATTCAAAATGGGACTTGGATATACTATCCTAGGGGATGTGATCAAAGGTTTGGTGGGATCCCGTGGTCGAATCCTCTACTAGAGATTCCTCTTAGGAGTCCTCCCCTAAGGAGGATTCCCCAAGGGGAACCTCTTGACTATGAAGGGCTTTTCTATGCTTGACTAGGAGGAGAATAAAACCTTGGTGGAGGATGGGATTAGAGTCATTCACATGATGTATTAAAACAATGCTTTTGAGGTACTTTAGTAGGAAGAAAGGCATACTAATTTTCTATCCAATAAAATGATTTAACATCAAAAAGTGGTGGGAAAATATAAGAGTGTTTTTACCTTCAAGTGTCATGTGACACATGACTTGAAGACAAATATTGGGCTAGTAGTGTGGCAGGTCATCCCATGGGAAGCCTTTCTTATATATCTGCATAATGTCATTCATCCTACAAAAATTTTAGTAGCTCTTATTTTTTTCATTTGGCCCTTGAACACCTTGGTGCCTTCACATGACATACCAATCACTTCACTAATATATTCCTCTAAAACATTTATTTTGATGCCATGAATGGTCACTTTCACTTATTTCAAGACATAATGAAGTCATAGGCAATCTCTGCATTATGCTCTATGACTTACTCCATGAACTCAATGAGTCCCCCACATTTCAGCTTCTTCTAGACTTTTTTCTATCCATGAAAATCTTTACAAGAGATGGGTTATAATTTATCCCTATCACCTCCCATCGAATCATTGTATGTAGAACCAAAGTGACTAGGAGGAAGTTTCTGGATGGAATAGATTTGAAAAATGCAAGTGTGGTTTGGGAATCCCATTGAAGACTTGTTATAATAATTATGTCCCTTCCTAAAGGTATAATTATGGATTAACATAATTAAGATCCACCCCTTCAAAATAATATCATACACATGTAGAGAAATGATTTTTTTAACATGCATCAGTACCTTCATCCCATAAGTCATTAAGAATGTTGATTGGGATGTTGCTTACATCATGATAGTTAATTAAAATGTGGATTTCAACTCCACTACCGGTGAGAAGGTTGGCCACCCCATTTCCTTCCCTATAGGTGTCGATAAGTTGAAAGTAAGACATGCCCTTCAAGATTTACTTGGCATCATCAAATAAATTATATCTATTAAATAATAATAATAATATTATTATTATTATTAATAATAAAATCATTAATTTCTATAATTTCTATAATAAATATGTATACATATTTATATATAAAAACTAATATAAATTAAAGAAAATATATTTATAAAATATATAATTTATAGATAAGAAATTATATATATAATAAATAATAATTAGGGGAGATAATTGGGCCAACCAACCCCCTAAACCCTAATAATAGGGAGAGAGAGGGTGAGGCAACCAAATGCCCCCACCTCCATTGTAGAGAGGTTGATGGCCCTACGATGGCCACATGTCATAGGTTGTGAGTTGTAGATCATTAGTTATATTAATTAAAAATAATAAAATAATAATAATAATAATAAAGAAAATAAATTATATTATTTTATTTTAAAAATGCATACACACACATATACATACACACATTAGAATTAATATATAGAATAAAAAGAGAAAATAAGGAAAATAAATTGATGTATAAATATTCTAGTTTTGTGTCAAAAATAAAAGAGCCAAGAGAGGAATAAATGATATATACACATTATATATATTTTGAATCTTGAATATTTAGAAGTTCCTTCTTAGAATTAAATCCTCCATATTGAATCTCTATAACCTCTAACCTGTAAATAATAATAAAAAAAAATGAGAGTTTGAATTAGAAATTGTCTTGTATTTCAATACAATAAAATTTAGGGATTTGTAAAGAATACCTAGATCCTAGGTTTTATATCTTTTTAATTTGATGGCTCTGAGTTAACCCTCCACTTGAAAGTGGGAAGAAGTCATTTGAAATTTGAATTTAAATTATAAGTTATTTAAATTTACTTTTGATGTATTTCTATGAAATTAATTGATTAGTTTTAATTTATCCTTTTTATTTAATTTTACTTTAATAGTTTCCCATTCAGGTTTGAAAAAGGTAACAATTAAATGCTCAAATTAAAGAGGAAATGTATTTTTATTTATTTTCACATGTTACTCCTATTAAGTCAATAATAAAATAAATTATTTTTCTTCTTAACCTTTAACGGGTGTTATGTAGTTTTTAGTGATAAATAATATTTAATTTATAGTGGTAAATAATAATCTGTAAATGAATTTTGGTAATTTTATTACTTGCAGGTAACTTAAGTAATTTAAATTTACTTTCATTTTAAATTATTTACTAATTATTAATTATTATTAATTGACTAAATTTTTAATTTTATTTATATATTTAGCTACTTGAATTTATTTAATTAACTTGGATAGTGAAACCTTTTATAAGTTGGATTTATTATATCTCCACATAAAATTTAATAAGGTGTCTTTTAATTACATGGTTGAGAATGGTAATTATTTAAATATTATTTAAATGTTTCATTGAAACAAGCTTAAATTGTCAAATTTATTAATTAGTCAATCAACGACACCTTAATAATTGAAAAAACATTTTGTCATAAATTTATTATTTTCCAAAGTGATTCAAATAATATCAATTAAGAATTCATAAGATAAGAAAGTATTATTTGAAGTATTTTGAGATAACATTTATTAATTATCTAGTGAGACATTTTAAGTAACTTGATTTATGATCTCAAATTAATTATTTGGTAGATTGGAAAAACCTTAATGGTGAAGTGATACCAATTACACTAATTGGCATATAGGATTAGCCTAGCTAGTATGAAGAATATAGTCATAGTACTAAAAAAATTGCTAACATTTTTGTGGGTTTATTTTAGGAGTGAATTTTGGGCATTAAAACTTGGAAATCTTCTTGGTAGTTATCTACTATTGCATGAATCTTATGTTGAAATAATTTTTTTTTGTCTTGGTAAGGGTACTTTAGATCAAACACTATTTGATCTATGAGGACACTTGTTGGCATAATGATCTCTACAATAATTAAAGCATCCACCTACTAGGCTTTTCTTCTCTTGGGGCTTTCCCTCACTGGTGAACTTTCCACTATTATTTTTGGTATTATTACCATTTAGACCCTTAATTCCATTGTTGTATTTTCCTAAGTTCATAGTATTTTAATTGTTCCTCGAACCTATGTTTCTATTACCACCATTTTTTATTATCTATCCAAAACTTCTTTTTGAAGGGAGGAGATTTTTTTCTAATGAGGCCCTTTCTATTTGATATAGAAGCTCCTTTTTATTTAAAGAAAGGGTCTTTAATTTATGCCCCTATTTTATATATTTATAAAAAACTTCATCCATGGTAGTGGGTCCATGAAGGTCTACATTAGTGCCAATCTGAGGGTTCAAACCCAAAATAAACTTCTTAATATGAAACCTCTCATCAATTTGGTACTGTAACACACATTTCAAGAGACTAGTGAGTTTATCCCAATAATTAGTGATAGACATATCCCCTATCATATATTATATAAACCTATCATCTTTTCATTAAAGTAAAATTATGAAAACCATATATTCCTAAAGTAAGACACAAATTATTCCTAGGTGGTACTTTCTATAGATAATTTTATTTTAGCTTTCATATTTTCCCACCATGCTAAGGTTTTACTAAAGAGCTAATGGGATCCCCAAATAGACTTTGTGTCTTCATATAAATTTAGAATTTGAATTAATTATTCATTTTAATTATCCAATTTTAGGAACCATCCCCAAGTATTTCTCCATTATACTTAGGTGGGATTGTCCTCTTTAGGTCTCTTGAAATCTTAGCTTCAAATCAAGCCTGCTTTGTTGAGGGCTCATTATCGATGTTCCAATCAAGATTTCCCTAATTCTTATTAAAAATGTTCTTATCATAATTACCATAATTATGAGATTCTAAATTTTCCTCATGACCCTCTTCATGGTAAAGGCTATTTTATTACTATTCTAGGGTACCTATCCTTTCTTGAGTGACAATTACCATGGCTAAGATCTAGTTAAGCTTAACCTATATATCTTATCCATTTTGATCACTTCCTTTGTAATTACATGTATGGGAAATCATATCTCAAAGTATCAAAGATTTCTAATTTTATAAATGTAGTAATCCCATTAGGCTCGAGCATTGAAGTTGAGCTTTGATACAATAATTTGACAACCCCTTAATGGTACAACTAAACTAATCATTTTTTAGCATATTATATGAAGGTTATCTCATGTAATATTAATCCATATATCCATTATGTGTTTTAGAGAGTATTATAAAATTTACATCTAACCACTCAACATCATTACTTTTACATTAAAATAAAAATATGTACATTCTGCTATAATCAATTAAATGTATAAAAAATCAGAGGTAAATGGATTTCAATATTCATAGGTTTCAAACAAAATAATTACATAATGGTTTTCAAATAAACACATGTCAAAATTACATGGAATAATCAATGTATTATATTTTCATAAATTGTCACATCAAAACATAATCAATTATAATTATACTCTTAATATAACAGTTTAATTTTCTCAAATATTCATCAAAATTAAATATATCATTTGTGATTAGCTTTAACCATGTAATATAATAATAAGAAAACCCTTTACAATTAATTAATTTATGTTTGGTTTTAATACTCTATCATTGATTTAAGACTTAAAATGATACAAATAATAAATACAAGTAGATAGAATCTAATTTAATTACAACCAATGAGTAACCATGATTGAATTCCAATTTTTAATGTCCTTACAAATACAATTTTGCTAGTTTTACATCATTTGTTCACATCCATATTTGTTATACATATATTTTTAAATAATTATTTCCTTTACATGCACTGAGTAAGTAGTAAATCATCATAAACCAAAAATAAACTATGTATATGTAAGGAGGGAGAGTATGATAGAGGGATTTTCCTCCAACCACAGAGCCTTTCAAATCCCATACACACCTGTCATCCACTAAGAATGTCCCTACCCTTCATGATAAGGATATATATTGGTTCAAAAATAAGAAAGACATTACTATGAAAACTTGTTAACATCACAAATATTCCATGTATATTAATGTGAGTATGACTATGAACCAAGATAGGAACTAAAATTTTCTTAATATATACTACCTATATACATTGCTTATGGTTATAAGTCTTAGATTTTCTAAGTTACCCTTGTTGAATATAAATCATTAGAAAAATTGAGTATTGAGTGAATATAACTAGGATACCCTCCCATCTCTTATATCTCACATCTCAAAATCCACTGCTATGAACCCAAGGTCTCCTTAACCTAGGAATCTAAAAGTTGCTAGGTCTAAATGTTTCTTATTACCAGTTGTTTAATATAATTAGTATGTGTTTATGAAACAATGATTTATGTTGGTGTACCATACCATGCATATAATAATCATCTTGTACACACATTGGTGAATGATCATTTTTTCAAATTAGGATATTTTATTAAAATTCACTTTTTTATCCATAATTTTTAAATATGAGATTTTATTGTTCATATAGATAATCCATGCCTCTAGTCAATACTTCCCTCCTCAATATTCACCCATTTATATACCTTATTGATGATAAGTTAAGTTTGAATATAATTTAAACTAGATATGGATAATACCCATATTTATCTAGGTTTAATATTGTCAATATTGTTTATCTACCAATAGTAATAATGTAAATTATCTTATCAGATTACTATAATCTATTTATTATATACCATAAATACATATATTTATATATTCTTATATTAATTAAATATTTATATAATATTTAATGGTAACCAAAGTAAATATCCACATAGATAGTTTAAACTTATAATAAATTAGGTTTTGTTATAAAAAAATTTGATCAATTTTTTCTAAGCTGAGAGAATAAAATACATTTACATATGAGTTTATTAATATAGATTCTTTGTGGTATCTAAAATTAATTTTAGATGTTTTCTTAAATTTTTGTTTTTCAATGTCAATTATTTACTCTTCCTTATAATATGCATATATATTAACCACTTGATAAATTTCTTCATATATGAACATAACAAAGTGTTCACATCTAATTTAGGCCCAATTAATAGTTAGGATTAATATTATAGATATTAATTTAAAATCCCATTATTTAATAAACTCCTAAAATTTAAATCAATCAAATTTAGGAGTAATTTCTATGTCATTCCTAATAAATGAGATTAGATACAATGAAATTTAATCCAAATCTCGTATTTTTGGCACGTCTGTATGATTTATGGAGTAGAGGTTAAATATGAATTTACAAAAATTCACATGCATCCATAAATATGATTTGAATTACATTATAATTTATTTAATAATTTTTGGGTGGAATGTGGAAAAAAGGATGATTGAATATTAAGTAGAAATGGGCCCTTACCCCCCTTATACTACCATCTATTTGGATTTCACTCCCTTAATATACCAACCTAAAGTATGGCACCATATATCATGAATAAATTACTAAAATTATGTCCCAAATTATAAATAATATCAAGTAAAATTATATATGGTAATTTTGAAAGTGTTATTACACCATACACTAGCAAACCAAAATAAATTATTTCTAATCAAACTGTGTTCACTATATAAACACATGTTATCATATATAACACAATAAAAATTATTTATGAGTCTTAAAATGTGAGGAAAATGGTCAAATAAATTTTATAGTTATTCATAACATGAAAAACTCACTCAAAATGTTAATTGATTAAGCTATAATTTCTAAGATCTAGACTCTATCTGTGACCTGTTCAAGGCAATGTGAAACTAGAAAAAGTGCACTTTAGTTGAATAAATTATAAAATAAAAAGTTTAAAACACCTCATTAATCAATCACATAATTATAAATGTGTAATAATATTATTACTAAAATATCTAAATTTCCAAAGAAGTTTGAGAGGCAAAGAGAACGTCAAAATGTTCCAAAATCCATTTTCCTCAGCTTATTCTCTATTGGCTTCCAACAAAGACAAAATAAATAATTCACACCAAGATTTATCACATCCTAAATGATATATTTTAATTTCAAATTAGTATAATCCCAATTAAAAAATCCAAATATAGAACTATAGGTCATTTAATCTCAATATACATAGAAAGAAAGTGCCAGAATTTTACTAGCTTGGTAAAGATTTAAATTCTTCACATAAACACTCTCCTTCCTTTTACTCCTTCATTCCTTATCTTTAACAAGATCCTTATCCTAAAAAAATGTAATGTTTTTCCAACTCTAATAGAAATTAATTTTTTTCTCATTCAACAACAACATTAAATTCATTCCATAGACTTTTATTTCTAAGGAGGCACATTGGGTGAGCATTAAGTTTTATGGTTAGGATATATAAATTCTTGAAGGAGTCCATTTTTAATACAAACTAATTTTATTTTATCCCTATGTGATTCATTTTTTTAAACTAAATTCATCTAATGCCCCCTTGTAGATGCCCATGTACTTGCAAGGTTATGTTTAATTCTTTTCAAGCCTTCAAGAGTTATTAGACATAAATTCTAAATTAAATCCTATAATTAATTATTTAAAATAAAAGTATGGTGAAAAATTTAATATTAATTAAACAATAATATATTCCTTTAATCATTGTGGAAATAAAAACTACTCTTTAATTTTGCATATTTGGCTCATGCACACATACTTATTCCTATTTTGTTGAGTAGAAACTACTAACATACCAAAATAATGTTAGGAAAAAAGGTAATAATTAAATTTAATTCATATATGAAATACCATAACATATTTATTTTACTTTATTGACATAATATTTCTCACCTCTTGACCACTTATGTAGTCCATCTCTCCTCGATGATACTCTCCCTCTCTGTAGGGCTAGAAACATCCTATGTTGGAAATACATACTAATAAAAAACCCATTAAAACATTAATAACATATACATATATATATATATATATATATATATATATATATATATATATTATATATATATATATATGTACTAGTAATTATTAAAAGTAAAAAAAATTTATAAAATACAAATCATCATTTTATTGTATTAAAAATCATTAATGCATTTTTGTCATCAACTTATAATCTTGTTTACTTGTCCTACATAATTCAATGTAAAATTCACATTAGATCCATATGCATATAAATATCCATTTTTAATTACATAATAATATAATTCATGAAAACCATATTAATAACATATTTATTTAATTCAAAAAATATTATAATCACTCAAATGACTATTACGCATCATAAAGTCTAATGAGACAAGTTTGTGTTGCACACCACATTGACATCAATGAACAATTATTAAACACATGAAAAATGGGATATAAAATTATATAATAGTAAAAAATACTTCATAACTAATGAATTTTATGAAATCACTAACTATAATTATTGATGAGATGAGTTATATAGTAATGACACTACACGCACTATGTGATAACAAAGATGGAATTTGATCTTAAAAATTATCATGTAGGTGTAAAACCCAATGTCAATTTTTTTTACATTAGTGCAAGGATGTATATGCAATAATGATGAATTATGGTAATATTTATAGACCCAAATACTCTTAGATTAATGCACATGTTGTGTCATAAGTTTTATGGGGAAGCACCTTATTTATGTGTCAATCTACACTAAAAGAGGGAACATTGTATGATATGGGAGATGTACTATGGGTGAATCTCATACATTATTTCTATGGTGTACTTATCTAGGTAAAATAGACTATGTACCCAATTATATATGGGTTTATGAGAGTGCCTCCATGTTAAACCTATGGGGTTACCTCATGTGGTAGATGAATGTCTCCTTCAGGTTTGGAGTTAGGTATAGGACCACATAATATAAGTATACCTTGTGTGCCTATGTTGGAAACTATTAGTAGGGCCAATATTATATGGATGTTGTATAGAGTCACAATGGATTTTTGGACATATTTTCTAACCATAGTGTAGGTGAGGGGTTTGAGATAAATTATGGGATATTATACTTGGTTGGATGAGCCACATCCATGCTACTATGTAATTTTTTTTTGGATTGACACACTTTGTGGCATATTTTATTATCCTACCTTATTTGGTGAGGCATACTATAGAGATATATGGGGTAGAAGGATGATGTGTGCTAGATAAAATTACAATGGTGAGTCCTCATCAACCTATGGTGTTTAGATGATGATAGTGAAAAAATTAGCATGTGTAGAGGGTGAAAGCATGTAATAATTTTCCATGTCATGGAAATAGATGGATCCTTAGGAAGTTCCATAGGCAAGCTACATGGTCATACATGGAGGTCATCTCAGTAGGCTATAGTAGTCCATTATGGGATATTCACAAGATTCACCCTAGCTTGTATCCATGAAAACATGTGTTATAGGTGGGAGAGGTGATGAGATGATAGTAGGTACACAAACTTTAATTTATGCTATCACTTTTATTTTCCTAGAGGTATAGATATACATGTTAGGTAGTATTAATAAATTTACTTACATCTATGAGATCTAATGTTGATTTTGGTTTTTATTTTTTTAGATGCAATAGTGGATAAATCACAGTGTCATACTCTAGTAGAGATGGCTCATAATGATAATTTGGACTCCATGCTACTAGAACATGATAACTTTAGGATGTCATATCTTATATAACTCTCAGTTAGACTACATGATGGATGGTTATGTTTGTTATAGAAAATTACATATAGATTGATCATTGTGACCTAGTTACAACTCAGGATATAGTGCCAATAGGTGTATGACGAGATGCAATGGTAGTGTGTCATGGATTTTTCATAGAGAATGTTGTACATATGGTGAGGATAAGGAAAGAAATAGATATATAAACACATGTGGCTCATTTATATGGATATATCCAGGGTATTTACTCATAAAATCAAACATTATGAACAAATTTGTAGGATTCTAACTCAGGATATTTCATTCCAAGTATGCATATCTTCCCCAAAGGGATGAATAATGAAACCAAAAACTATCAAGACAATAAAATTACCAATAGGCCAAGATCTGAAACAATAAACTAGAATTAATTCATATTCATTATATTAAATTAATTACAACCCAAACATGATGAAATAAGCCTCAGATTGGAATTAGAGTTGACATGCAAAAATTTGAAAAAAACAAAAATCTAAAAAAAAAACTATTTTTAGCAACTACTATTTTTAGTAAGTTTTTCATGCAAGCACATATAGCTCCAAAAATATTTAAAAAAAATATATAAACACTAAAATTATTCTAAAAATGAATTTCAATTGAGGTTCATATTTGGTTATAAAAATATACAATTTCTAAAAATAGAAAAATCCTAAAAAAACTAATAAATTACAATTTTAGACCCTTAGATGGTCACATTTAGACTCCAAAAAATATCAAAAAATTCACTAAGAAAAAATAATGGATTAGGAAAGTAATTAAATTTTTGAGATGCTCATTTTGGCATGTGGAAGAGCTCAAATAGAGCTATGGATCAAAAGTTATGGCCTTTAGAAGTTGGCCTATTTTTTCTACATCATTCTTCTTTGGTTGAAAACAACTTAGCTCCTACGAGTTACCTTGATTATACTACTACAATTTTTCTTTGTCAATATTATTTATCTACCATTTTTTAATCTAGGTGTTTTCTTCTTTCTACAATCATTCCCACTAGACCAAATACCTGTTATAATTTCCTTGCCTTATGCTCATTATCTTCATATCTAAAATCTGCACTATCTTTTCCTTCTTCTTTAGAACATGCTGCTACCAATTTACTTCTTCATCTTCATCACCTTCACCATATTCTTCATGGAATTCATTTAAATCTGAAACATTAAATACTAGAGATATATCAAAATTATATGGTAAACTCACCGCATAAGTATTGTCATTGATTTTCTTCACAATTTTGCATGGACCAATTTTTTTGTACTTCAACTTGTTGTATGTGCCTTTTGTAAATATTTCTTTCCTCAGGTAAACCATTACCAACTCTGCTTATTCAAATACCTTGGGTCTTCTTCTAACATCTACTGATGCTTTATATTTCTCATTACTTTATTTCAGCTTTCTTCATACTCCTTGCAACTATTGCATATTCTCTATGAATGCTTTGACATCATCACTAAGTTGATCTACAATTAGTAATTTTACTAAATCTGAAATACCCATAGGATTTATTCTATAGGTAACTTACAATGGTGATTTTTCTATTGATCTATTCACTGAAATATCATATGCAAACTTAGCTTGTGCTAAATCTAAGCCCCATTGCTTGGGCTTCTCTCCTATTATGCATCTCAACAAATTTCCCAAGCTCCTATTCAAAAATTCTATCTATCCATCTATTTGTGGGTGATATACACTATTTAATTGTAGCTTAGTACCCATATTCTTCCATAAAGTCCTCTAGAAATGACTTAGAAATTTTGTGTCCCTATCTGAAGTAATAGATTTTGGAACACCATGCAATCTCAAAATATCCTTAAAAAATAATTCTACAACTCTAGTGGCATCATTGGTTTTCTTACAAGAAATGAAATGAAACATTTTAAAAAATCTATCTACAAAAAAAAAAATTGAATCATTACCTCTCTATGTGCTTTGTAATCCCAACATAAAATCCATATTCAAATATGTCCATGGTCCTCTTAGAACTGATAATGACATGTATAGTCTAGTATTTTGTGCATGTCCTTTAGCCAACTAACATATCCTACACATATAAACATACCTTGTCATATCTTTCTTCATATTTGGCCAAAAATACTTTTCCTCCACCAAAGTTATTGTCTTCATCTTACCAAAATGTCCAACCAAACCTCCACTATGCAATTATCTTATTATGTTGTCTCGTAGAGACCTAATTGGAATGCATAAGTTTTTCCCTTTGAAGAAATAACCTTCTTGTATAAGATATTCACCATGATTAGTTTTTATCTCACATATTAATGAATTCCTACACTGCTCAACTACCTTGCCAAAATATAGATCAATATCATATAATTCTTTGATAGCTTCAAATCCAACTACTTCACTCACCATAGTAGTTAATAATGTTGTTCTCTTGCTCAATGCATCAGCTACCTAATTCTATTTTCCTAATTTATGTTTCAATATAAAAGTGTATCCCTACAAGAAATAAACTTAGTTTGCATTCTTACTATTCAACTTCTTTTGTGTATTCACATACTTCAAATCTTCATGATCTATAAATAGGATAAAATTCTTAGGCACCAGGTAATGCCTCCAATATCTTAATACTTGTACAATTTCATAAATTTCAACATCATAAGTAGAATACTTTGTTCTTACCTCATTCAATTTCTCACTAAAATATTCTATTGGTTTTCCTTCTTAACTCATCATAGTACCAATTCTCATAAATGAAGTATCACAATCAATCTCAAACACTTTGTTAAAATATGGTAATGTTAAAATTGGTCTTTTTATAATCTTTTTATTCAAAAATTCAAAGCTTTTTGTGGCTTCTCTAGTCCATGTAATTTTTTCCCTCTCACGCAATCTGCTATTGGTGCCACAATACTACTACATTTTTTAATAAATTTTCTATAAAAAGTTGCTAATCCATGGAAACTTATTACCTCTATAATGCTTTTGGAATATGCCACTCAACAATTGCCTTTATCTTTTCTTCATCCATTCTTACACAATCTTTTAAAACTATAAATCCCAAAAATACTAAACTATTTTGCATAAACCTGTACTTCTTAAAATTTGCATACAACTTCTTTATTAAAAAATCTAGTATCATTCTCAAATGGTGTAAGTGTTCTTCTTTAGTATTACTAAAGATCAAAATATTATCAAAATAAAAAACCACAAACTTACCTATATATTATCATAAAATTGTATTCATAATCTTCATAAATATGCTAGGTGCATTAGATAATCTGAAGGGCATCACCATCCACTAATATAGGCCATCCCTAGTCTTATAAGCAATTTTCCACTCATCTCCTTAACGAATTCAAATATGATAACAACCACTCCTTAGATAAATCTTGGTAAAATATTTTTATCCTACAATCACATCCATCATGTCATCTAAATGAGGTATAAAAGAATATATACTTGATTGTAATTTTATTAATTATTTTACTATCCATACACATTATCCATCTTAAATCTTTCTTTGGAATTAGAAATGTTGGTGTTGAACATGGAATCATACCCTCCCTTATCATCTTCTTTCTTAAAAATTTAATAACCTATTTAGGTAATTATGCATGTTCTATTAGACTCATCTTATAATCTACTTGATTGGGTATAGTTGATCCTAAAATCAAATCAATGTGATGTTGAATATCTTTCTTCAGTGGTAAACCATCTGGTAAATCATTAGGCATAACATATGTATATTATTTCAACACTCTTGCTACTTCTATTGTTATTTTCACCATTGTTGTGTCTTCATTATTTTCTACTAATACATAAAAACAACCTGATACCTTGATATATTGGATAATTTTTTTAGTAGAGAGCATGTTTTCTATCTTCTCTTCCTCTTTATGAGGTAACAAAACTACCTTTGTAACACCTTTCGAAAAAGTGTACGTGTTCTTTTATCCATGATTAATTACTTTCATATCAAATTTCCATGGTCTTCCTAATAATAAATAGCATGCATCCATCAAAATAACATCACATAATATTTCATCATTATAAGTTTTTCCTATAAAAACCTTGATTAAGCACCTTTTATCTACTATAACCTCATTCCCTTTCTCAAACCATGAAATCTGATAAAGATCAGGACGATTTTCACATTACAAATTTAGTCTCTCTATCATTTTTTTAGAAACCATATTTTCACAACTACCACCATCTATAATCACTTTACATACCTTTTCACCCAAAGTACATCTTGTTTAAAAAATGTTTGATCTTAGACATGCATCACCACCTTCTTTATTCTACACTTGTTCCTTCCTTGGAGTGATCATTTTTATTCTCATCATAATATTCTCTCCAACATCTAGTGCAACTTTAGTATTTTGCTCTTCTATCTCATCCTCAACTAGATTCACTATTAGGTGATTCTTTTACCCTCTTTCTTGATATTGATAGTGTGAACACTCAAATTCTTTATTCCATTCTTCTCCACATCTATAACAAACATAAGATCTATGCTGATTTAGAAATCATCCTCTAGTACCACCATAACCTCATTCTCTCTGAAACCCTCTTCCTTTTTGTTAGTATTGAAACCCTTGCCTATTCTCATCTTTTCTTTCTTCACCATGTGATGATTCACCACTATTGGTATTGTACCTACCTCTAGTGGTATTAAACCCACCTCTTCCCCTTATTTTATGGGATATACCTCTTCTTATACCAAGAGACATTCTTCTAAAATTATATCTATTATATTTTTCTTTTGCCTTAAAAGCTAATTGATAAACCTCCTCCATGCAAAGTATTCTATGCATGATTAATTCATTTTGAATAGTAAATTTAAAGTCATTTACATAAATTTCATCCATATTCTCTTATGTTTCATCATGATCCACTTGTATATAAAGCTTATAAAACTCATCTATATACTCTTGTATATTGTTATTTTTTTACCTTAAATTTTGAAATCTTCTATATAGAATTTATACATAATCTATAGGAAGAAATTTCTCTCTCAGCTTCTTCTCCATATTTTTCCATGAATTAATCTTCTCTTTATCTTTTCCTATCTCTCTTTCTATAGGTGATCCCACCAAATAATTGCATGACCTTTCACTTTCATGCATGTAAACTTTACCTTCTTATCTTCTCTCATAGTCTTCCATTGGAAGAACTTTTCCATACTATTCATCCAATCTATCAACTCCTCTAGTTTTAAACTACCTCCATAATTTGGAACATCAACCTTCATTCCTTCATTCCTTCCTTCTAAATCTTAAACCATCCTCTCTTCCATCAATAATGGACGATCTTGTTATTCTTCTTCTTGATAAATTTCTTCATCATGATATGTGTCTTCCTCGACTTCATTGCCACTTTATCTTCTTATCTGATTGGTGATAACCTAATTAATTATTAAATTTACCTCTACATATCTTATATATTTTATTTCATCTACATAATTCCTCTTCATCTTATTACCATTTTTTACTTCTCCAAGATTCAACCTTGTTCTGATACTAGATAATGAAATCAAAAACTATCAAGGCAATAAAATTATTAATAAGCCAAGATATAAAATAATAACTCAAAACTGATTCATATTCATTGACTTGAATTAATTAGAACCTAAACAATTATTAAATAATCCTCAACTTATAATTATAGTTGACTTGCAAAAATTTGAAAAAAACTAAAATCTAAAAAACTTCTATTTTTAGAAGCTATTATTTTTAATAAGTTTCACATGCAAGTGCATGTAGCTCTAAAAATACTCTAAACCTAAAATTATCCTACAAGATTAATTTCAACTAAATTTCACATCTAATTATAAAAATATATAATTTTAAAAAATAAAAAAACCCCCAATAATCAATAAATTGTAATTTTAGACCCTTAGATGGTCACATTTGGCCTCTAAAAAAAATAAAAAACACCTCTAAGCTGAAAGTGTGTCTTAGTGAATCAATGAAATTTTTGAGATAGTCATTTTAGCATGTGGAAGATCTCAAATGGAGCTATGGATAAAAAATTATGGCCTCTTGAAGTTGACCTTTTTTTTTGCATCAATAAAGTTGACCCACAAACCTAGAGCCTACACTTTATACTCATATGTATTTTGTCTATTGATATGTATTATGTATAAAACCCATATGTGTAAATCTTTTATGATTTATTTACTTTCTAACATACATATACGTTCTTAATATCATGCTATTAAAAATGTGATGTATTAATTATGTATGTTTTATTATTTTCTATAAAATGTGATTAAATACATGGTCAAAAAGGAAAAAAACTAAGAAAAATGAATATATTAAGAAAGTATATAGAAAAATTATCCAACAAAATATGTAAAAATAAGATGAAAAATGAATTTAAAACACACCACGTGTAATTAAGATAAAACATAACATATGTTATTACATTATAAAATAAAAAAATTATAAGTCACATCAATATGGAAGACAAAACAAATCATAAGATGTGAAAACTAACTCTGAAAAGAGATAACCAATGTAATAAAATGCAAAAGATAATCAAATAATGATATGAGAAAATGTCATTAAATGTAATACAAGTAAATTTAACTTGAATCAACACAAGTAAAGATGAAAATTATTTTAAATTACATATAATGAAAGATAATAAAAGACTCATACCAAATAAAGGCATGCATTAAAATAAGATAAAGACCTCAATGAGTGGAAACTTGAAATTAGTGCCTATACTAAGGCAATATGTAAGAAATCACAACCATATAGAGTGATAACTATGATGATAGAGATGGTGTGGATATGAAATTTGACAAGAATTTGTAAATAAGTCCTAGTTTTATTCCCCAAGGACTTATAATTAAAATCACAAACTAAAAAATCCAAGCAGAATTATAAATGTAAGATAAAATTCATATCTAAAGTAAATAGATAGAAAATAGGGCATGGATAAGAGGGACATGATAAAATAAAATATATACATCAATATTATATTAATAAATATGTGATGGATATGTAAATATGTATGTCACCACAAAGCTGATGTATAACTCCTTTGTGGAGATAATATAATCTAATCAAATGGGCTTGGTGAAGGGATTTTAACATCAAGGACCTAGAGAACCCCACCTAGTAGGTGTAATCTTGGGATAACAAGTGAACTATAAATATCATCGTATAAAGGATATATGCATGAAAATAAAATATAAATATCCTACCTTCCCACAATATGTTTCCTATTTTAAGACCCATTATAGAGTCATCGATCTATTATGAAGATATAATAGTTATATGAGAAAGTAGGTGGCACTAGAATGTAATAATATATAAATAATTATGTATGAGACCTCCTACCCTAATATACTATCCTACTACACCCCAATGGACATTGTCTCTATCATGAGGCCTACTGTGGAGTTTGATCTTCAATTATAATAGGAAATGTGCCAAAAATATCATGTATTTTAGTGTGATCTAAATTTTAAGATTTAATTTTCATTTGTATATTAGATTTTCTTAAGATTTGTATTTTAACTCTTATATTTTTTCTATTTTCATTATCTATACAGATTTGGAAAACCCAAAAATGGGTGATAAAGATGAATAACACAAGAGGGCATGCACCTAGCCACTAAAGAGGATAACCTAAAGACCATGTTGACTAAATATTTCTAAAATTTCACCCTAGGAAAGAGTACAATCTCAAAACCAATCATATATTTTTTAAGTGAAAGGAGAGGGAAATATGGAGATCATTGAAGATCCATCCATGTAAAATTTTTATAAAGTGTGGATATGTTAGTAGCTAACCATAAGAAGGGATATTTTTGCTTTAGTAGTGACTAGGTAAAATAGGGAACTATAAGTTCATGGAAATATAGGTTAAAATGAATAAAGGAAAGAAAATAAGGGAAATGATATGAATTATGGAAATAATGTCACTAGATGATTTGTACTAACCTACATAGGGTCTAACACAAGTACTAATAAGAGAATTCATCCTAAAATATGGGGAAAGTAAAAAGATACCAAATCATCCCAAACATGCTAAAGCCTATTAAAATATGCTATAAATTGTGAAAAATAAACCCAAAGGTGATACCTAAGATACATAAGGGAAACCAAAGCTAACTAAAAATCATCCCAAAAGAGGGGGGATGTAAAATAATAAAAAATAAAACCTTGTGGTGATAACTGAAATCCAAAATTAAAATAAAGGTCGACTATGAAATGATATAAATGACACAAATAAAACCAAAATTTTATATCTAAGATCCATAAGGTAAATAAAGGTCTAATTTAAAGTAATATTAATAATACAAGTAAAATATACATGCTGAAAAATAAAGTGTTAAAAAGTAAAGATCATGATATAAGTGAGATATTTACAATGAGCATTACAAACACTAAATATAAAAATATGAGATTAAATCATGTGAATAGATTTTAAGTAAATATTAAACACTATAATATCTTATTAAAAATTCCATGAAATATATCTACACACATCATAAATAAAAAATTTCAAATCTCATTACCACTAATCTCTAAATTTAACTATAGTCTCTTCTACCTTTTCTAAGAGTTGTACTAAAATGGCTCAAGATAATACTAAATGGATAGATATATAGTCAAATAATGCATACTCATACAATGCAAACAACAAGATAATCTATTATTATAATACTAAGGTGATTAACTATCTATGGTAGGAGTTAGGGCCTTTCAGATTCTATTGTGCTAAGAATTACTAGTAACCTCTACATTCTTGATCTAAATGATCAAATACCTTACAAAACATGCAATATGGTTATTCCTCTATGGGTGGTGGGGTGGGCATGGTGACATATCTAGATTATGTATAGGAACATATTTGGGTTGGCCTAGAATCTCATTGAAAAATCATTGCTATAAATACATATAGTGGTTAAGTAACAATTTTGATTTTATTACTTTATATATCTTTTATATGCTCTAAACTAGTGGTGTGAGTGACTAAAGACTATGAAATTAAAAAAATGGTGTTATTATTTCCTTAAGAGAAATCATTTATTTAGACCATATAAATGTATCCAACATATCTATAGGAAATAAGTTTGATGGATCTGAATATTTAGTAACTTGATAAGGTCCAATCATAGGTTGATCAATAATCATGATCTGAAGAAGCTTAAAAATAACATGAACTACACATGAAGTAGAAGTTATAATTAACTCAATCTCAAACTTGATACATTAAATAAATAAGTTGTAATTTTGAATAATTTAAGGAGATAAGGATTATTGGGTTGAATGATATCTACTAAATTAATGTTATAAGAAGATGAAGATTGCTCAAAAGAGCACTGAAGGGAGCAATGATAATAGAGAATTTCCACATTATTGGTTTGGGAATAACCAATAAGGTATGAGCTATATAAGGTATAAAATAATCATAATTAGTATTGGTGATATTTATGTTAAGGGATTCAACCAATTTTCACTAGAAGATGTATGGGAATTAGTATTTTAAAGCATGACCATAAAAGCAAGAAACTCATTAGTTAAATTATTGCAATAATATGGTTACAATGTGGGTGGAAATTAGGTGATGATGATAGAATAAATGTTTGGTTTTTTTATTTTTGAAATAAATCTCATCAAGCTAATCATTCTCAGAATCAAAAAGGTTGGGTGGAATATTTATCGTAAGCTTGGGTTGGGCACTATAACCTTAGTTTGAGTTGGTGGTATAATTAAAGTGCTGATATAAAAAGAATTGTATGTTTCTTTATAAAAGTTCAAGGATTGAGATTTTAAAATAACCACATTCTTGGAATTATTAAAAATTATAAGGGTTAGTATCATCTTGTATATTGTAAATAGTAACCATGTAAGGAAACTTCATGCATTGGAATGTAGAACAGGCCTTGACCCTCATATAATAAGTCTAATGGTGGCCAATAAAAATATTTTAAGATAAAGGGAAATCAAATATCATTAATTTTACTCTAGTCATAACATGTGGTATTTCAATAAGAATCTAAACATATCCTAATGAGGGAATTTGTCATTAATCATATCCTTGACACATGCTTTGGGTAGACTTATGGTTGTATTCAGAATATCATAAGGTTTAAATAAATTTCAAGGAAGCAACATAAGATCTGTAGCATTAATCTATTAAGGCTCCCTTAACTTATATGTCACCAAATTATTCATTAGTAAAAAAACAAGTGTCATCTACACACAATAATATTTAGTTAGGGATCATAGATGTGATAGGATACTTTAATGATAGAAATGCCTTTCTAATGTGATCTAAGTGGATAGACATCTCTTCACATTTATGCAATATTATTTCTTAAAAGCTAGGAAATGTATCTTCTTGCCCATAGGTGGTGGTCAAGGATTGTTTATATCGATAAAAATATACATAATCCAATTTCAGTGATGTGAATAAGTCTTCATGAGCTCAATAAATGGGATTTGTGATGGGAATTTAGAAAGTTATCTTATGGGATCCTACTCATCAAAACTTGTGTGAGTTGTCCATGACTATAGAAGAGATGTTAAATTCTAAAGTAGATCTAATATATAACAAGATGAATTAGACTAAATATTATTTAGATTCAAATCATTTGGTCTTAACACTATCATTATACTTGAGGTACATTGAGCCAACTTTATCAAATTGGATGATGGATATGTTGACATAAAAAAATCTAAGACAAACTATATTGGCTTGAAATATAGTTGAGTTAAGATTGGATAAATAAATAAAATGTATTTATTTGGTCAATGCAATAGAGGTAAATTTAGGTAAATAAAATTGTATCAGGATAGTTGATATAGTTGAAAAAGAACCATCAAATAAACATATTATATCAAGTTGGTCAATATAGTTAGAACTAAATTGGAGATAAAATATTATACAAAGTTGGCCGATATATTTAGGATTGAAATGGTTCAATGAACATATTGTATTGATCTGGATAATATAATTACAAAAATATAGAAATATGCTAGGTTGGATGATAAAGTTAGGTTATCATAAATCACCAAAGTGATGATTTATTTAGACCTAATAGACAAGAAAATACATAGAGGATTATCATGGATTGTTCTATAGTTTGGATAAGAAATGTGGATTAAGAAGATAAGGATAAATTTAAGAAACAAAATTTTTCATGTTGTTTATAGTTACTAATTTTTCATCCTCATTAGAATATTAGGGGTTAATTTTGGTTTTAAAAACATTAGAAGTTAATTGGTAAGGGGTTTGATTTTGATTTTTAGCTTGTTGATAGTAAGCATGATTTAGAAGTTTATTGAAATATATGGTAAGGTGAGAATTGGAGTAGTAAAGTGATTCACATTTTAATTTGAAATCATGAGCCTTGGCAACCTTATCATAGGCATGGTGCCACTCTTTGATCATGGCTTCATGATCAATGTTTGGACCAAGCAAGAATAAAAAATTTAGATGTTTAAATTTCTTAAAAGTTTCATGAGATTGAGCCTAATTGGAATTAAACCAATATATTTTATGATTATACCAATGATCATCAGGGAAGATAAGGATAAAAATATCTAAGTGAGGGTTTAGGAAGGTGTTTCCTAGTTATAGTTAAGGAAAATAGGTTGATGAATTTCACAATTTTTGTTTTGTGAATGAGGAGAAGGATGATGGAATGGAATCCACTTGATATTATTAGAGAGATTAACAGGGAATGGAAAATAAAAATTATCCCCCATCCCCCATTAGAGATGCTATTGGAAATGTAATTAGAAATAAGGTTAAAATTATATCATGCTAGCTTATATAATTAGAGATAGACTGATAAAGCTGAAGTATATTAGGCCAGTTGATGTAGTTATAAATATAATCAAAACTATATAAGGTTGGCCAATTCAGTTATCATACATAATAAACAAATGGTATTGGGATATAAAATATAGTCTAGAAGTAAAAAAATGATAATTTAACTAAATTTTATCAAAATGATCAATGCAGGAAGGTATTACTAAATTGGGTGTGTTTGAATTTTAGGCTCTCAGATATACTAATCTTAAGAGTATATAGTGAACAAGGTCCAAAGGGAACTAACTAGAGAGGATTACACCATCCCATAGCCACACTATCTCATATATAAGGTCTATTAAGTGTAAATTCCCAAGGCTAACTACTTACCAATGCAATACAATATCAAATAGTTGAAAGGATTCCTATTGGTTGAAAGATAAAACCCTAGTCACTTTTGATATATTGTCAAGTACATGGAAGATAAATTTTGTATATAGTGTTATTTAATGTCTTAATTATTGGTGAAATACCCCTTACACCATATCTTAATTAAAACTAGTTACCATTTGGCCCATAATGATATATCATATGAGTTATAAAACTACCAAAACATAGTTCTAGGAAGACAAAAACAAAAATGGAAATAAAGATAATTCATAGCAATAGTGAAAGCTACAACATGCTATGAAAGAAATAAAAATTTAGAATAATATCAAGTAGGTAGACATTTTTGGAATAAAAATAGATAAAATATACTATCGAGTTGTCTAATACAACTACTAAAAAACATAGAATTATTTTGGGTTGGCTAAAACAATTGGCAAAAGGTACATAAAAACATAAAATTGACCAATATTATTGCTAAGACTAAGAAAATTATATCAAACTATCCAATGTATTAAGAATAAATTATATATGATGGTTTTGATGATGTCACTAAGAATATAAATGAAAAAACATGAAACTAATCTAGATAAAGGTGAGATAAGATTCACATTAGATTCACCATAATATGTGTGGGCTCAAATGACCTTAAACTATCCACTTTCTCTCAATAGACTAGGACTCAAATAAGGTCAATAAAATAGATCCTACATATACTTGGATAATTATTTAAGAACATAGGATATCCATAGAACTACTAGAGGGTAACCTACACTCAAATGTCAAGAGGAAATGGTTCTATTGCCAATGACATGGGGTATAGCTCTCACTAGGGCTCAATGAAGATAAATGTGTTTTACCATATTTTTGATAAAATAAATAAATTATTATGTGATTATATGCGTGTAAATTAGGAAATATAATAATGTTAAATATGTACAAGTATTAACCATTCTAATTTTGACAAATTTCTAAATATGGTAGATTATTATTTTGGCCAAAAACTATCAATAAAAAATACTTAGCTTGCACAATGTTTTTCATTGATTTTTATAACTATATAAAAGTGGAAATTAGAAGAGGTGATTATACATGTTCAATATCATAATCAAATGCATAAACATAATCTATATGGGTCTATTATAAATGGATGACAAAACAGCGTGTTCCAAATATGAACTTGTCTTAGTTGATAGTGATAGGTTCTTGACAAGAAAAGATAATAAAAGTATAAATATAAAAATATCATATCAAAATCATAATCAAACAATATTTATATATAGGTCCATTTTAAAATAATAATAATACATTATGTCTAAGTTTGTTAATCATGGACTAGTCATGGCTGAATGTACAAAAAAAATGATTGATCTGCCTTCTAAGCCCATGGATGTTGAGTAATTAGATATATCACAATTATTTTTTGGTCATGAAAAAATTATTGTTTGTATTATCTTAACTTTAAAACCATTATGGTACTTTGATAGTGTTGATGTTTAAAATTGTGCTTGATTCCAAAATCAACAATGGGAAGTTTCAAGATGTGGGACTTGTAACTTGAAACAACCTCCAAATTTTTAAGAAGCTGGTCTCTTCTTTATATCAAGTGTATTCTAGGAAAAGAGATTAGGAATTTTAATAGAAACACAAATGTAAGAAATAAAATCTAACTATGGCAATGTGCTGGAATGTAATTTGACCTTAATCCTTAGCACAGTGAGACTATATGTAAGATTCATTTACATTTAAGAGAAAACAAGTGCATGATCAATGTAAAAGATGTAAACAATAGAAATAGAGGCTCACAGTATAGACTACTTTTGCAGTGATACAAAAAATGTCAATAAAGGCACAGGGTTCAATCTTCTTATTTAAATTTTCCAATCACATAAGAGGCACAGAAACATGCACAGTTATATAAACTTTCCAACTCAAGAAAATGGAACAAAGGTAAATGACATTCCTAATCACAACTCTAGAAAGTCTAAAACTCTTGACAACACAGCCTAGACTAGTTTTGTAATGACATAGAAAATATCAACAAAGGCATAGGATTCAATCTTCTCATTAATTCTCCAGTCACATAAGAGGCATAGAAACCTGCACAGTTACATAAACCTTCCAACTTAAGAAGATAAAACAAAGGCAAATGATATTCCTCGTCACAGCTCTAGAAAGTCTAAACTCTTGACAATAATTCTCTCTAAAAATTCTATCTAGTATCTCCTCTTTTGGTGATCTTTGCACCCTTATTTATAGCCTTGGATTCACTCTAGATTGTCTACTTGTTCCCAATCTAATGGCCCAACTAAAAACTAATCAAACTAGAAGTGTCTAATAGAAGATATTTCTTAGATTCTAAAACACTTTGTCTTCTGGTTTTTCATTGGCTAAAACAAATCATAGGATGTTCCCTTCTCTTAAATAGAAGATAACACTTATCCAATTCCTTAAAAACCTTCTCATTACTTAAGAGACACCAGAAAATGACACTTGGCATGTTCGACAACACCTACTGAAGACATGCGACACTTTTCATGTAGTTTATACTATTTTTGTGTCTTTACTTATGAGTGTTCTGCCTTTGACACCTGTCAAAATTTGTTTCCTCAAAACTTTAATAGATTAAAAGAAAATAAGAAGGCTCTTGCCTGAGTAACTTGGAAAAGAGCATAGGGACATGTGGCAATCTCTGCTTGCTTCAACAAAGGACACATAGAAATTTCCACTTTACTTATTTGGGGTTACATGGTGGTCTCTACTTCTTTTAGCTACCTTCTTAGAAACCTATGGAAGGTGACACATGGTGGTCTCTACTTTACTCTATTTATATCATAGAATTAATTGGGTCTCATTTCATATTTACATGGACAACAACACCTGGTGGCTTCTGCTTGCTTTAGAAACAAAACTTGAGACCCACCACAGTCTTTGCTATATCGATGAAGAAAAATGAAGATAATTCAAATCTCAACATGTGGTGGCTTCTGCTCTCTTCTGCTGGGATATGTGGCATCTTTCGTCACTTTTAAAAAAACAAAATTGAGACCTTTTGTGATTGCCACTTGGTACTTTCCACTTGATCCTGATACTTAGCTTTTGAAACCTTCCACTGAAAAGAGATTTGGAACGTGGATGTTAATATGAAACACTTGAAATGTGGATGCTAATATGAAACATGGATGTCAACACTTGTCACGCTCCACTGATTTGTTATGAGGTATGTGGCAATATCCACAGCCTTACTAAAATTATGAAAAGTGCCTCAGATGATGAAAATTGGTAGCATCTGCTTGACTTTGACACTTAGACAAAAATGAATCAAAAGGAAAATTAACACCGGTACTCTATTTCAATACTTCATTGTCTTGCATCAAAGTATGCGAGAATAAAATTTTGTAGTGTGCAACTAAAAAAAAGAATGAAACATAGAGTAAATATTTACTCTACAGTTATTGGTGACCCTAAGGACTTTTTAGCCTACTCAAAAAGAAACCACAATTCTCACATGATCAAAATTTCTAAATTACAGCTTTAGCAATGTTGTTTAGTAGGCAGACCATTCATCATTAGATAACCCTTACTTATTATGCAATTCTTTGAAGGCTAAATGAAGGTTAATAATATCCTTGTGTGAAAAATTTTGCAAAATTTGAACCATAGCCTTCAATTTGAATTTGAGTTGGGAAATAGGAACCAAGATAGCTTCTACTTCAGGGACTGATGAATCATCCTTTAGATCCTAGAAAACTGTTGATCATTCTATTTGGCCAACAACAAAGGTTTAATTTCATCTACCATCAGTATGGTGTTGTCATCAATAAATAGAGAAGGAAGACCTAATTGCACTAGATCTTCAACATGATGTTTCATTTCATTTATTCCTTCCTTCATGACATCTAAAAGCTCTCTGCAACTGATGGCTATGGAATTACAACTGAGAACTTCATTTACTCGCTTAGTAGTGACCATTCTATTCTCAATTCTTACTACTGACAACATTGCATTAGTTGCATCATAAAGCTTTTGTAGCAATGTTTTTGAGTCAATTACTCTCCCAGAGATTATAGCTAAAGTGTTTACAACTGAACTCTCCACCTTTTTGCACAATTTCTATGCATTTAGTAGGAAGGTGAGAGAAGGCCTGAGCTGAATAATCTCTAAAGAGATTATCTTCCACATGGATTCATATAGTTCTTTCACCAGACTTAACACTCTGACATTCCTTAGCCTATTGGCTAGCTCCAGTGTCAATTGTGTTACTCTCTATTGCTCAACTTAAAATTGGGCTTGTATAGCCACAGTATTATTCTATTTGGCCAGCAAATTTTGTTACAATTGGGTAACTTGCAATAGGTGTTCCTCACATTTTCCTTGCAACACTACTTTTTCACACCTTAGGGTCATTACCACATCCTTTACCTGTGTGAGCCCTACTTTTAAAGAATCATTTTGGGCCTAAACTACCTGATGAGTCTGAAGAGAAATAATATCTTGCAACTGTTTATTTAGATTATCTATTTCATTGTCTTTTCTATTGATCTCTGAGGTCAAACTATTATAGTTTGCCTTTTCCTTGGCTAGATTGACTTCCATCTTTTATAGCCTCCTTGATGTCTTCAAGTAGTCTTCAATAAATATAGAAGTGGATTCGGTTAGCAGCTTAATATTGTCTTGTGGCCTTAAAAGAAACATGTCAATGGCCACTACATTCATTGTGTAATCCTCCAGCTACATCTGCTCAATTGGCTTTATTACATTTGGTGACAAATGAGTCATCGTCAATTGCTACTAGATGGGGTCAAATTGTGACCGCAGATGGGGTGTAGCCAATACTTTATTTTCCTTGATCTTCTTTTTCTCTCTTTGGGCTTCCCTTGCCTTCTTAGCAGTATCCACTTAGGTTTGTAAGGTAGAAGGAGAGGTAATGTGCCCACCTATAAAAGGATGTCCCTGTGGTAAACCATATGGAATAGCCAATTGTTGGCTATGGGCAATCTAAGGGAGAAGTTTCTCGGGAATAGAGGGGGAGAAATGAGGTAATGTTAAAGCCTGAGGTGGCACAGATGGGGCAAAGTGAGAAATGGGAATGGTAGAAGTGGCAGGGGATGTCATCTGGCTAGATGAAGTCATCATGCCAACAGGAGAAGAAATAAACTACGAAGGAGAAAGAGGAATAATATTTACCTAAGGAGTAATTATAGTACTCTATAATTGGCACTGTGGGGTGTTTGTCTCCTCTTTTGAACCAAACTGAAACTGCACTCTCTTTCACTTATTGGGTGTCTCTTCTTTTGGCTGTGTTATTTTTCCTTCCACATCTACTACTTATGGAGAACTTGGAATATCTATAACTGCCACTAATGGGGAAGCTTATGGTAGTGAAGGCACCACACTCTTTTGTTTTTCCATGACATTGAGAGATTGCGGCCAAATTGATACAATTATTGTAGTTGCATTTTGCTTTGAGGCTTATGACTCTTGGCTTGACCCAGCCCTAGCTTCTTGCTCTACACCTAGTGTTGGCAAATTACTTGTCTCTAGGAAAGATACAGGGGAGAGATGGCACTCATCCCATAGTTCATCCCATCTCTCATATGTGTCTACATTCCCAAAATAATGGGTTGTTTGACAAATTTCTTGCCTATATTTTCAATAGGCTTATATTTTCTCAGCATCCCAATCCTTATTCTTTAATGTCCTTCTTAAGCCAGAAGTCATTCTAACTTTAGGATCATAATCCCTCTACTTAAACTATAATGTTTCCTAGGGTCTATTTTGTGGAAGGGGAAAGTTTGTTAACTCAAAATAAAATCCAAGAGCATTTTCTCTAGGATTTTTCCTAGTTTCCCAAAAAGGGTGCCCCTCATGTGCAATTCTGGTTACGACTCTGTTAGTCCTTATCTAGGAAGCTATGAAACCATTTGGGTCATAAACCCATTTGTCCTCTATTATAAGGAAACCCAAAAAGGCTAGTTTTCTAAGCAGCAAAATCTAAGCGTCTCTAGCTTTTAATACCATGTTGGTTGTCATCTATGAAAGGTCATACATTTTCCTCTTCCTCTTCCCAGAGCCATATTCATTGTCGACTATGGATACCTACCTGGTGACCTCTAGGAATGCTAACCTAAGAGTCAAAATCTTAGTTAGCAATATTGGTTCCCCATAAAAACCATGGACTCTTATAATTGTATGGTGGGATTCAAAATAGAAATCATAAGGAATTAGGCAACTGGCCAGAAGATTTGAAACACTTGGGATTATTCTATTCATAACTAGTTCAAGGCTGAGATGACAATCTATTTCCTTAATAGCCTTGATATAGAGGCCTAGGTAAAGTATTCTACTGTCTTTTTATATTAATCAACTCATTAGAAAATGTCCTCAAGATATTCTTGATATCATCAAGCTCAGATGAATGAGCAGGATTAATTTCTTTAGCAGGTGGTTGAGGATATGTGTACATAGACACAAGTGGGGTTATATATTTAGGGGATTCTTGAGGTAATGGTAAGGAAATTTTTGGGAACATGGGCATGGGAGGCCTTGAGGGTAACTTTCCAGCATCTATTAAATTATTCTCAACTCTAACCGCATAGTCATAAGACTTAAGCAAAGTGTGTCCTCCAAGTGACTGAATCATAACAGATATATCTGAATTTAAAGCCTCAAGATAAAATACTATAGCCATACCTGGTAATGGTCTAGCTATAGTAGGGATTCTTTCCCAAGTCTTTTGAAATCTAGAATTGAAGTCAGTCATGTCTTCTTGTGGTGCCCTTTGAATTGTAATTAATTGTTGTATTAAAGAAGACTTATCACCCTTCTCTTCGAATCTTTCAAAGAAAATATCTCTGAGCTAATCCCATGTAGAAATGGTATTTGGGGTTAGGGACTGATACCATTTTAGATCCTTCCCTTTAAAAGAAGCTACTAATAGTCTTATGGCCACATTTTGCTGTGTGACAACATGTATAGCACAGACATTTGATACATGTTGCAGATGTCCTTCAGGTGTTTTAAATTCTTGCCCACTAAATTTGGGTAAATATTTTAGGGCATTCACTAGGATAGGGTCCCAAGTGGTTGGTGGTATTGGGAGAATCAATGGACTACCAGTGTTCCAACTTGCATAATTTCTTGGGGGTATAGGGGCTCCCATATTTGCTCTTGGTATTGGTATAAAATGGTTGACTCTTCTTCTTGGACTAGTTACCAAAGGTGGCAAAAGAATAACTAGATTGATAGTAGATTGTGATCTGGTTACTAATCCATAGCTATGACTCCTCATAGCTCTCTGGTTCATATGATCTTGAAAGAAACTTCAAGATTGGTCCCACCGAGCGTGCCAAAAATTGTTGATGTTTAAAATTGCACTTGATTCTAACACCAACAATGGGAAGTTTCAAGATGGGGGACTTGTGACTTGAAACAACCTATAAATTTTTAAGATGTTGGTCTCTTCTTTATATCAAGTGTATGCTAGGAAAAGAGATTAGGAATTTTAACAGAAACACAAATGTAAGAAATAAAATCTAACTATGGCGATGCACCTAAATGTAATTTGAACTTAATCCTAAGCACAGTGAGACTATATGTAAGATTCATTTACATTTAAGAGCAAACAAGTGCATGATCAATGTAAAAGATGTAAACAATAGAAATAGAGGCTCAAAGTATAGACTGATTTTGTAGTGATACAAAAAATGTCAATAAAGGCATAGGGTTCAATCTTCTTATTTAAATTTTCTAATCACATAAGAGGCACATAAACATGCACAGTTATATAAACTTTCCAACTCAAGAAATGGAACAAAGGTAAATGACATTCCTAATCACAGCTCTAGAAAGTCTAAAACTCTTGACAACACAACCTAGACTAGTTTTGTAATGACAGAAAATATCAACAAAGGCACAGGATTCAATCTTCTCATTAATTCTCCAGTCACATAAGAGGCATAAAAACCTGTATAGTTACATAAACCTTCCAACTTAAGAAGATAAAACAAAGGCAAATGATATTCCTAGTCACAGCTCTAGAAAGTCTAAACTCTTGACAATAATTCTCTCTAAAAATTATCTTTGGTATCTCCTCTTTTGGTGATCTTTGCACCCTTATTTATAGCCTTGGATTCACTCCAAATTGTTTACTTGTTCCCAATCTAATGGCCCAACTGAAAACTAACTGAACTGGAAGTGTCTAATAGAATAAATTTCTTAGATTCTAAAACACTTTGTCTTCTGGCAGTTCATTAGCTAAAATAGATTACAGGATGCTCCCTTCTCTTAAACAGAATATAACACTTAGTCAATTCCTTGAAAACCTTCTTATTACTTAGGAGACACCAAAAAATGACACTTGGCATGTTCTGTAGCACCTACTGAAGACATGTGGCACTTTCCATGTAATTTATACTCCTTTTGTGTCTTTGCTTATGAGTGTTCTACCTTTGATACCTATCACAATCTGCTTCCTCAAAACTTTAACAACTTAAAATAAAATAAGACCTATAGCCTTTCTTGCTTGAGCAACTTGAAAAGGAGCATAGGGACAGGTGGCAATCTCCACTTCTTTTAGCTACCTTCTTAGAAACTTGTGGAAGGTGACATGTGGTGGTCTCTAATTTACTCTATTTATATCATAGAAACAATTGGGTCTTATATCATATTTACATGGACAATGACACTTGGTGGCTTCTGCTTACTTTAAAAACAAAACTTGAGACCCACCACAATATTTTCTATATCGGTGAAGCAAAATGAATATAATTCAAATCTCGACACGTGGTGGATTTTGCTCTCTTTTGTTGGGATACGTGGCATCTTCCGTCACTTTTAGAAAATCAAAATTGAGACCTTCTATGATTGCCACTTGGCACTTTCTACCTGATCTTGACACTTAGCTTTTGAAACCTTCCACTAAAAAGAGATTTAGAATATGGATGTTGATATGAAACACTTGAAATGTGGATGCTGATATGAAATGTGGATGCTGACACTTATCACTCTCTGCTGAGTTGCTATGAGGTACGTGGCAATCTCTACAGCCTTACTAAAATTATGAAAAGTGCCTCGGATAACGACACTTGGTAGCTTCCACTTGACTTTGACACTTAGACAAAAATGAATCAAAAGGAAAATTAGCACTTGCATTCTATTTCAAAACTTCACTGTCTCATATCAAAGTATGCGGGAACAAAATTTTGTAGCACGCAACTAAAAAATAGAATGAAATGTAGAGTAAATCTTTACTCTATAGATAGCTTTAAAACCTAAAATAAAAAGAGAGGAGTGTAATGGGTTGAATTGTCCTTAATGATCCCCTTGATGATTGACCAAAACCTACATATTTAATACTCCAAGGAGGAAAATCAATTCCACATAGTTATCCCACCTACATTTAATGTGTAATTATGCTCTTTTTACTATTTGTATGAAGATATAAAATGGCTTTGCTAATTGATAATGATATCTCTTGACTTGGTTTATGGCTACTCCTTGTGAAAGATTCAAAATTTAGGAAAAATAGGGTAGATTTTATCAATGTGAAAAAGAGTATAAGCTTGAACCAATTAGATAGAAAAATTTTATAATGAGTGACTCTTATTATGCATTTAAAGGAAAATATTTTTAAAATTTTATTTAGCTAACCATGTGAAACATTCTAAAATACCCAAAATGATGTTTTTAATTTTTGAAACTAACCAATATTTGGTGTAGAATGTGACCTCTATAAGTGGACATGGGCACATTTCACCTCTGTCCACCTAGTTTAGACCTATTTAAATGGATTAGAAATAACTTTCCTATATTTTGGATACTCTGAAGGTGATTCTAGTCAAACTAAGAAATTGATATTGAAATTTATATATAGTTGTAATAGAAAACAAAGGGTTGATCCTGTATATAAATAAATGGCATATAAGAATGGAAAATAAGAGCTATGTGTTTATGTGAAAGTTATATGGTTTGGAATGTGTCAATAATTAGCATTGCCAAGCACATGTGACAATATTTATGTGTCTACCTTTCCCCTTATATTATAAAAATAAAATTTCTAGATTAAAGGAGAAAAATTTGAACCTGAGTCTCTAAAACACACTTTGTCTTTAATAAAATACTTCAATTATGTAGGTCACTCAAATTTAGCAAACCATGCACTTGCTCACAAAGTAGTCATTTGTGCATTTTAAATTTATATAATACTAACATTAAAAATTTGAAAATAAATCAAGGAAGTAGTACACCTATATGCAGGTTAACTCAATTTTCCCTATAACCTATAATTGGATGATGGAAAATGATTCCCCTTCACTAAAACACTTAGATAATTTGAACCAAAGATGAATTAAGAGTGATCAAATCCTAATTCTGAATAGATAATCAAGATTTCATATTAGAAATATATATTATCCCAATCTCATTAATAGGAAGTTGTATCTAATATATTGACCTAAAAATGTGGAACCATGCTAGGTTCACTACAGGTGATGCCAAGGCCATTGAGCATCACTAGAATCTATCATACATCACCTACACATATCAGAATCATAACACTATAGACATATTCATATTATCATGATTGAAATGGAATGAATAGTATCCATTACTCCATCATGACCACATTTTTCATAGTCTTTACTTTGAAATTACTATTTTTTCTTTGGAGTTTGAACTTTTAGGATGTGCATGTCACTTTAAAACTTTGAAACTTTGAATTTTTCAACTTTAAACAAACTTGAGCATGAATGAGTATCATAACCCCTTTAAATATGTGACAATGATATGGAATACTAGGCATCATTATTCTCAATTGTCAATATATTTGAACCTATATTTTATCCCAAAAAATTTCATGGAGGTTTAGATATTTAAAACAAGTCCACTGTGATGCCCTCCTTTTGAGTTGAGGGATGTAGATGGAAATTCACTCATCTCAAAAGAATATTTAACTATATCATGTGATAAAACTATGACCACATAATATTCTGTCATCATTTTAGAAAGTATGTTACCACATAATTATAATTTGTCATTTGAATCATGTATGTAACATATTGAATTTGAGGCATATAAGATTTGTGTCTAGATAAATATATAATTAAATGACATAGTAAGGTAATAATAGAAAAAAAATCATGATATGCATCATGGAACTACTAATCAAGCTCAAAAAATAGATAATCACAACATAAAATGTGATGTAATGTCATACAATAAGGCTAAATGCCACATACAAGGGACATGTTCAGATTTTTTAAATACAAATATTTCACACATAGGTTCAAGGGCCACAAGTGATGAACATGTTCAAATGTCATAAATACCAAGAAAAATATCATATATATATATATATATATATATATATGTATGTGTGTGTGTGTGTGTGTGTGTGTGTGTGTGTGTGTGTGTGTGTGTGTGTGTGTGTGTTCAATAAATTTACACACAAGGGTCAAAGACCACACATAATAAAAAATCAATCTTAAGTATGTCATGCAATAAATTAAACATCATCAAAGGAGTAGAGAAGAAGTGAAAACTAGTATATTATATTCATATGTATCATTGTCATATTTTTATAAAGGTATCATAATGAAAAATATGAGTGATTTAGAAAGCCACTTGTAAGACATATAGCTCAACATTACATTTGAGATCAAAGATAGATATAACTTGTTATAGTGTAACTTGTAGATTTATATGCCCTTAACATAATCATGACCACAGGTTATAATGGAGTTAATTATATAAGGATGCATGTATAGTGTATGTTTTGCATCACACTCATATACCTCTTGAAATTCATGTGTATGGAAAATAATATGTTACCTACCAAAGTGTGTGATAAATAACATATGTAAAGAAGTAACCAATAACTCATTTCATGCTCAATTCTTAATTTTTTATTTTTTAAAAAGGAATTATCCTATGATCCCATCAATGGAAGTATTATAGTGTGTACTTAGATCAAATATTTTAAGCCTAAATCTCCATAAAAAAAGGAGTAATACATGTATAAGTATCTAAATATAAAAAATAATCATGTGTCATATCATAACTATTTGGATCATTGATTATATAATATATTGTCATATGATGTAACTAGAGAAGGTGTAAGACTTGGTGAAGTTTTTTGTATAACTACCTTTATTCATTTTGAAACACATTGAACTATCTTAAAATTTTTCTTAGGATGTGCTATAGGAAATTTATAATTATTTTAACCTTTCAAAAATCTTTAAAATAAGGCATGTCACTTAAGAAGCTATACCTTTTACCATTGAATTAGTTGTGTATAAAGATATTATATAGGTGCCATGATTGAATATGATTATGTTCTTGGATGGGTGCACTAACTAATATTTTACTTCTCTTAGGATTAGGTTCCATAATTATATTTTTATGGTTCTCTTAAATAGGTGTAACAATCAACTACAGTGGTGGTGGGGGAGGATGAGGAGTTATTATTAATTGTAGATAGTACTCATACTATATTCCTTTAAATTTGACCACTTGATTACAATGTATGTACTTGACAAATATATGCATTTTATATGGTACTGTTTCAATATTATATATCTAAGGGAATCCTAATAACACATTAAATACACTTATGTTTGGCAAGACTAAAAATACAGTATCCATTATTGCTAAAATAGCTTGGAGAGGTAACACTATATGTCCCAATGTATCCTATGTATGCTCATAAAATTCCTTGAATAACTTTGATGTAGCCTATAAATATTTCTCAGTGTATCCAAGAATGTAAAAAAATGTCATTGAACATCCAGTTTCACTTGATCCATTTTAAATCATAACACTACATATATGTTACTTATTGATGTAAGCTCTAATAAAAAGTGTTTGCTTATATAAATCATCTTCATAAATTTCACTACCATCAAATGTGATCATTGGACATTTTCATAATGTACCTATAAATGTTCCAAGAATTCCATTTATTGGATGCCAATATTAATAAGGAGGAGGATGTGCATTGTACACATGATGTGCTTCTATTTTTATGTATCTTTTCTTGAACGATGATTTAGGAAAGGATTACGTGATTTTTTTAGCTTTTAGTTATGATTATATCATGGTTTTACTTCCTATGTGGGCATGATTACCTCAATGGTATTAAAATTATTAAGATATTATATTTATGCCTTAGCTTATAACACTTATTTATTGAGTGCCTAATGTATTTATATTAATCAAAATATGAATTATTATAAAATCCATATATTGAGGATTGGTTAAATTAAACTCAAATGGATGAGGTATAGGTATCAAATTTTAATCAATAATATTTTATAATAAGATATGAGAAGGCTATGGTAACCTTGTAAGTTTCCTCCTAGGTGGAGCTACTAATTAAAGCTTGTTTGTTGGTTCTGAGATTACATTAATCATTACCTTTGCTTCATTTTTAATTTAAATTTGACCTTGTAATTTGGTATGATTTGAAACTTGATGTTAAAATTATATGGAGCATTTCGTGCATACTTTAGATGGTTCAATTCTATGACCCTAACTTATCTTTTTTGATCATGTTGAATAACTCATCAAAATATATGATTTTATAAATCATTATGGATTTATGGAGTGGATATATCAAGCTTTGTGTAAATACATTGTGCAATAAATTGTCTTCCATTTTTAATATTTTATAGCATGGTATTTTATGGAAGAACATATTCATTACTTTGCTCATTTTTCCTTTGCTTGATTTTTTCAATTTATGTATAAGATAAATTTTCACTAATGTTGGTTGAGAAGTGTGCTAAAATTTGATCTGTTAATGGTTTGAATGTTCTAACTATTTAAAGTGGGATATTGTAGAACCATCATAGAGTATAGTCATTGAGACTTTTTATAAATATTTTGGTGAGTAATTTATAATTTTAATCATAGTCCAAACATGCAATATGAAATAAATGAAGATGTTATTTAGGATCACCTTTGACCTCATAAAGTTGTAGCTTAGGTGTTATTAGACCTATTTTTAATGGGTAAGAGGCTATTTTAATTTCCATAATATTATGAAGTAGAATATGAGATTCCATTGAATGATTATCTTCAAATACACCTTAATCTAGTTTCAATATTATAACATGTAAGACTAGAATAGTTTATTCAAGATGGGATACATTAGGTGAAGTTGGAATTATACCTTGTGTGGTGATCAAAGAAGGTGTATATGATGATCTTATATGAATAATAATGTTAATTTTTTACAAGATAAGTGGTGTCCACATACCTATGGGTTTTGTAAAATATAATTGTAGGGATTGATATAAGAATGGTAGAGATGGTAGTAACTGGAGCATCTGAAGTAGAAGTGAAATTTGACACCAAATTATTTTTACCATATCTTGAAATGTATAGGAATGCATCAATGTTATGTGTGTTAGAATTAATTTAGTTAGTGAATTCATTATCATTAATTTCATCTTATTTTTCTATATTAACATGATCAATATTAATAGCCATGATAATTTCATCAATAGGATGTGGAGTAGACATAAAGAATTTTGAATGTATAAATTTTCATGTTCTTGACACATTATAGACTTTACAAGATGTATTTTAATGGTAAATTTTCAATTAATTAAGGCTTGAGATTGTGAATTAGTCATTGTCGAATTTTTATGATATTTATAAGTAATAAATGCCAATATATAGTGAATCTAAATAACAATTTAGAAATTAAGACAAGATGTAATGTTGAATTAAAAAATATGTATGAAAAATGAAGACATTATAACTAAATTTTGAATTTGAAACTTTTGCAACAAGGGGAAAGGGTGAAAATAACAAAGGGTGTGTTTACTTTGTAGGTTCTTAGATATATTGATCCTAGCTATAAATAATAAATATAGTCATGATGGCACTAAATATGGAGGATTAAAAAATTAACATAGACACATTATCCAACATCTAGGGTAAGTTGATATTAACTTCTCAAGGCTAACTACTTACTAGTGAACTACAAAAACAAATGACCGAAGGCTTCATATGGATAAAATAAAACCTTAGGTGTTTTTGATATACTATAAGGTCCTAGAAACTAAAATACATGAATAGTATTATCTAATGTATTAATAATTAAGGAAGTACCCCTCACACCATGTCTCATGTAAAAATAATGAATCATTTTCCCAAAATGATAGATACTATGAGTTTAATAACCCCTAGAACATAATTTCTAGAAACAAAGGAAAAAAAATTTGAAATTGATAAATGAAAATGAAGACTAAATCAAAAAGCAAGGGCTTAAAATAATATTTTGGCTTCACCAATATGTTTTATCATATTTTTAATAAAAAATATTTTTTTGTGTAAAATAATAAATATTAAAATTTTAAATATGTAAAATGATTAACTATTCTAATTTTGACAAATTTCTAAACATGGAACACTGTTATTTTAGAAAAACACTAAGAAAATATTATTATCTTGAATAATAATTTATGTTGACTAATATAACTATCTAGAAGTGTAAAATAGAATAAAAGGTGATTTTATAAGTTCAATATTATAATTAGGTATAAAAGTAAAATCTAGATAGGTCCATTGTAAGTGGATGGTGGCACAGTGCATTCTAATATGTTGATTCTAAACTTGTCCTACTTTGATAGGAAAAGATAGAAAAAATATGCAAATGATAGATCATTGGTAGAATCAAAAGATATTTATATATAGGTCTAGTTTAAATGGAACCAACACAATGCACCTTAGTTTTTTGACCACATATGTATATGATTTGACTATGCATAAAAACTAATTGATTTGCCTTCTATGCTTGCAGATGTTGAGTGATATGATATGTTAAAATTAGGTTTTGGATATTTATTAATTTTTATTTGTCTTATATTTTATTTGAAACCCTTAACACAATTTTATTGATTTAAAATCTATAATAAAAAGAGTGGAGTGTAATGGGCTAAGTTGACCTCAATCACCCTCTTAATGATTAATTGTCATTTATGTATCAAATAATCTAAGGGAAATCAATTCCATGTAGTTATCTCATTAGAGTGAATGTGTAATTATGTTCCTTTGAATTTGTGAATGCAACTAGAAAATGGATTTAAAACATGAAAAAGATGTCTCTTGAATTTATTTAGAGGGATCTTGACTTGGATTATGGTTGATCCTTGTGAAAGATTCATAACTTTGTAAAAATAGGGTATATTTTCTCAATGTGCATAGGTGTAAAAACTTAAACTAATTGAATAACAAGTTTTTTTTTATTAGTGACTCCTGGCATGTATTTATAGGTGTATCTTTTGAAAAATCCTTTAGCCAACCATGTGAAATTTTAGGATGACCTAAAAGGATGTATTAAATTTCAAAAACTAGCCTTATTTAGTGTAGTACACATCCATTGTAGGTGGACAAGGGTACATTATGCTTCTATTTATCTATTGTGGACTTCTATATAGGGATTATAGATAAATTGCCTATATTGATGTTATTTTAAATGTTATTTTAGAAAAAATGAGAATTTGACATTGATAATTATGTATATTAGTAACATAAAATAAAGGGCCAAGCCCACATATATAGAAATGGTGAATAAAATTCATGTATTTGAGTGCAATTCATTTGGATCAGAGTGTGTCAATAATTATCATTTTCAAGTACCTGTGACCATATTTATGTGTCTATAAAATGATTGTAATAATGAAAGTAAATTAAATAATTTTAAGTGTTAAAAGTACAATAAATGATGGGTAAGTGATTGTAAGTAAGGTAAGGTGTGATGGACAACCAAATGGGTGTCTATGCAAACTAAGGTGATAAATGGAAAGCCTAAGAAACCATATATCTATACTAGCTTATTTAATATAAGGAAAAGTATAAGTAAGGATAAACACATACATCCAAAAATTAATATACAATATATAATCTACTAAGGAAAGAGTATATGGATAAAAATAATTACCTTCTGGTGGATTTGTTGACACTTTAGTCTCCCCTTTGCTTTCGGTGTCCCTTTGCAAGACATATTTTAGTTTGAAGACCTCAAATGGTTAGATAAAAACCTATATATCCTTATTTAGGAACTCAAAAAGACATATCATATTTAGGTTTAATTACACCACAAGAAAAGACCTCAAAAATAATCTTTTAATCCTATAAAACTCCCAAATACTACTTAGGGGCTGAAATGTGAGTGGAAATAGAGTGTATGAATGTGATATATCTTATAGTAATGAAATATGATATATATATATATATATATACAATTATAATACCTAAAACTAACCCTAAACTCCAAGATGATGGTATTATCTAGGTTAATATATTTAGAATATGTTGGCTATCACAATATGGTTTCAACCAAAACCAAGCTAATACAATAAAAATGATAGGAAATAGACTCAAAACTATATCTAGATAGCTAATACAATTTAGGGAAGACATAAGCATGAAATAAACTATATTTTCCAATATAATACCATATGATATAGGGAAGCTAACAAATATGGATGGAAATCACATAAATAGGTAAGATGAAAAGAGACTTAGAAGAGATCAGTCCGATAGTAGTGATGGTATAACATAAAAATATGAAAGCATATCTCATAGAGTGTTATGATCAAATCCCTCCCCATTATAATTTCACACTTTAAGTCATGCAATCAAGATTATTGATGTACTAACAAGAAGCTACAATAAAAAGTGTCAATAAAGTGATGAAAGTGAAAATATCAGGTGTATACACTAACTTATTCACTAACTAATCAACTCTTTGATGGGGAAAAACTTGTATTTACTTTATAAACATGTGATTGAGATGAGAGTGTTATATTTGTATGGATAAAGTTTTCTATTTTACCACATGGGTCATTATATGTAAACATGTTTCCCACATGTGAATATAATGGGACCATTGATCTTTGTAATAGCTGAAGAATGATTCTTGATCTACATATTGTTCCATGAATAGGTTCACATAACAAATTTTTGTTTCCTCAGTGGGATAAATGTTCATTGTTTCACCTAGGATTCTAAATATTTCCTTCATTATTTCAACATCTTTCACCTTTTCCATTATTTTTTTCATCTAATATCTCCTCAGTTGCCAACTATAGATGCATACCTTGTATTGAAACACTCATAATGCCAATGTAAAAGTAAGAAATATTAGTGGGTAAAACATTAATTTAAATGATAATAAGTTATATATATATAATATAAATAGGTTTCACTTATATAATAACAATAATTTTGGCATTAGAAATTCTCACCATGAAATTATTTAGTTTCAATTACAATATGTGAGAATGTGCACTAACCACCAACCTCCACATCCAAAATGTCAGGTATAGAATAATAACCCTTGACATCAACACCCACAAAAAAGGAAGTAAATTATATGTACTATCAAATAATATAAGTATGTACAACATGAACTACATAAACAAATAAAAACATAAGTCTTATATAATATAAACTATAAAGTTTCAAATTAGGATATCCACAAATATCTTCTACATATTTCTCTGTACATGGAATCCATTTAACATATATTTTTTTATACATAATTTAGAAACCAATTATGTTGGAGAGTAATTTGGAGGCTTAATATGACATGTTTCTCATCCATTCTTATTTTTTCAAATTATTCATACACAAATACATTTTTAGTATTTTTGTTGACAAATGTTCTAACACTATCTACATCATTGAGCTCAAATTCATATTCTAATTCTTACATCCTTCCCTCAATATTTTGGATATCATTTTAGGTCAATAAATAATCCCTCTCCATATGAACATATAATAACTTAACTTTTTTGTGAACCATTTCACAATGTTTTTTTGTGAATAAGTCTAGGTGTTAGGCCCAATAACATAAATACCTCCACCCAATCCTTCAATGTACTAGTTATGCATAGAGCCAAAGAACAACAAATACCCATGAAGTAATTGACCTCCTTCCCATGGTATTTATGGACCATCATGTTAAATGTCATCAAATCATGTAATTTATTCTTCATTAGCACATAGATGGAAAAAAACATTAACATCAATGATGTAAATGCCTATGACCAGGTTGGTTGCCAATACCAATCTTTAGATGCTTGGAAATTTCATAATGTGATTCATATTTAGTATTATCATCCTCTAGTTAATATATAGAAAAATATATTTATTAAACATATATCAGTTAAGATATAGGAAAATATTCCAATTCATATTTAAAAAATATATATTACAAGACACCATACTCATAATATATATTGGATAAATCTATCAACACTAACTTTTTGAAGTCATATGTTTTTTTTAATACACCATCATCAATATGAAAGGTGGTGGGATACCATGGTATTTTACATTCACCAATTATAAAATCATCTATATGATGTCTCTATATCTAGGTGAAAATGTATTTGTCACTGCCCAAATTGTACTTCGTAATAATCCACTTCAATTTGATGGAAGATAACTCTCCAAGAGGTATATTTTACACTAAAAGTGATAAAAAGAACTTCCACATGGAATTCATGTATTAATTACATAGGAAAATAAATATTTACACTTATTAATTTAGAAACATCAACATTGCATTCAAAACAAGTAACTTATAAGGAAAACAAAACATTCCATTCTCAAATATTATATGTCATATTTAAATTCATAAACACAATTTAAGAAAACAATATTTTCCATTACATGAAAATTAATTTAAACATTAACAAATATTTATAATGTCAAAGAAGAGAGAACCCTAAATTCAGTGACTATATGTATATTCTTGTCTTCCTTACTAGTCCCCATGAAATGCCCTAATAATTTATAAAAATTACATATTATGACAATCCAAAAATAAATAGAACTATTTTCAATACACTAACATGAATCCCCATAAAATCTAAAATAGATTTACATCTTTGGCATATCACATAAGCTAATTAGAAATCATTAAAAAATCTCATTCTCTTGTACTAATGAAGTTGTTTTTATACATTTTGTTGATTTTTATTCACTTATAACTCATTATGTGGAATTAAAGCTTCATAACAATGAGATATGAATCAATAGGTGGATAAATCATCCAAATAACACTATAATCAACACAACCAATGGTTGGTTTACCCCACTTTAACATTTCTTTCACATTGGCAACATCTTATTCATAATTGATCTACACATTTAAAAATTATTGCATAGCTGATGCTATCATCTTATGAAATTAAATAAGATTTTCATATATTATGTAAATCTTATAAAAAAAATTCTCACACAATAATTTTGAGTTGGTTTCAATAACCATAATCTCTATATTGAAGTATTTTGAGTGACAAGACCATCAATAAGAACTACATAATATGAACCATTCAATTTTATGTCATCAGTAACTATAATGGAATTGAATAATATTTTTTATTTTATTAAATCATAGCTAATTTTTTTTTTTTTTAAATTATTCATTATTTGTCTCTAACTAACTATATGTAATAATATGTGTGGTCCATAATCTACATAGAAAAAATAAAATAAAATAAATTGATAAGGTTCATAATATTAACCTTATGCTAACACAAGTAAGGGACTAAGATTTGGTTTTATATTCCATTTTGTAAATGAGTATGATTTATTATTTGTAAAAAAAATTGTCATTATATGTAAACAATAAAATAATACATACAAGGCATATTAGATCCCAAGAATCAAGGAAAGGTGAAATAAGAAATGGAAAAAGTCAATAAAACATTGTAAGAAGGAGAATAAGGTAGACCATTTTCATGAGTAAAAGATATTTTTTGGGTCTCCTATATTTTCTCCATATTTGTTATTTAATAATTATTTTATGTGTTTATTATTTATTTTTGGTTTATGTTGTCAAAATTCTTATTATTCTCTCTTGATGATAAATTACAGCTAGAAATGGTGTGACTACTAAGATGAAAAAGGGTCTCCAATTCATTTTATTTATTTTTACTTATATATAGATATGAAGTATTCCCCTATGATTGTCTTAGTGTTGTGCAACATGTCTAATAGTATGGTTCATTAGTTAGTAATTGGCTATACCATCCATGATCTTCCATTGAGTTTTATTTGGATGTTGATGGATTATTTTGGAAGGTGCAAAGATATATCAATGGATTTTCTAAATTCATGAGGATAATGAGAAGAAAAATATGTAAAATGTATTTGGATTGTTGATCATTGATGGTGTATGTGTGTGTGGTAATGAAACCACTCTTGTGTAGCATTTTGGTGGTTTGTAAAATTGATTAGAATGGTCCTTGTGGGGGTTTATATTAAATTTTAATTTGTAGAAAATAAAATATAATTTTCCATTTCAAAGATAACTTTGGTAAAATTTAGAATGGCTCTGGTATATTTTTACTCCATGTATTTTTATATGTAATTTAATTATCTCCTTAGCATATTACCACCTAAAAGTATTGGCCATAGAAATATATGTAAACCTATGAATGATAAGTAAAGTTTTACTCCTTGACACAATAATGGTTGGATATTATCCATATGTTGGTCTGCTATCATCATGGGATGTTATATTCATAGGGAACATATTTTACAAGTGGATACATTCAGAGGGTTATATTGTTTCATGCCACAAAGAAATCCACATAGCCTTTTATTGCAAATCATTGAGTCCCTAGTTGTAGGCAAGGTGTTGATAAGGTGAACCATTAATAATAAAGGTATCAGATTACATGAGGATAAAGATGCAATAAAGATACAAGATATTTTAGAGATAAAAGTGTATCACTATCCATCTATGTGGGATATTTCCACCATACATGAACGTTTTTTTTATTTTTACATGTTTTGATAATTGGAAGTAGTTTAGCATCCAACTATACCTACTTGTTTGTGTACTTCATTATCTTCCAACTTCCACTACATTTTAATGTGGTCCACATTAGGTGTTTGAAAGGATACTCATGGCATATATTTAGAGAGAAAATTTTAAAAATCATTATATCAGTTGATAATGACAAACATCTGAATAGGTAGTGAAAGTTATGGTGGTGGTGGTGGTGGAATCTATGATAGTGGTAGACGTATTATTAAGAGTTATAGCAATAGTGGTGGTGGATATGGTTATGGAAATGGAGGATGTTAAACTATGGAGATTCTAGTCATATGGCCAAGGAGTGTCCTCAATAGTGTGGTAGATGGTTTGGCTATTTCTAATAATATGGAGAGAAAGATGAAAGTCACCCCTTAATTCTAGAGTGGGTATCTAATTAGCAACTCATGTATTGGTTCTCTTGATTGTGTCAAGGCTATGGAAATAAATTCATTCCACATAATTCATTTAAAAAAAATTGGTTTCTATATATAGTGAAACTATTAATCTTCATCTTAATCTTACCCAAGGATGAAATAATCAACCTATTATGTGTGGTCTAAAATAAGTAATGTATTATTGATGCTTGAATATATATCACAGGTGCCCAAAGTGTTCAATAAAACTTATAATTTTAGAATTATAATAATTTAGTGCATGAGTTATAGGTTATGATAATCCTTTTATCTATTGATGAAATAGAGGCAAAGCAAGTGGACTTTTTCACAATATTTATAATGTTTACTGGTTGGGAGCCACCATGGCCTAATAGTTAGTCTATGTAGAATATGAAGTATGATATGATAATAATGGTAAATTATGATCAATAACTAATATATGATGGATATTTACAATAAAAATTAAGTTAGAGTGATCTGGTTAAATATAGGAGTAAAAGGTAAGGTAGGGCAGAGAAGAGATGTTGTTGATCTTCATTCGAAACACTATGACAAAGTTCAAACAACCTCCAGGTATGTACTTAGCCAATGTATGGCATGAAGTAGCATAAGATCAAATATTGTCACACATCAAGAAAACATCTAAGGATGGTATGAAATAATTAAAATGGGAACCAAGTTCACTTTAAAGATTTACCCCTATAAGAAAATAACATTATCCCAAATGCAAGAAGAGTAATAAAATGAAATGAACCTATGGTCTTTCAATTAACCTAACATTGACACAAGTTAACAAATTTTCATTCAAATGTATATATTATAAAATAACAAGAACCATTCCAATCTATAAATCAAAACAAACAAGTGAGAGAGAAGCCAGAATAATAAAAGACACAAGCAAAGTTGGACAAACTTTGCATAATTCCTTGCTTATATTAATTGCTCAAAAGTTATAATTAGCTTTTGGATCTCAAAAATCCCTCCTTTTATAATTTACTATACTCCTTTATATAATTAAAGGAAGTATGTCAGTCAATCATATCCAATTAAAAATGTAAAAGTGTTGGGATCATTGTCCTGTCTATAGATGTGTAAAGAATACACTAGACTTTCCTCAATAGATTGATATATAGGAAAATTTTTCTACAAGATACACATGCCTTTACAAAAATAATATTCCATTTCCAAAATATACAATGATTAGTTACAAGAAGAATATTCATATGTCACTTAATCTAACTTTGAGAACCCTTTATTACAATCTTGTCTCTCTAGTAGGATATTCATTCTAGAATAGTACTCTTTAATTAGTTCAAGGTCAGTAACCAATTTCATGAAGAGATACTTTATTTGATATGATAATATCTTATGAACTTTATGCACTCTATCTGATGCCTCACTAATGCTTCCAACTTTACTGACTATTCTTTTTGTAGTTAGAATCATATCCATGATCCTATCATTGTAAACAACAATTTTGCCTATGATTTGGTGCCTTACCCCTTTCATAAATTGGGAAACTCTTTAATTTGATATAATCATCAATAATTATACCATTTGGACTAAGTGTAGTAGGATCCTTAACTAAGTGATCTAGCACATGCATTGTCCTATTTTCAAGTTAATTGAGGTCATTGGAGCTGTCCCCTAATTGTTGTAAATCCTTTTAAATTACACACTAGTGGACTCTAGATCAAATTATCTTCACACAAGTGACCATTAAATTCCCCTCAACATAATTATATTGAATACAAGTCCAAACTATGGATTATATATGTTCTTAGAGCCTTTTTAAGGTTTTAAAAATGCTTTAATGGTATTTGTGAGCTCAAATCACAAGTTCTATGGTTTAAATTTGTATTCAGACTTACTTATTTATACTTGTATCTCCCATAGGTCCTTTAAATCCTTATATTTACCATGTTTTGATTACATGGCATCATTTTGGCACTACCATGGCACCTCCATGGCATCCTACTCATCACTATTAAAAATATGACTTTTGCCTTTGAAAATTCATCTTTGATCTCACACTGCATGATCTATTTGTATGAATCAACATAGTCTATAGATATTTGGATTATTTGTATACAAATGGCTATATTAAAATTTAAGTTTGTGTACCCACCATTTTATGTCCACATGAATGTCTTTGATGTCTATATGACTATCAATCTTTGAACACCTCCTCAGGACTCTTTGTTGAGCTTATTTTTGACATCTATACACACCCATCATTTGATGTCTGCATGGACGTCTTTGACATCTATACAATTATTAATATTTGAAAAACTCCTTGATACTCTTTACTGAGCTTAATTTTGACATTTTTTCACCTTTAATTTTATGTTTGTGTGAACATCTTTGACATATATGTGACCATCAATATTTAAAGACCTCCTTAGGACTCCTTAATGAACTTGCCACTTATCACTTATAGGTTCACTCTGATTCATGTATGTGTCACTTGGAATCTCCATGGGGATTCTATGCTATTTAATTATTAGCCTTTCTTCATCCTATGTGTTGTTACATTTCTATACTAGGCTCCTATGATGGTGACACTTGTCACTCTTGTGGAGCTCCATAGACCATTTGATAATTTAACCATCCATTCACTTCATTTGATCAATTGTATCAAGATCCTATGGTGGTGACACTTGTCACTCTTACTGAGCTCTTGGGACCTACTAAATTTTCAACTCAAATTATGCACAATTAGATCTTCCCCATCTAATAAAACATGTATCATTTGATTGTGATCTGTGGGGTTGAGAAAAATTAGTTCCTGTGCTTAATTTCTTATTTTGATATTACACTGTTAGATTAACTTTTTCCAAGTAAATGAGGGTCATTGATCCTTTATAAAAACACAATGTTTAAGTTAGGATCAAGAATACATATAAATAACTTAGGATAAAAATCTTAAGCTAAGTTAGGGACATAATAAAAGGGACCCTGCATAATAAAAATAATGTCATCAAGTCTTAAACTAAGGTTTTTATTATATTAATAAATATGATAAACCTTAGGGTAATGCTTTAGGATAATATTTATAACAAAGGGACCATGTGTTTATTTATACCAAGCTAGGATAAAGGGAACAAAGGGGTCACAACACATAAAAGAGACCAAGCATAAGATTTTAACTTAAGGTTTGGTTGTGTTGAAAAACATGACTAAGCTTTAAGATAAAAAATTAAACTAATTTCATGGCATGATAATTATTCCCACACAAATTTAAACAAACCTTCCCACCAAAATTAAATTCAAAATGAGGACATGAGATAGGGTATTTAGGATTAGGGTTTTAAGCTTATCAGACATTAGTTCAACTTGATTTCAATAGGCTAAAGGATAGTAAAAGATAAAATCATCATTAAATCATAAAACCTTGATATTCCTCATTCCAAATAGACTCCATTGGATCTGTGACCTACAATATAAAGATCAAGTGTTAGCAACTTTAGGCAAAATTAGATCAAAATCATGAACAAACATGCCAACTAGATTAGGTGTAGATGATCTTCAAATAAAGATAAAGTACAAAGTCATGCTAATGACACTCTAATCAAATGAAATTTCAAATTTAGGTTATAAACTTTCACCATTTAACATAAGGGTCCCCATTTTTTAGAAATGGGTGTATGTTGACCTCAACAAATGATAACTTCAGGGAGAACATAGCAATATGTTAGAATTAAAAGGCTTTGGTTTAGACTAATAATTAATCTATTTACTCCATTTGATCAGGTGCCATTATTAAGATCAATTCATGGTTAGATACAATCTTGAAAATGCATAATTATGATCAAACATCAAGACAGCCATTTTATGTGTATACTTTGATTACACTTACTAATTTCTATAGGATTTGAAAAATAACTTCCAAGTTCATGTTTTTAATCATTAACATTGGCTTTCAACATGTTTGGATATTCATTAAGAACTATGATTTAGCTCAAGGAAGGCTTGAGAATTACTTTGTTTCCAACTAGACATCTATAGCCTTGACATAGATGCCTTTAGCTCCACTCAAGGCCTTGCTCCATTGCTAGATAGGCATCCATAGCCCAAGTGGAGATTACTAAAATCACCTTTGCTAAAAGAGCTATTGAATTTCATAATAAGGTTTTTTTTTTAAATTTTTCAAGTCATTTTGGCTTTTTAGTAAAGGTTGGGAACTAGGTTATCTAGGTTTAGGGATTTGGTTAAGTGTTTGGTCTTTAGACAATCATCCTTGGCTATAAAATTTATCCCAAGAAATTAATGTTTTTTAAGTGGAAACATGATTGTATCTTAATAATATAGTCTTTCACCCTACATGTGCAATCCTTCTTAGAACCAAACTCAGATTAGAAAAAAGTTTATAATCTCAAGGAAGAACAAACCTATTAATTATTGTTTAGTAGTTTATCTAAACTATAGTGTTAAACTCATATTTCAATAATCCATGATCAATCAATGTTGAGTAAACATATCTACATTTTTGAACTATGGAGTTCCTTTTGAGTGCATAAATGCATTTTGAGATAAGGGCTATCTAAAAGGAATTATTAAAAGCAAGGAACAAAGTAGAGAAAGTAGACACACCAAATAGAAATTAAACAAAGGGAAAGTAAAGAAAAGATCAAACAAATATATAAAAACATAGGTACAAATAAGGGACAAGAAGGAAATTAAAAAAATAAACTAATCTATCCTTCCCACACTAACTCTAACTAGTCTTACAGTCATTTCATGAAGAATCCAAGTGGGATAACATAGAAGTAATTCTTGAGGTATTTCCTATTGGTGGGTAGTGTGAACTCTGCTCTCTATAATTATTTCATCTTGAAGCTGTTGTCTCTAAGTATCTGAGTTATCTAGTAAGGACCTATCCATAAAAGTGTGAACCTCCCATGTTTAACCTTAGGCTTAGATGCCTATCCCAAAGAAGAACTAATTATCCTTTCCTAAATACCTTTATTTTTGAATGTTTATCAAACCACCTTTGGACTATGGTTTGGTTTCTATTAAAATTAGCAAAATCATCTTCTCTCACATGTTCCATCTATATTATGTCTAAAAACATTGAACTTAAAAATTATTGGTCCACCTCCATGTAATCTTGCATGAACCTATATGTTGGTAGCTTGAGGGTGGATGCGAAGATGGGTTCTTAACCATAAACTAGAAAGAATGGTGAGGATTTGAGAGCTTGTTTGATTCTAGTTCCATCTGTCCAAAGGGCATACTTAAGTAGTTTATGCCATGATCTAATTTTATCAGTTACAGACTTCTTTATATCCTTCATCAAGTTCTTATTTGTTGATTCAGATACTCCATTACCTTAAGTATAATGGTTTATGATAACTTGAGGATGATTCTATCATCATATGCCCATTCTATCATCTCTATAGATATAAAATAAGATCCACTATCATAGACTAGAGATACACGAGTCGCAAACCTAGTGCATATATTTTCCTCTAAAAAAATTATCGCCTCTTTAATCTTGCACTATTTAGTTTCCACTAATTTAGTCCATTTGGTATATTAGTTGATAGAAGTCATAATTTACTTATGACCATTAGAGGAATTGGGGTTAATGACCCCCACAAAATCCATCCCCCATTGGGAAAAAGGTTTATTAATCATTATTGGTCTTAGTGGCATATCTTCCTTAAGATATTTTATGTTGAATACTTGGCATGAATGGCACTCTCTCATATGTCTATGAGCATCCTTGAAAATTTTAGGCCAATAGTAACCAACCCTTAATATTTTGTGGCATAGTCCTTCTAGATGGATGTCCACTCCATATCTTTTCATGGAAGATGCTCATGATCTTAGTTGCTTCACTCCTGGAGACACATCTCAAGTAAATGACTTCAAAGTTCTTATTGTACAACACTCCATCCTTGATCAAAAAATGAGTTGCTTTAAGCTTTAGAGATATTTATTTTTTACTTAACCCTACAAGACATTAACCATTTATTAGTAAGTGGAAAATGAGATCATACCATTTTCTAGTCATATAAAATGTCCAAATTGGTAGTTTGAGTGTGGCTTGTGACACCACATCCTTATGTCCTTGCATGCTCTTGTAACCCTTCTAGATAGCTTTTTTCTCATTACCAGTCATCAAGAAACTTCTAAACCCTGACTCTACTTGAACCAAACAATATTCCCTATGCAAATCCTATTCCCTCAAGTCTTGAGCCTATAGGATATGAGTTTTGAACTTGGAATATAACATGGGACCCCAAAGTGTCCCATTTTTAATTCTCTTATCCATTTTCACTTTGAACCCCAATGGTCATTTTCACATATGTCTTATCCTTAATTAGGTTATCTTAGCATGAATACATCTGACCTATGACCAATTATTCCCTATAAAACCCCATTCAATTTTCATTTTCAAGTGGGGTAACCAAACTTACAAAACAAGCAAGAATAAAAATAATGCATTAAGGAAAACTTCCTTATTCTCTACATATAGTCACCTAACACAACTGCAAACATAATAAAATGCTCATACCAATTCCTAGCCACATGAAACACTATCAAATTTGAATTTTACATTTGCATCACATTATTTGATAAAGCATAATAGTTTGGAGAACTATACATGGCTTGATCCTTCTTCAAAGTATTGGTATGTAGGTAGCATACCCAAAAAAAGGGTGTGGATCACACATTTAGTGCATTTTACACACTAAACCCCTCTTTCTCAAGTGACTCAAATATAATTTTATCAAGTATGATGGAGGATTAGGGTTTGAAGACAAAATCAACTCTACAATGAGTTTAATCAACAACCATCAATCAATTTTCATAAGTAGGCTCACATAGGCACAACACAACTACCCAAAAAGTTTTAGGTATCTATGATTATTTTGGACAATAGTGGAAAGAACCAAAAATAGTGCTAAACACCAAAGCATACACTTTTTGGTGCTCCTATCCTTTCATCAAATGAAATCTAGATTTAGGGTTACAACACCTTCTTAGTCTTGCATAACCATTTTCAGCCTCTATATCACTTGTCTTAGTCTATTTCTAGATAAGTTATATTTCTTTTTATTTATTACTATTTTTAGAAAGATGAAAAAGATAAATAATTACACAAATTAGGACTGTAATTATTGTTATATTCTATATTGATTTATTAATCTAAACACTTACCTAAAATAGGAATAAAACTCCATTATTCCCAAAAAAGTTAAATCATTTGGTGAACCCAAATTAATTCATTTGCACAAAACCCCTAGAAACTTTAGGAATTTTTTATTGATTTAGTAATGTTTTTATCATTTCTTTCCTACATATATAAATCATAATTTCACATTTAATTATTAAAATTTACCATAGTAATTTTAAAATTTATTTCTTTCAAACCTTAGTTGCTATACTAAGTCTTGATATTTTCAAGCCTAGCCTAGGGTTTCAAAATTAAAATTTTGATTTTTTGCACATTGGTCTGAATATTATAATTTTATTAATCATGATTTACTTATGCAAATTTTTCTAGTTTCTATTTCATGCTTGTTTCCTTTCATTTGGCATGAATTCAAAAATGACATAAATACATATGTACATGCTATTTTAAGACTAATTTAAATATATGTCATATTTCATTACTTATTTAAACATTTTATCTCTATATTATGTTTAATTCAATCAAGAATAAAATCCTTACATACTTAGAGGATCCATTACATAAGATAACAACCACCTGTCAAGTTTCAATGTCATATCTCATGCACAATAAATAATTTCCTTCTCCTCCTCTCCCCCAAGACGGTGATAGCTACTTTCCCTCTAACCATGTCCACGCTATCACCCATCCAAAAGGTGAGGAATCTTATACTATTATTCCTAATGTATACATTCAGCCTATAACTTCTTCAAACCCTCTTTAACATATGTGCTTACATGTTCAATTGAAAGTAACTAGGGTCTTCACTTGTGAGACTCCAAGGGATCAAATCACCAATATGAGCAATTTAATTTAGGTTTTACAAACATAAAATCAGATATTACATGAAAATATCACAACATTAGAAAATTATATTATAATACAAAATCCTCAAAGGCACCCTAGTGCCAATCATGTATATGCACCTTCACCCAGTCAATTGGTTGCAAGCAATGTTACCTATCAAAACAAGAAATCATAACAAAGTAACTTTATAACTAGTGATTCAAAAAAAATTCAAAGATGAAATAAGATTTAAATTGAGGTACTAAGGTAAATGTTTAAATCTAAATTGATCTAACTACCTCCTCTACATCTAGTGAGAAGATCCAAATCTTATTATGGATATCATAGAATACATGGGCATCACATAGATTCATGTTTGGCATTGAAAAACATATACAATAGATAATTGCTAATGAGGACCCTTTACTAGGTAAATTATTCAAGCAATCCAAAATGACATAGGAACACATTCACAAAGGGTCAAATTCAGAAATAGTATAAAAATGGTTACCAAAACATAACTCAAAATTAAAAAAATGATCAAAAGGCAAAATTAGAGAAACAAATAGTACCAAAAGCACATGTAACATAGGAAAAAATATGAAAATATACCTCTCCAAAATGAGACTTAACTTTCAAAGCAATATGGGTTTGGTCAAAAAAAGTCAAGGGTTGGGCGAGCATGCTCAAGGCATCACTACTATTTTAGCAGTTGATAATGTTTATCACCAAGGTTTGGGATTTATTGAACCTCCTATGATAAATCATTCACTGACATAATTTATCAAAGGAAAATATCTAAATACAACAAAATTCAACACTAACATTCCATTGGTTTAAAATCTAGATGATAATGATGAGTGAAATAATACAGGTTATTATGATTTCCAAAATACCAACAATGAATCTAAATATTCAGATTCATATTCATATCCATTCCCTCATGGTTCATAATCATGCATGATTCCTTTATTTTATATAGGACACCATGATAGGGAGTCTCTTTCGAGACTTATCACTTAGTATCATTTCTTCTCAAATTGCTCGTACATAGTTTCTTTTTGCTTTCTTGTACATAGTCTCTTTTTGATTTATTGTACATATTCTCCTTATGATTACTTTTACATATAAAATTTTCAAAATACCAAAAAAAATATAACATTTCAAAATACAAAAATATTCAAATAACTCAAAAAACCAAGAACTTTTTGACTATACACATTATCCATGCTTTACATGTCTACTACCATGCTAGACTTACATTTTACTATTATATGTTATTGTTTATTGATTTATCTAAATTACCATGCTTCATTTGATCTTCTTTGAGTGTGTACAGTGATACCTAGATCCTTGATTGCTTCAATCTACCCATTGAGGGGGCATCTTACTTCTACAATCGAGACATACATTAATATATGTACCCATCAAAGGCATATTTTATATGATTAAAACATCCAAGTTATGTCATTCCTACACCACACACTCTAGTTATCATATTAATATACATTACTTACTAGCTTACACAAATGATTCTATCGACACTCACTAGCATATAACACTTGTGCATGTCTTGGCATCTACCTAGATTTTTACTACATGTTTTGCATACTTTCACCTCTTAATTTGATTAGTTAGATTCAATAGTATTCCAAAAATTGACATGATTTCCTTTTTTATTTTGAGTATCTATATGTGATTGCATTTTTTAATTCCTATTTTTTTACTTGTATGTGCCTTAGAAAATTTGCCAATGTCCTTTGCTTGTACTTGTGTATGTGCATGTGGACCTCATGCCAATCTTTCTTATTTTAAATTATATGTCTATGTGGGAATTTCAACATAAAATATATGATTGTTTTCCTAGTTTAAGTGACATGTGTCCATGTCACTTGTTTGCTCAACCCCTTGGTCTATTTTGTATGCTTATTGATTCTTGCCTTACATGCTTATTTTCTTGTTTGCTTCTCATTATTTACAATGCTATAATCCAAATCATGCATTATCTTGTCTTCTTAGATGCCATGATGGACATCATACTCCATCCCTCCTTGAAAACTAACAACTAACCAAATTTCCAATTTTAGTTCAATATACTGCACATGCTATTACATTGTTACATATATCTAGGCATACCCTTATTGATCTAACAATCTCCAATATAAATTATGCTATATATTGAGACATATTTTGTATTATCATTCTTATATCATGTATTTCAGATCATAACACACTTGAATGTCTCTTTATTTTGAGGGAAATCATTTTAGGATCTTCATTCCTAACTTCAAAAAAGGGGAAAATAAAAAAGGATTTTGTCATAGAAATTAGAACCTTCTACTAGTCAAAAATCAATTTTTAGAACACTTAAAATAGGAATAAATTTTTAAAACACATATAATAGACCATAAAAATATTTGTGAATATAGAATAGTCATAAAAATAGTAAAGCACAAGAGCTTTAGAATTAGACAACAATGTTGGACACCAAAGTTTCCACTTTTGATGCTCTTATCTAAATAGCTAAAAACCCAACTTTTTAGAAATAGACAAAAAGGTAAGGTCAATTATAATTATTTCAAATATAGTTTAGTTTAGATTAAGTAGTTTTAGTATATTTTTACTCAGATTATCTAGATATAGGGGGCATCATGAATGACATGGTGGCTCTTGCTTTTAGTTTTAGATTGGGCAATTGGTACAACTTCTAGATCAGAATCCATGTTATAGACACCAGTGATTAGGGGAAATGTGTGTGGTATATTTTCCTTATTTTCTTTCTATTTTATTTTATTACCCAAGTATTCTCAATATTTATGTGCCTTATTCCATATATAGGTGGTTGGCATCATTTTAGAGTGACTTTCATATATGCCTAGTTCTCAGTTTCAAAGTGGATTTTATACAAGCCTAATCTCCACCTTTTAGAGTGGCCAATATTGGCCTAGTTCTTTGTACACATTTAGCTATCCATGCCACATTATCATATTATAAATTATTCATGGGATTCATGGGCCATCTCATATGACACACATTCATACTAGTATCAGTTTATAGTTCACACTTAGTGGGCAATGATGGAGCCAAAAGACTAGCTAACCTTTATATTCTTGAGCCACCTACTCAGAGGGATTGGACATACAATCCAAACATTTATTAACATATGCATGATTACATATCTTCACTTAGTGGGTGATGATGGAGCCAAATGACTAGCCTTTGTATTCTTGGGCCACCCTTGGAGAATTGAACACTTAGCTCCTCTCCTAATATTACTCTTAGTACAACACATACACAACATCACTCAAAATCACAATAGGTTTTGTATTGGTTTTCATACTTGATTATTTTTATTCATTACTTTCTCTTACTCTCTCTCTTACCTAGCCTTTGTATGTTCTTATATTAGACATAGCATGTATAGTAAGAACTGATCTACTCATTGTTTTCTCTTGTAGATTAATGCTTCACACTATGCTCTCTCTACACACATTCATCATTAGACATCTTCATTGGCTTCACCCTTGTAGGTAAGTTTATGTATGATTTCTATTCTTATTTTATCCTAGTATTTCACTTTGTTGCATTACTAGAATAAATGAGGGGCAAATGTAGTCATATAAAATGTCCAAATTGGTAGTTTGAGTGTGGATTGCAACATCCCATCCTTAGGAACTTCTTTCATGCTCTTGTAACCCTTATAAACACCTTTTTGATCATTACCAGTCATTTGAAACCTTTTAAACCCTAATTGTAACTTAGCTAAATATTATTCCCTATGTCAATCATATTCCCTCAGGTCTTGAGCATGTAAGATAAGATCATAAAATTTGGACTATAGCACCAAACCCCAAAGTGTCTTATTTTTTATGCTCTTATTTAATTTTACTTTTATCCCCAATAATCATTTCCACCTAGTCCTTATCCTTAATTAGGTTGGCTTAGCATGAATACATCTTAACCATGGCAAATTATTCCCTACAAAATCTTATTTAAAGTTCATTTATAAGGGGGGTAACCAAAATTACAAAGAAAAAATAATATAGAAAAAACACTAAGGTAAACTTCCCTATTATCTACATATAGTCACCCAATAGAACTATAAACATACTCAAACCCTCATACCAATCTCTATCCACCTAAAACATTATCAAATTGGCATTTTACATTTGCATCACATTATTGCACAAAGCATACTAAGTGGGAGAACTACATATGGATTGATGCCTCTTTATTATATTGGTATGTAGGTAGCATGCCCAAATAAGGGGTGTGGATTGCATGTTCATTGCATCTTACACACTAACCCCCCTCTTTCTCAAGTGACTCAAATATCATTTTATCAAGTGTGATGGAGAATTAGGGTTTGAAGATAAAATCAACTATATAGTGAGTTTTGTCGACAACCTGTGTTCAATTTTTCACAAGAAAGCTCACACAAGCATAATGCAACTACCTAGACATTTTTAGGTTTCTATGATTAGTTTGGAAAATAATGACAGGAATGGAAAACAATGTTGGACACCAAAGCATCCACTTTTTGGAGCTCTTATCCTTTCATCAAATGAAAGCTAGATTCATTTTACAATAGCTTCCTAGTCTTGCACAACCATTTTTAGCCTTTGTATCAGTCATCTCAGTCTATTTCCAACTAAGTTATATTTATTCCTATTTATTGATAGTTTTATAAATGTGAAAAAAATAAACAATTGCATAAATAAAGATTGTAATTATTGTTATATTTTATATTGATTTATTAATCTAGACCCTTAACTAAAATAGGAATAAAACTCCATTATTCCCAAAAAAGTTAAATCACAATCATTAGGTCTGAAACATTTTTGCTTTACTTACATAACACTTAGCTTGGGGTTAGTATTGGAAATCAATTAAATTAAACCTAACACCTTACCAATTTGGTAGATTTCATCTTAATGTCATATTCTTGGAAGATAGACATCTACTTACCTCTCCTTTTTCCTAGTTCATTTTAACTTAACATGAGCTTGGTGGTAGGGTCTATTATAATGGCATGTACCTTATTTATAAGGATATAATGCCTAATTTTTTTCACTACCTTAACCAAAGCACATGCTTGTTTGTTAATAAAATATTAGTTTAACTCAAAAAATTTAAGGTTAGTGCTCATAAAAGCTATTGGACAGTGACATCCATCTCTCTCATGAGATAGAACTATATCTATTTTATGATCTAAATCAAAATATTAATGATAAATATCTTTAGTGAAGTATAGACTTATTAGTACATGGTCTTGTCTAATCACTTCTTTGATGTATTTGAGATCCTTATTTATCTCTTCATTTTAAGTTATCTTAGCCCCTTTCTTAAACATATCATTCAAAGGTTTCACTATTTCTACAAAACCAAAAATAAACTTCCTTACAAAATTTATTTTACCAAAGAAAGACTTTAATTCCTTCCCATTATTAGGGGGCTCTATATTAGATATTGTATTTACTTTATCAGAGCCTATAGAGATTCCCTCCTTAGTGATAAAATGTCCTAATATTTTTCTCTTATTAAAATATAAAATCCTTTTCTTTGAGTTGAGATAAATATCATACATTATACATCTTTCAAATACTTGTTATATGTACATAATATATTCCTCCCTATTTTTAGAAAAGACAATCATATCATCCATGTATATGACAATGCACGTACCTACAAGACCCTAGAAATCCTGATCCATAGCCCTTTGAAAGGTAGCTCCTACATTTATAAGTCCAAAAGGCATTCTCCTTTAGGTAAGCATGCCCCACTTGGTAGTAAAAATAGTTTTCATCTTGTTTGCTTGGTTTACCATAACCTAGTTATAACCTAAAAATAATCAAGAAAGGACATCATGGTAGAACTAGAAACAATTTGTATTACTTGGTCAAGAGAAGGTAGGGGGTAATTATATTTCTCAGATGCCCTATTTAGATTTCTAAAATCAATACCTAGTCTGATTTCACCATTTTTCTTCCTGATTGGGACTAAACTAGCCACCTAAGTGGAGTGCCTAATGGGAAACACAATATTAGAATCTAAGAATTCTTGACCTCTTTATATATTAGTGGTTCTAAGATTGGGTTGATAGGCCTCTACTTTTGTTTGAAAGTTTTGCAATTTTCCTTTCAAGGTATGGTATCAATCATGACCTTTGGATCAAATATCTTTAGGTCATCATATGACCATGTTATGATATCTTTATATTTGGTTATATTTTTTTGGCTCTTTTAGACTCAATGTTTGCATAGGTTATACCAATATTAACCAACTGAGGTTGACCTTGAAATCCAAGTTATTAATTGCATTATAATCCTTCCCACTTACTTTGAGAATCTTGGTAGTCATAACTAGTCTATTAGAATCAAAGAGTCTCTATAAGGCTATCATGCCTTTGAATATCTTATTGTCATTAAAATAAATGACCTTGTCATTGAGTTTGCCTTCAATTTTCTCATCATCAAGGAGACTAGATTCATAAATAATGTGGCCCTTAAATACTCCTAAACTAGTCATGAAGTCTATGATATACTAATCATCACTAAATACTTGTATGTGGTTTACATTATCAAGTATTGAGGGACATGGGATTAATTAAATTGTAAAGATTTGTAATTTGGAACTTTGATTGGGTATAAGGTTGGTTGTAACTAAAGTAAGTTCATTGGTAGCCTTGTTTTCTTCCCTAGGGATTGACATAATATTAAAAGCATTAAAACATTCAATTAAGTCCCATACTCTAAATTTATAATTATTGATATAGGAAAACTTAAAGTGATATTTAATCTTGACATGATTAACCACTAGTTAATAATCATAAAAAACTAATAGTTCATTGGCCTCATGTTTGATTGCAAATTATAATCCAAGAATAAGTGTTTCAAACTCAACCATACTATTGGTGTATTGGAATTGAAGTTTGTAGGAGGAATTGTATTATTTCCCAATGGGATTGATTAATACCACTCCTACTCTATAACCTAATTTGCATCTTGCACCATCAAAATAAAGATTCCATAATCTAGGCATAAAATGAGAATATTTAGAGTTACATACTTCTGTGGTGTCAAGTGTGTAAACACCAAAATTTGAGTTAACCATTTTGACTCTCTCATTGATTACAATGTACTTAGTGATTATATGCTTCATTTTAGGTTCCCTTTCTATCTTGATTTGGTTGGGAAATCCTTTCTAAGGCAACCACATATGTGAATAGTTTGTTGACATGTAACCATTCAAGCTTCTAGTCTAGTCTCTACTTAAAAGCATCCCATAAGCATCAAGGATGTCTACCACTTAGATATCAATGACCTATTGGATCCTTAGCTTTGAGGTAATGTAAATGTTAACATTTAATAACTCACTAATTACTTTGACTCTTGACTTATCTAACTGAGTTACAACTCTATCATATTTAATGGGAGTTAAGCCTAATTGCTCACAAATACCCTTAAGCATAATATTTACATATGCATTAGAGTCTAAAAAATAATTATGTAGGTTATTACCAAAGATACTAATTGTAAGTAGGAAAGGAGGAACATCTACCTTAATTTGTGTACTAAAACATTAGCATATGTAGACTTTTGAGACTTACATAGCTTCTTAGACAATGATTCCAACAACAAATCCCTCTATTCAGTAATATGTGTTAACTCATGCTACTATGTCATACCTATTCCTATTTTAAGAATTAGATGTATCAACATTGGGTTTATAATTACTTCCCTTAGGAGGATATGGATTGTTATCTAATGTAGTATTAGGAGGAATCTCAAAGTTATTTGTAGGAGTTGAAGTGATTAATGGTTGATTTTTCTCCCTATTTCTTAAAGGATAAGTCTTATTTAGAAATTGTTAAAAATCATTAATCTCTTCAAGAATATTCTTAGGCTCATTGTCCTCTTGGAAAGGGAACTCAAATGTCTCCAACATGAGAGTTGAATTAGATACTCTAGATGACCTTCAAGACCTAGATATACCTTCATCATAATCCTTATTGGGGATAACTTCAAAAGCATATAATTCTTCTTGAAATGCTTAAAATGCATTACAAAATTCAACATAGTCTATTTCCCCATGCTTAGAAGTACAATGGACTCTACATTAGTCAGGTAAAACAACATCAATAAGATTTATATCAGGCACATTCTTTCTAGTAGATGACTCATTGTTATTATTTTTGTGGTAAATATGATTCTAAAATATATTAGTGGGACTATTGAACCTTTGAAAGGATAAATTCCTACAAAATCTCTCTCAAGTATTGCTTACTTGATTTTGCAACTAAAAGAAGTCAATGATAATATTTTGAACCATCTTGAGGATAAAATCAATTTCATTCTTTAGGGTCTTAGAATTATGATATTGAGTATTAGCATGGGTTATATGCATTAAATATTTTTGATCCTATTTTTAGCATTGTTCAAGAATCCCATGTTTTGAGTAGGATGCACATGCCTCAAAGGTATTTGGTTTAAGACTAGAAGTTGGTTTAGGGCATGCATATTTTGGTTAACATTGGGAATAAAATTTATATTGGGTAAATGTGGATTTACATTATGAATGGAGTATGCCAATTAGCCATAGGGTTGCATCTAGTCATTAATGATTAAAAACTCAACATAAGATAAAGTTAATATATTCATGTGTCCAATAACTCTCTTTATAAACATAAAAGCTATAGGATCCAAGGCATCCTTATAGATTTTTAAGGCCAAAGCCTCATTAGGTTTGTATAGAGATATGGTCCTAATAAATATATTTTATAACCTATAATTGAAGGTTCTTATGGTATCATTTGCATCTCTTTTCACTATGGTGAATTACTAGTACAAGAAATAAGGACTAATGATTTTACCAAATTGGTTAATGAAAACATTTTTAAAATTATCCCAAATGGTAATGTAGTTTTTAGGAAGGTTTACAAACTATTAATGTGTAGCATATTTAAAATTAAAAGGAATTAGTATACATGTTACATATTCATGAGTCACATTCAGTAATCTTAAAGTAACTTTGAAACTCTTAATGTGTTCTTAAGTAGTTACAATACCACTAGAACTAAATATTAGCAAATATTTTTTAGGATTATGAAGAAGGTCATGTACCACACTTGGAACATTGATTGAATAACCACCTAGAAAAGCCATACCTTGATAGGGATTGAAGATAGGATTACTTTGAATTGGTGAAGTTGGAAAAAACTTTGAAATCATGTGCTTACCTTTATCTCACCTATTTCTCCTATGAACATCTAATGAAAGTAGAGGTTTTCTAGTATCTAAACATGACCATATCTTAATTTTGGGTAATTCTATCTTGTGATATTTGAATCCTATTTGAAATATGATGTGTTAGTCTTATCTTTATAGGGAAAAATGATTAGACTTTCACTTTAAGAAAAGTTTTCAAAGATTTATATAAAAACTGATAAAGGACAATAATCTTCAACTAAGTTAGCTTAAATATGTATCCAAATACATAAGTATGATTGATCTTTACATGTTTAAGGTCAAATAAACTCAAATTAGAAAATGACCTATCAACCTTTGATCAAAATAGCTATAAATAACCTCAAACCTATTGAATTGACAAATATTAAGCTATATTTACCATAATTAATCATATACCTTCAAAAAATGGTGATCTTTATCTAAAGTAAGCACAAATATGGGTCCAAGACCATAAAGATCAATGATATTTACACAATTGAGCAAGGATTGATATAATTTTTCAAAAGTTACACCAATACTTGAACACAATCCATAATATTGAGCAAAGATGCTTTAAATCTACAAAGATCTAACTAGGCCCTCCTTCTAGCACTAACAAAGATCATCCTTTTGATGCTTGAATATGTATCACAAGTGCCTAGAGCGTTCAAGAACACTTATCATTTATAATTATAAGCATTCAATGCATGATTTATAGGTTATGAGAATCCTATTATCTATTGATTAAATAGATGCAAAACAAGTGGACTGTTTCACAATATTTATAATGTTTGGTAATTGGGAGCCGTCATGGCCTAATAGTTAGTCTATGGAAAATATGAAGTATGTTATGTTAGGAATAGTGAATTATGATTAATAAATAATCTAAGATATATATTTATAATGAAAATTAAGCTAGAGTGATCTAGTTAAAAAAAGAGTAAAAGTAAAGGTAGGGCAAAGAAGAGATGTTTATCTTCATTCTAACCACTATGATAAAGTTCAAATAACCTCAAGGCATGCACTTAACCAATGTATTACATGAAGTATCATAAGCTCAAATCCTATCACACATTAGGAAAACATCTAAGGATGGTATGAAATAATGCAAATGAGAACCAAGTTAGCTTTAAAGATTTACCCCTTCAAACAAACAACATTAGCTCAAATGGAAGAAGAGTAAGAAAATGAAATTAACCTAAGGTCTTTCAATTAACCTAGAATTGGCACAAGTTAATAGCTATGCATTAAAATATCCACACCAAAAACTCAGAAGAACCATTCAAATCTAGAAATCAAAACAAGCAAGTGAGAGAGAAGCCATAATAACAAAAGACACAAGCAAATTTGGACAAACTTTACATAGTTCCTTATATTAATTGCTCAAAAGTTATAATTGGATTTTAGATCTAATAACTCCCTCATTTTATAATTGAAAATACTCATTTTATAGAATGTAACGAAGTATGTCATTCAGTGATACTCAATTAAAAAATTACAAGTGTTAGGACAACTATCCTTTCTACAAATGTTCTAGAATACACTAAACTTTCCTCAATGGATTGATCTATAGGAAATGTGTTCTACAAGCTACACATGCCTTTATAAGTAGAATATTATATTTTCAAGATATAAAATTCTTAGTTATAGGAAGAATATTCTGAAGTCACTTAATCTAACTTTGAGAACCCTCTATTGTAATTTTGTCTCTCCAGTAGGATCTTCATTCTGGAATGTTGTTTTTCAATTTGTTCAAGGTAAATAAATGATTTCATGAAGAGATCATTCATTTGATTTTCTAAGATATTATGAACTTTATCCACTCTATTTGATGCCTCCCTGATGCTTCCAACTTTACTAACTATTCCTTTTATAGTTATAATCATATCAATGATCCTATCATTTTTAGTAGTAATCTTGCCTATGGTTTGGTGCCTTACCCCTTTCATAAATTGGAAAGTTATTTCATTTTATCTCATCATCTATAATTATACCAACTAGATGGAGTGTAGTAGGGTCCTTGACTAGGATATCCAATACATGTATTATCCTATTTTCAAGCTGATTGAGGTCATTAAAGAGGTTCCCTAGTTGATGTAAATCCTATTAAATTACTCACTAGTGGACTCTGGATCGAATTATCTTTGCACATGTGACCATTCAATTCCCCTTGACCTAATTATGGTGAATAAAAAGTTGAACTAGGGATTTTGTATGTACTTAGGGATTTTTTAAGGTTTTAATAGTGCTCTAATGGTGTATGTGAGCTCAAATCACAAGTTTTGTGGTTTAAATTTGCATTTAGATTTGCCTATTTATACTTATGTCTCTATAAGTCCATGAAATCCTTAAATTTACCATATTTTTCTTGTGTTTCATTGATGTGGCACCTCCATGACATCTTGCTCATGACTATTCAAAAACATGACCATTACTTTTGAAAATTTATCTTTGATCTCACACTATCTAATATGTTTGTATGAATCAATATTGTCTATAGATATTTAAATTATTTGGATCCAAATGACTATATTAAAATTTATGTCTATGTACCCATCATTTTATGTTCACATAAACATCTTTGATGTGCATGCGACTCTAAAATGTTTGAACACCTCCTCAAAATTATTTGTTGAGATTAATTTATACATCTACATGCCTATCATTTGATGACCATGTGAATATCTTTGATGTTTGTTCAACCATCAGTGTTTGAACACCTCCTTGAGACTCTTTGTTGAGCTTAATTTTGATGTTTATGTGCTTGTCATTTGATGTTCACTTAAACATATTTTAATTTTGTATTATTGTCAATATTTTTACACCTTCTTGGGACTCTTTGTTGATATTTTCACTTTTCACTTATAGGTTCACTCTGCTTCATGCATGTTCCACTTGGCAGCTCCATGGGGCTTCTATCTTATTAACTTGTTGACCCTACTTCATCTTGTGGGTCGTTAAATTTTTATACTTGGCTCCCATGATGGTGATAATTTCAACTCTAATGGAGCTTCATATACCATTTGATAATTTACCATGCATTTGCTTCAATCGATCAATTTTACTAGGCTCTCATTATGGTGACACTTGTCACTCTCATAGAACTCTTGGGACCTACTAACTTTTCAACTTGAATTATGCACCATTAGATCTTCCCCATTTGATCAAATGTACACCATATAATTATGATCTATGGGGTTGAGCGAGATTGGTTCCTTTTCTTAGTTTCCTATTTTGATCTTGTGCTATTAGATTAAATTTTCCTAATTAAATGAGGTTCATTGATCCTATAGACAAACATAATGTTTAAGTCAATATTGGGAATACATATAAAAAACATAGGATAAAAAGATTAAGCTAAGTCTTAAACTAAGTTAAGGACATAATAAAAGGGACCCCACATAATAAAAGTCATATCATAAAGTCTTAGACTAAGGTTTTTACTGTATTAATAAATATGATAAAAGTTAGGGTAAGGCTTTAGGCTAAGCTTTATAACAAAGGGACCATGCTTTTATTTAGACCAAGCTAGGATAAAGGGAACAAATGGGTCACGAGACATAAAAGTTACCAAGCATAAGATTTTTAGCTTAAGGTTTGGCCATGTTTAAAAACATAACTAATCCTTAGGATAAAAATTAATCTAAGTCCATGAAATTATAATTATTTCCACACAAATTTTAACGAAAGTTCCTACCAAACTTGAATTCAAAAGGAGGACATGATCTAGGGTATCCAATATTAGGTTTTTAATTTGATCAAACATGAGTTCAACTTGATTTAAATAGGCCAAAGGATAGTAAAATACAAAATCATCATTAAATCATAAAAACATGATATATATCATTCCAAATGGACTCCATTAGAGTTGTGACCTGTAACATAAAGATCAAGTGTTAGTGACTTTACACAAAATTGGATCAGAATCATGAACAAACATGCCAACCAGATCAAGTGTAGATGATCTTCAAATAAAGACAAAGTGTAGTCATGCTAATAAAACTCTGATCAAATAAAATTTCAAATTTAGGGTACAAATTTTCACTATTTAACACAAGGGTCCCCATTTTTTAGAAATGGGGGTATGTTGACCTCAACATGTCTTATGCATTTTATAAAATTATAAATAAATTTAGGGTGGTTATTTTTTATAGTAATTAAATTTAGCATGGAATGGAGCTCTGACAAGAGGTATGGAGCATAGGATAAATAGTTTATTTCCTCAAATATTTTTATAATGGAAGGAAACTTGTAAAATAGGATTTATTTTATGTCTTTTTATGTCTTGGGGCAAGACACATATTTGGTCCAGGTGAGTGTTAGCATGGGTAAGGGATTAAGATTTGGTTGTGTATACCATTTTTTAAAGGAGTATACTTTATTACCTATAAAAAAATATGTCAATATGTGTAAATAATAAAATAATACATCAATGACATATTAGATTCCAATAATCAAGGAAAGGTTGAATGAGAAATAGAAAAACTTTAGAAAACATTATAAAAAGGAGAAGAAGGTAGACCGTTTGCATGAATAAGAAATATTATTTGGGGAATATGTATACTAACCTCTCGAATATATGAATGTGCCACATGGACAAGGACCATGGATTTTTTTTGGTAAGTGATTATTCTAAAAAATTGTTATGATGATATTCTATTTCCAATTAGGATGATGTACATGGAATCTTTAGTAATAGAATACATGTTAATATACCTATATTCCAAGTATAGAAATTGTGGTAATAAAAATATAGTTATCAAGATTATATATTCTATGGATTGTAGTAGAACATGTTGGATAATGTTGGGTAATATTGTATGATCACCTTTTAATTAAGTTTCCTATGAACACATGAAGGACTAAGTGTAGAATTTAGATATCTGGCATGAATGTGTAATGAGTTTCCAATAGCATAAATATTTTAAGTAATATTAATTAATTGGTGATTAATATGATGGCTCTGTGTTCCCTACTATAGTTATACCTTTTGTGTGTTGATGTGTTACAACATTAATTATCATGAAAAGGGCTTTCTATTATATGTAATACAATCTTATTATTGTGATATTAGATGTTAGTACATAATATCTTTATTTAATGATAACATTCTTTTGGAAATATTTTCCATTTAATTCCAATAATTAGAAGACCTCTTATAGATCAGCTTTCCACTATGAGCTAACATTTGAGTATTACCATTATGTATTTATCCAAGTACACTTTTGTAATATTACCCAAGAGGGTGATAAACATCTATGATATTAGTATAAAATGAATACTTTTTAATGATTTATCCTTTCCCACAAGCTCTTTCCCTAAATTTTATGATTTATCCCTATAATTAACACGTTTTGATGAACCCAAGAACCTCTGCTAACACCTTATGTATTTTTTAACCTTGTATATTTTTCAAGAAATAAATAAAAATAAATGATAATATAGGTATATTTGAATATATTTTGGTTTTATTCCCTAATTTTATGTTTGAATAAAATTTAGACACACATTTTTTTAATTCTCAGCACTAAGGGCTATGAATGTGGTTATATTCAAATTTTACTTCCTTGACATGCACATATTTTCACATGAAAATACACTTAAATGAACAAATTTAATACCTAAATATTTTAATGATCATCTAATTTGTTTTTTAGATCATTTTGGTACTACTTATAAACTTAATTTAATCTTGACACTTAAAAATTTGGATCAAATGGTCTAAAATTCATTCTACATATATGTAAAGATAATTAATTAATGCCTTTATTGAGATTTAGATCCATTCAATAATATATGATAATAAAAAATGACCTAAAATACATAAAATTTATCTTAAATACACTAATAACATACATTTTTACATATAAATTATGTGAGGTAGAAGGGAGAGAGTAGGACGAGGATACGATAAAAAAAAGTTAGAAATCATTAGCAGTTTCAATAGTAAAATAACCTAAGAGAGTAATGAAACATAATACAATCCCCATAGTAAAAAATGTGAAAATAAACAAAGGGTTGGGTAGATAATTGTATGCATTTTGTGTATTTTTTATTTACACATGTTATTCATCCAAATATCATTCTTATTCCAAACATAATTAATATGAAGAGTTCATTTCATATAAGTCCTACATTTGTTTAGTTATGGGCTATGATGGGGAGTTTTTAAATTACTTTTCCATATCTCTCTGAGGAGATTGCACTCCTCATGTGTTGGTTTTGATTAACATTGAGTTATTTAACATTTTTTATACAAATTTGGTGTTATTTTACACCTTGATCATTCAACATCTATCAATGTGAACCCACTATATGTTTAATTTAAGCTTCCTCTATGACCACACCTTACTAAATAAGTGTCCATATTTTAAACATATATAGAATCATAAAAGCTAAGGATGGATAATGGATACTAATATAAAATAATTTATAGTTGAAAACTATTTTTTAACTAGTATAAGATATAAATAAATGACATTTATACACTTATTGATAATTTGGTACATATAATACAAATTTATAGCTAGCATCCCTTTATCTTTAGGCAATGAGTAATGGTACACTATAGAAGAAGGCATTTATTTTTTTACTACATAGTTATTAATGTTAGAGGGAAAATGTGCATATAACATCCAACTCCTTTATGGGTTTAATTTAATAAAATTTACATACCCACATGTGGGCATCCATAATAGTGATTCAAGATATAATTTAAGATTTATTATAAGGATTTATTTATTAATCAATTATTTTGTTATGAGGTACCCATTATAATGGTAAAATTGTTGGTAAACTAAGGTCATAAATATATTTACAAATACCAACTAGCCTAGTCTACAATCAAATATATAAAGATCTTTTTATACTCTCTAATATTTATTTTTGTTAATAAAATGTCTGTTACCATCCACTTTACTCTACTCTTTTAATTTTAACAAAAATAAATTTTACTCTAACAATAATGTGTAGATAAATAAAGAATTGGGTCAATAATTATATGAATTATGTATTGTTTTCATTCTCACTTGTTTGATACCAATTACATATGATATTTAATAATTTCTTACTAGACTCCAAAAAATATTTTTTTTTCATGCCAATTGAATATGAGACTAAATATCCATGATACATAAAATGAATTTCATTTTATGGTAACTAACATGAAAATGTGGCAGTGGCTTCCTTTGTCATGGTTTGAATTAATCAAAGTGATTTTATAGAACATAATTTATGATTCAAACAAACATAGGGGTTTTTAAGGTTTATAGTTTAAAGAGGGAATGACTTTTTTTTTTGTTTCCATTAATTATGCAAAATGGAACATTATCACTCCATTTAATTTCCCTTACTAGAAAAATCTCAAGCAATGGTAATGGAAATGGTGACTAAAATGCTCAAGAGACGTTCTAAACATAATTAAGATAAATTAGATAGAATTTATTTGACTTGATATGTGGGACCTAGTGGTCATAATTGTGTAAATTTAAACACATTGACTAGATAAGGTGCTCCCTCCCAAAACAATACTCAGAAGGGAAATACTAAAGAAAATAAATTACCAAATTCTTCCCTCTCAAGCTTCATGGATTACATTTTGATATTATATTCATTATATATAAAATACTTAATGCTACCAATAAAAAGGTCATACAAATAAAAATGTTTCCATCTATCATAAACTTGGATTATTCTATTATCGAGCCTCATTCTTAATCCATGTACTCCTTTAACATTTTTTATAAACCAATAAAGGTAAAGGTCACTTCTTTGTTATAATAATCCATGCAAATAATTATTTATGATATACTAACATGAAAATGAGATTGATACTTAACATAAAGAATAATCTCTAATATGGCATCAATGTTACCCTTAGTAGTAAATATTTCATTATTAGACCTTAATACAAACTAAAAATAATAATCTACGGCTTTGTCCCTTGCAACCCGACTTAATACCTCTTAGCAAATTCAAACTAAAGTATGCCAAATATAACACAAATATAAATTTTCATAAGGATAATAATGCAATATTTGTAATGAGTGAGTCCATATTACCATCACCACCAATTATTTTCATTATGGTTTACCACTTCTTTCTCATTAAAAAGACCATTATCCCACACTAAAGGCACATACATATAAAGATTCACAATTATTTTTATTTTATATTAAATACCTTCATTCACCTATTTTAATCAATCAGCACCTAGAATACTTACTAGAATCTCATATCTTAACATTGGATCTGGTTCAGAGATAGATATCCCCTATGGATACACTGAGATCCCATCAATTATTTTGATGGAACATATTATAATTATATAAAAACCAATAATTTAATCTATCCAAAAACCTAAACCAAATAAAAATAATACCAAAAATTAATTTTTTGTTGTTTGAGGTTTCACCTTGTTTTTAAAGTAAGTTGGAAAGAACCATTACCATGGAATCTATCTCCATTTATCTCTTATGCTAAAATATTAAAGTGCATATTTGAGTAATGACATTATGTTTATAATATAACTAATAGATTACTATATAGTTTATTGGGTTGTTATTTATGCCATAATATTTCCCCCTTTAATGTAGATCAAAATAAAACCACTTTACCGTTCCATCTCCTTAAATTTTCATTTTTTTCTACATTCAAGCACTTGACCACACTATTTCATGTTGTAAAAGAATAAATATAAAAATAATACTATGATATTTCTTCTCCATATAAATTCATATATTAATTTATCTTTCCAAATTATCTAAAAGAAAAAACATTGTGAATCTAAAAATAATTCCATATCCATATAAAATATTATAAGGAGCCTGGGAATTGGCAGGTAGCATTAGAAAGGATAAGCTTCATAGAAGTACGAGAAATTAATTAAAATCCCAATTATAATACCCATTTTAAAAACATATTAATTTTTTTTTTATAAATACTTATCTTACTTTTATATTCCTTCTTGGAAACTAGGGTTTTAATATTTATTTCTTTGAGGAGTGACGACATGTGGTTTTTAAAGCAATCCTCTATTTATTTATTTTTAAATATTTTATATCTAAAACTTATAGTTCAAGTTTTAATTCTTAGGTTAAATTTTAGGATGTTTCCCAAAATTTAACTCATTAAGATTATCATCCAAAAGAAGTGTTTATCAATTAAAAAAATTAGAAAATAAATCCTCATTACAACTATTACTTATAATGTGGTGAATTTGGTTCAAATAACATGAATACCATCATCACATCCATGATGATGACCTAAAATTTATTACATATGAGTAAAATTCAAAATCAAACTTCTAAATATAAGAAAATAATGACACAATTACAAACCACAATTCTAAAATTTTACACTTGTGAAAATTTATTGGTATAATTTAATGTAATCTATGAAAGGGACCAAATTAATGGAAACTATATGCAAAAATCCTTAAGTATAACTTTCCAATATTATTTATACAACTATGTTTTTCCCATTATTTATGTATCTAATTTAATACAATTGAAAATTTCATGTGTAATAAACTATTTTCATCTAGGAAGCAATGTAAACAACCTGACACCTAAAATTGTTTGAAAAGAGAGAAGATAAATGGGGTATTATTACTTTAGAAAAACATAACATATTCTCACACATTCTAAACCTTTTATGGGCCTCAATTGGAAGTAGGATTTAAATTTAATTTTAAATTCATTTTGGGGCCTTTTCAAGAATACAAGCATCCTGAAAACACCAAAAACTCTTCAAATAAATTATATTCTCCTAATACATGATTATTAGTATTTAAGTAGTCCAAACTATTAATAAAAAATATTAATCTTTCCTTGACTGTCACATGAATAAATGGTGGAAATGCATTTTTTCAAACACTTATGGAGATTTTCACAACTTGATTACTCAAAACTTATTAAGATATAGATCTGTAACTTTTTTAATTCTCCATCAAGGTTGAAAATAGATCAAAAATATATTTTTATATTTTATTGAAAGTTATCTAATTGTGATAACCTTCAAATGGATAAAATATCCCTTTTTAGGCATTTTTTTAAAATTTTTTTTCCCTTTGTTTATACCCACAAAACTATATTTATCCACATTTTTCAAAGGTCATGGCCACCCCTTATACTTATAAAATGTTGATTTTTGAACAAAAATTTAAAAACTGACATTTTGGAATCTTGTAAATACATTTTTTTTGCTTTCTTTTTGTTGGTAATTTCCAAGTTACTCACTCCTTTTACAAATTATTATTTCCTCACAAAATCCATCATAAGACTAAAATATTTGTATATTTTTGTCTTCACTAAGGTGGCTTGAGGAATTCAAACCTTGAATATGGTACAAACTTATTTAAACAAGAAATGATCAATAAGTTTCTATTTAGACAATCATTTTTTTTTAATTTGAGAGTTTAATAGGTTAGGTTAGTGAAATCTCCATCATCATGATCTAACTTTTTTTCTAACTTAAAGCATTATTAAGCCTCCTAATCATATTTTCTATGGCTTCACATATGAATAAAATGGACCCAAAGTGACACATAAAACTAATATCAAATTTTTTTAGTATGGTTAAAAAATTTCCAATCATAAACCACTATGAAACACTCTTAATATTATTTGAAGGAAGTTTGAAGTGTTATAACCTTGACTTGGATCATTTATTTTACAAGAAGGAATATATAATAGAATGACTTTTTTGAAGTTCACATAAAAACATCATAATGATATCCTTTTTTATTAAATGAAAAAGAATATTTTTGAGCTCATTTTGGTTTTTAATTTCATTCCAATGATTCGACCTTTATCAAATAACTTAGGTAATTTAATAAAAATGTGAGCTCTTACCCATATTGTTGTGAGGAATGATGAATCCATAGTTTTATGTCTCTTTTATTTCAAACTTTTTATGGGTGTTTATTTTATTTTTTTATTCTTTCCCTTCCTCTAAACTTGGTGATGTTTATCATCAATTTTTTTTTCACTCATAATCCTTATCCTTACTCAATGTATCACCTTCCTTGGCCTTTACGGGTTTTACTTTGATTATCTATGATTTTTCTTATTTTGCAATGCATGTGGGACTTAAAGTTCATTTTTTTAAGGATTACCTTGCTTCCCTTCATTATCATCTTAAATTTTAAAGGTGTTATAATGGTTCATCATGACCACAATTATTTATCCTAAGTGTGCATGCATATCCTCTTCCTCTACAAAATGTCCTCTTTGTTGGTTGTTTAAACAAGTTATTAGTTTTGATTGATTTTAAAATTTATCTTAGATTCATCCTCATGATCACACATTTATCCTTCATGCAAAATAATATTTTTCATTACTTCCACTTCATTTAGATCCATATTTTTTAGGATTTGTTTTCCATTTCCATTTTATCTTTATCTAAATCCTTATTCACAACATGATATTCAAATACCCATTCCTTTTCCTATTTTTCTAGAGCCTAATTATTTGTACTTATAAAAACCAAATGATTTATATTTTTTCTCTCTTCCTTCTATGGAAGTATTCATATTTTCACCATTTTCATTTATTATTAAAAATAAAATCATATCTTAGATTCATCTTCATGATCACACATTTATCCCTCGTGCAATTTAATCTTTTCCATTACTTCCACTTCATTTGGATCCATATTTTTTAAGATTTATTTTCCATATCCATTTTCTCTTTATCTAAAGATGTAGTCACATCATGATATGCAAATACCCATTCCTTTTCCTATTTTTCTAGAGCCTAATTATTTGTACTTATAAAAACCAAATGATTTATATTTTTTCTCTCTTACTTCTATGGAAGTATTAATATTTTCACCATTTTCATTTATTCTTCAAAATAAAATCATATCTTAGATTCATCTTCACGATCACACATTTATACTTCATGAAACCTAATCTTTTCCATTACTTCCACTTCATTTGGATCCATATTTTTTAGGATTTATTTTCCATAGCCATTTCTCTTTATCTAAAAACTTAGTCACAACATGATATGCAAATACCCATTCCTTTTCCTATTTTTCTAGAGCCTAATTATTAGTACTTAGAAAAACTAAATGATTTATATTTTTTCTCTCTTCCTTATATGGAAGTATTCACCACTTATTTCCATTATCTTGACATGAATAATGTTGTGTTCACCATTATATCAAACTCTTTCATAAAATTTTCATTGCTTTCTTAATATGATATGTCATGAATCCATTGGAAATATCAAATACCAAATAAAATATTGATATGAGCTTATATTCACATCAATCTTAAATTATCATAACAAGATGATTTCATCTCTTTATACTACCTTAAACACTCTATATGGATTTAGGTATTATTGTGATAACTTTATCCCACATGAAGATCTTGTGACGCATAAGATAGCTTCAAGAAATAACACATTATTAAACCATCATATCAATTGGACAAGGAGTTCAAGTGCTCACCCAAGGTATAAAAGAGATCACTGAGAAGCCCACCATTTAAAAATAAATAAAGATAAACATAAATAATAATCATAACTAATAAACCCTAGCCAAATATCCATACTCAAAACCAAACATATCACATGTATTCCTAAAGAAACATATTGAATACAATTACAATACATAGTCCATTACTAATATTCATATATCATTTATAAACTATATTAAACATGTACATGATATCCATTGAAGCTATAACAATATAAATATAGATTATAACTTCTATAATATTTCATATTACAGTACAATCCAAGATATTACATCCAGTCACTATCAAAACCAGTGTGTTCTAAGCATGTATTTTGAATTTATATTTAAAATTTGTGTATCTTATAAAATTCATCCATCCCATATTTATTTTTAAAAGAGAGGTCATGTGGTATATTTAAATTTTTTTCCTCATTTACATACTCATGATAGTTGGACTTAAATAGAGATATTATAAAAATACCTAAATTATTCCATGCATCCATTCATGTGCTTACCAAAATGGGTTTTCCCAAGTCATCCACATGTTCTATACCATTTTAGTTATTCCACTTGTTTGTTTGTGCACAACTTAATTTTATGTTACTTATAAAAAATAGTATTTACTTTACAAAATTGTCCTTGTCTAATTTTATGTATAATATAATTGCATATGTATTTACACTAAGCCAAAATATAGACCTTATTTGTATATGTATAAATTTTTGGGTCAACATTTTCCCATTCTAATTATCTTGTGTATGCCCAAACAAGTTGTAAATTATTATGCTTCCTTATGTTTCTCCATCTTACATGGTCATAACCTATGATACATGTGTTAGAATTATTTATCAAGTTCCTTCCATTTTTATGTAGTTGTGTTTACACTTATCTTCATCTCTTACATGATCATAACCTATGGTACACATGTTAGAGTTATTTTTAAAATTCCTTATATTATTATGTAGTTGTGTTTATGTTTATCTTCATCTACGATATTACTTATTTTAGACTCTTCGACAAGTCTATGTCATCTCAACTTGCAATGTATTTCTTGGTCATATCTTGGAATTAATTTATGGATTATTAATACACCTCAATTATATTTTCCTCTTCATATATCACCTATATTTGGTACTTATCAAAAAGATCAAAGCACATGCATTTTTGGTCCATCAACTCCACTGAGGAGCTATAATTTAAAGAAAAAGTTTCCACTCTAGACATCCTCATATCTATAAAACTTAATGGATCTTTTTCTTGACAAGTTTATAGAAAATATACCCATATTAGGTTCTATTTTCACACAAATTTATACCATCATCCCTCTCATAAAATATGGATCCTTTAAACCCTTAGCATGACAAATTTTAGAATATTTTATTAAGACCACTTAGAGGATGAGTTAAAATTTTGACTTAGGTTATTAAAAGGAAATGTTACGAAGGGGAAAAAATTGATAGAACCTTTAAATTAATAAGGAAAACTCTTGATAGACCTAGAATTTTTGTTGACTTCCCTAAGAAACCTAATACTTTCCTCCAATATTTTGAATTAATTTATAACAAAATTTTGAAAATTACAAATAATAAGAACATCCATACCACCTTTCTTCCTCACCAAAAATTTAGGAGGTTAGTTAGGTCACCCAAAGATAATTTAGAACTATATATTAAAAGTGGGGTGTATAAAATTGATTCATCTTATGGTATGTCATATATTGGGGAGACAATTCACAACATGAGGTTAAATGAACATGTTGTAGATATAAACAAGGAAAGACTAGTCAAATCAAATTTAACATAATATTCATTCAAAACTTGACATCATATTTATATGGAGAATATCAAGGTGTTATCCATAGAGGACCCCTACTTTAAAAAAATTATTTGAGAATACATATAATTTTTCAAGTATAATATCAACTTAAATATGTATGCTGATCTACAATTAAACCAATCTTAGGGACCGATAATTAATTTACATAAAAACATTGATTTTTTTAAAACATTTTTTTTTTTTGTCTTTTCAATTCTCCAGTGAGTGGTGTCTTAATGATTATCATGATGTCTCAATTCATGTCATTTCTTGTTCCCTCTCAATTCCCTATGCTTTTATCTCTCTATATGATTTTATTTCACTTTAACCTAGTCTTTCTTTACTCTTTTTTCAATAAAAATAATAAATTTATTTTCATTAATTAATTTAGATATACTTTTCTAATTTTTCAATTAATTATATAAAAAAATATTTATCCTCCTATTTAATTTTTACTTGAAAAATTTTAATGAATTTCAAATTTTTAGAATGTAAACAATTTTATTACAATCATTATTGGAGAAATTAAAAAATTTAATATTTCTTAATTAATATAAAAATAAATTGTATTTATTATTATAATATTAATTATTTTATATTTTAATTTCTTTATTATTATATAATGATTGAAAAATATCTTATATAATTTAACCAATAAAATATTTTTATTTCATTTCATAGACTTTGAAAACACTATCTCTCATAGATGCCCTTCATAATAGACAATTTTAACTTAAGACTAAACTTATTGAGACATGGAGAATAAAAATGGAGACTAAGTGTTTGAGGATGGAAAATTATTTATGTCACATTAATAAATTCATCTTTGATCAAATGAGAGTAGAGAGATGAAATATTCTTTGGATGTTTCAAGAGAAGAATAATTTGGTAATGTGCAGTGATCTTACAATCATGTCACTACTAACCTAGGTTTATTGCACTTAAAATTTAATGTAAATTTATTTAATATATAACTAAGAACCTCACAAACTTATGTGTCCCCTCAATGAATTTGGGTCTCTTCTCTTTTAAATCATCTATTCACATTATTTAATAAAAAATTATGAGATAAATACGGTTTGTTATTTTCCTTTTTTTTCTTCTTCTAATACCTCTAAAGAGAGTGTTGAATATGGTGTATCTCTAAAAATATCCTCCTTGATGGAAATAAACTTATGGTACTAATGATGTCAACTAATTCATTAAGATATTTGTCCTCTTTTCTACCCTTTTTTTTATAATGTTGGAAACTTACTTTCTACTCATATTGTTTATATGGTGGACATTATATTTCAAAGAGCAATAGACAATTGGGAAATCCAATTCATAATTATTATTTTTATTTTCCATTTGGATTGTCCCTATTTTAATATTTATAAGAAAGGGGTTTATATTTACAGCATCCCCAAATATATTCCTAAAGAAAAGTTCTCAGTAGAGATTGAAAATATGTTCAAGGTTACCAATTGAGTTAGTTGAGGAAGTGAGATAAGACTATGTTATGGATTTGAGTAAATCCAAACTCCCAAATTCAAACATGTCTAGAGAGGAATGGATTTCCTTGAATAATCTCAATTTAAATTATAATATTGTTATCACTAAAACATATAATGGGAATGCAATAGTAATTTTAAACAAAAGTGATTATAATAAAAATATGCTTGACCACTTACATAATAGTAGGAGCTATAAAGTGTTCACTTCTAGCCTAGTTTTAAAAAATTATATAATCATTAATAAATCTATAACCAATCCTCTTTCTATAAAAACATAAGGAAATAACTCCTTCCTAAAAAATATATCAACACAAGAATATATAACACCCATAAAATACACATGGATGGTGACTCAATTAGACCTATCATTGATACCAATAACTCAACCATGTATGCCTTATCCTCCTTTTTGACCAATAAAATGAAACCATTAGTAGGAAAAGCTTCTTCCTTCATCAAAGACTTCATGGGTTTTATTGATTTTATCAAGGATAAGAAGGGCCTTGACTAGGAAATTATTTTTAAATTTGATGTTGTGTCACTCTTCATAAAGGTGCTTATTAATGACACAATTAGAGTGGTAGATAGTCAAAATGATGAAGAGACTATGTCATTATTAATAATTTATTTAAATTCAAAATTATTTTCTTTCTTAGGGGTCATTTATGAATAAATAGAAGGCATTGTAATGGGTTCCCCTCTCTCCCCCATTGTAGAAATTATTTTATGGAGTATTTTTAAGAATCATCTCTAAAATCCTTCCCCTTGAAATCTAAATTAGTGGAAATATACCTATATGAAAATAATTTAAACTTAACACATGGTCTAGAAACATTATAATACTTCCACCTCAACTTAAATAAGGTTGTTGATTCCATCAAGTTCACTAAGAAATTAAAATTTGAAGGAAATTTTCCCTTCCTAGATGTCCTCCTCTCTAGGAAACCTAATGGATCTTTCCCCTAACAATTTCATAGAAAATATACCCACACTAGGCTTTATCTTCATGCAAATTTACACCATCATCCCTCCTAGAAAATAAGGGTCCTTAAAACCCTTACCATGAGATCTTTCAGAACCTGTGATGAAGACAACTTATATGATGAGATCAAACATTTGAATTAGGTTTTAAAAATAATGGTTTCAAAGGGAAAAAATGTGCTAGAGACTTTAAATTAGCTAGGAAAACTCTTGGTATACCTATAATTCAAGTTGAATTTCCTAATAGGACTACTACTTTCCTTCAATATGTTAAATGAATTTCTAAGGAAATTACAAAAATTCTAAATAGTAAGAACACTCATTCCACATTTTTACTTCAAAAAAACCTTAAGAGGTTAGTTAAGTGGCCCAAAGACAATTAGAACCAACTTTTAGAATTGAGGTGTATAAAATTGATTTTTCTTGTGGGATGTCATATACTAAGGAGATCAACATGATGTTAAATGAACATATTACAAGTATAAACAAATAAATATTGGTCAATTCAACGTTAACAAAATATTTGTTCAAAACTCAACATCATATTTTTATAGAGAATACTAAGGTGTTATCCATAAAGGACCACTACTTTAAATGACATATTATTGAAGCCATATAAATGTAGAAGTATGATGTTAACTTAAATAGGGATGGTGGTCTAAAATTAATCCAATCTTGGGGACCAGTCATTAATTTAATTTAAAATGTTAATTTGTTTATGAACATCTTCTTTTGTACTTTTGATTCTCTACTAGATGTTGTTGTCATGGTTATCATGATATTTAATTTCATTCTCCTTTTTTCTTTATCATTCCCCATGATTTTGTCTCTCTATATAATAATTTTTATAAATTTAACCTATCTTCCCTTACTCTTTTTTCAATTAAAAAATCAATTTATTTTCATCAATTAATTTAGATGTACTTCTCTAATTTTACAACTAATTACAAAAATATAATTAATTTATCTTCCTATTGGATTTTTACTTGAAAATTTTTAATGACTTTCTAATTTCAGAGAATGTGATCAACTTTTATTGTGATCATTTTTTGGATAGTTTTTTAAAAAATTAATTTAATTTTTTTTGTTGTTTTTATCAATAACAAACTAAAATAAACTTTTTTTATTTTCATTATCTTAATATTAGTCATTCAATAAAGTTCTTATTTTAATATTTATCATTTTATATTTTGATTTCATAAATACTCAACTAAATAACACTTCATGGCTAACATTTATAAATATAGAAATATGGTTTGTAATCTCATCATAGTATTCTCACAACTTAATAATGGTTCACAGAACATAATATAAAATGTGGATTGAAAAATATTTTTTACAGTTTATCAATAAATTTTTTATTTTACTTCATAAATTATGGAATTAATGTTTCTCTAATATATATCCTTTATGAGAGGGAATTCTACTTTAAGACTAAACTTTTTGAAAAATAAGAATCAAACTTGGTAAGAAGATTGTAGAATGAGTGCATAATATTTTTCCAAAATTTGTTGAAATTAACTTTTGTTTACACTATCAAAAGAATAAATTCATCTTTGAATGGTTAGTCTCTCATTATTAAGGTATATTATCCACCAAATCATATTAGAGAGTAGATATGAACCACTTATCTTCCAAGTTGAACTTTATTCCACTTAATGGGTCAACATTTGGATGTCATTCCCTTTTCAAGCATAGTTGGATTAAAAGCATAGTCAAAATCGAGTCAAAAACATAAGTTTGGTAACCTATCCAAGCCCCTCGACTCTCCATCCTTCTAAATCTAGTCAAAAGGAATGTTTCACTTGAAGAATAATACACATATGTTCATAGGTAGAGATCTAGTTGTTCAAATTTATTAAAATAAGTCAATTTTCTTCCAAAAGTTTCATAATCATAACTTTTTAACCTTAGATCAATTTCATCATATCTTGGATGTCCTACCCAATCATGCCTTCTTACCGTTGGAGAGGGTTCCTCCCCTAACCTTTAAAATTATGGGTTTATTATAGTGATAGTGTTGTCTTCCTTTTCAATCAATTGATGCATCACCTTGGATCCTTTGAACAAGATTTAAAGTAAGTTTTTTGAACCTTTATAGTCTTCTCCTACACATATTTCAATTTCTTAGTAGTTCAAATTTGACTATGTACCTCCCCTTCTTTATTCCTTTTTTAATCCTTACCAAATTATGTGTCCCCTCATTCAAATTCCTCATTCTTTGTATTTTTATATTTAATGAATAGTATCTTTGACCTCAACTCTGCTCACACTTCTTCACCAACCTAATTATAGATATCTCTTCAAATTCATTTGATGTTAGCAATGAATTGGGTCTCTTATCTCTTCCTAATAAATATTTAAAATCAAATGACACTTTAAATATTAGTCCCTCTCACTATTTAGATTCTTCCCAAGCCAATTATCTCATGAAAATTATAGAGATAAATATGCTTTCTTATATGAAATTTTGGAATATCTCTAACGATAATGTTGATAATAGTGTAGTTCTAGAAACCTCCTCTCCAAATGGAACTTAAATCTTCCCTCCTTCCTTCAACTTCAAGATAAAATAAACTTACCACTAATGATGTGAACTATTTAATCAAGGTTTTTCTCCTCATTTCTAATTTTGCTTTAGATAATATTGAAAACTTACTTTCTATCATTATTGTTAATAGGGTGGATGTTATCTCTCATAAAGTAATAAATAATTATGAAATCAAACTCATAGTTAATATGTCTAGTTTACCTTTAGATTATCTCTTTAAATATTTCAAAAAGGGGCTTGGATTTATAATACCCCCATGTATATTCCTAGACAAGAGTTCTTAGTAGAGATTGAAAATGTGGTGAACATCTTACTAATTAAGTAAACTAATAAGGAATGGATTCCTTTAAGAATATCAATTAAAATTATAATATTTTTATCACTAAATTAGATAAGGGGAATGCAAAAATAGTTTTAAACAAGACTGATTATAATGTGAAGGTCTTTGACCACTTAAATAATAGTGATAGATATATAATGTTAACTTCTAACCTAGTTTTCAAAATTTCTAGAATCATTAAGAATGTTATAAATCAATCATATTTTTCTAAAAACACAAGGAAACAACTCATTCATAAAAATATATCACTCCAAAAATTTATGGTGATCCCATTTAAACCTATCAGTGATATCACTCACTCAACTATGTATGCCTTAGAATCCTTCTTGGTCAACAAACTTAAACCATTAGTTGGACAAAATTATTTAATAATAAATAATACACATGTTTTTTATTTTATCAAGGACAAAAAGGTCTTTGATGAGTATATTCCAATTAGCTTTGATGTGGTTTCACTCTTTACAAAGGTGCTTATTGATGACATAATTATAGTGGTGAGACATCACACTAATGAGGATATTATGTTAAAAGTATCACTTTATTTAAATAACACATTATTTTATTTCTTAGTGTTCATTTATGAATAAAAAAATGAGTTGAAATGAGTTCCCCTCTCTACCCCATTGTATTCAATTTGTTTATGGATTATTTCAAAAAATTAGCTCTAAACTCCTTCCCCTTGAAATTGATTTGGTGGAAAATATGTGTATATGACACTCATGTAAAATATCCATGTGGTGTAAATAACTTATAAGATTATTCCATACCTAATTAAATAAGGTTGTGATTCCATCAAGCTCACTAAGGAAATATAATTTAAAGGAAAAATTCCCTTCCTAGACATCCTTCTCTCTAACAAACCTGATAGATATTTCTCCCAACAAGTTAATATAAAATATACCAAAATGAGCTCTATCTTCATGAAAATTCACACATCATCCTATTTATGCTTCTAAATATACCATAGGTTCCCTTAGTGTTTAAATAATAGTTCTCATTTTAGAATTTAGAAAATTTAGAGCATGAGTTTTAGGTTTTGACAATCTAGTTGTATGCAGTGAAATAGCAGTAGAGTAAGATAATTATTCCATAGTATTTTTATAATTTAGGTGGTTGGGAGCCACCTTTACTTGTTCTTTGTGAATCCTTGTTGATACCTAGTGAATTATGTTCCTAATTTAAGATACATACTAATCTAAATGGATATTTGTAATGTGGCTTAAACTAAAGTGATCATGGTGTAAAAAACAACAAAGAGAAGGGAAGGGAAAAAAATAAATAAGTGATTACCAATTTTAGTCATGAACATTATGAAAAAGTATTAATGGTAACTAAATATGAATTTAATAAATATATAATGCAACATATCCTAAGCTCAAATCTCACTATATATCATGGAATCTTTATAAGGAAATGTTTAAGAATCATAAGTAATAACTAGGTATATTTTATGGATTTACCACTATAATTAGATAGGTATTACACATATGAATACAGAGAAAAATGAAATGAAGTAGAACCTAAGATCTTTCAAATAATCAAGCATAATCACAAATCAAAAACCTTATGATTAAAGAATGACATTCAAAATTCAAATATACTATTCAAATTGTGGACTTCTACTAACAATTGAGAGAAGGGTGGGGCCCCTAGCCTGGTTGGCTAAGTATTTCTATTGCGACTCTGCTAGTCCCAAATTATAGTCTCCCCCTACCTCGTGGTACCGGTATTAGGCATGTCTAGCCAGTGCCGCCGATCATGTTAAAAAGTTTACCAGGCTTTAAAAAAAATAAATAAGAGAAAAAATATATTAGTCATTAACACATCAAAAATGGACAATCCTTATATAATTCCTTGATTCTATTAATTGCTTCAAGTATACAAATTTTCTTAGAAATATCACCCCTTTTATAATGGTGATACATGCATTTATAGGAAGAATAGGTAGTATACCAATAAATTACAAAATATAGTGTAAAAAGGCAAGGAAAACTATCCTTACAAGCTCTATAATACATGTGCCTTTTTAAATCATATTTACCTAGAGGAAAATATGATAAAAAACTAGCATATTCCTTTACAATAGAATATTCTATTGTAAAATGTTACCTAATTTCTATTAGAATAGATTATTGTTCTAATTTTTTGGTGAGGCCCCTATTTTTTATTGGAGGATATTCATGTCCCTCTCATGTTTTTCATCAACCAACTCAAGATACATAACAGGTTTCATGATGCACTCATCTTCTTGGTCTACTAGCTCATTGAATTCTTTGTCATTTTTAGCCAAGGCCTCCTTGATGATTCTATCTTCATTGATCCTCTCACTTACATTTAATATCATATCCAAGAATTTGTTTTTATCCTATCCAAATTGGACTTTTATTTTCCATTACATTTCTTGAGTCACCAAAGTGGCCCTATGCTTGAACTCTTCATCATTGATGAGGCTAAGGGTGGTAGGTTGTGTAGGATTGATAAGCATGGTACCAATAAGTTACTCAATTGTACTAATGAGCCCTTTTTAATCTTTTATAAACCTCATCACCTCAGTATGATAGGTACTAAAGCTTTGAACCTTATCAATAACAATCCCCAAGATTGTGCCTAGGTGTCCCATACTTATGGTTCTAAAGTTTGGGATCTACTTCTTTTCTTAAATGTTGAGGAGCTAAGAAATCTTATCCTCTGAGGCCTACCATTAGGTGAATAGGTATTTGGATAATGTATATTGGTCCTCTAGTGAACTCTACCTCATCTTCATTAACTTTAATGCCTCAAACATGTCATAGAATGAATCATCAAGCATCTTGATCATGGCATCTGGTACTTATAGGATTTATTGAGTTAATAAGTTCTCCTTCTCCCTTTCCAAATTTTGGATCCTTTATTTTAGACCCTCAACTCCAACTTTGGCTTGTTGTGATTATGCTTCTATCAAGATTTCTACATCTTCTTCATGTATTGTAGCCCCACCAAGATGTTATCCTACAATAGGGGTCAAACCTATAAAAGATACCACCTTTTGAAAGGTTAATTCTTTATTTCCCAACCATGGCTATCCTAGTTTTTATTCTCTCTAATCATACTATCTTAGGATTGAAATTAACTATGGTAATTAGTTCTTTGAATTAGGGAGGTTCTAGGAACTCTAATCCTAAACTAGTAAAGTCTCCTAGAGCATCAATCTTCTTACATCCTGAGCCTTGGGAAACCATATTTATTCTCTCTTATTACCCATTCATTATAGCCTTTATCTAAGGCTTAATTTCATCATGCATATCCACACCAACCTTTGGCATGGCCTAGGAATGGAGAGAGATGGAATCTTTTACAATTTTCCATAGATGAACTAGTCAAGAATAATTGGTCCACGGATTGTAAATTCATCACTAAAGAGATTGACTTCACTAGTGGGATGAGTGAAAGTCAATCTAGGTTTATTCTTTGGTTCTTCTAATACCAAGGTCAATTCTACTTTTCTCTTCTCTTTAGGTGCCATGTGAATTATCTCCTTTCCTATTGCTCCCTCTAAGGGGTCCTCCTCTCCTCCTGAGCCATAGGATTTTGAAAGTTCCTTGAGGTTACCATCAAGTGTCTCTTCTATCTCCAAGGATATCATGTCAACATATTTGACTATGGAAGGTGGCCTCTACTATATGGTTAAAGGTAAGGGTTCTTCTCTAGGTATTTCTTATAATATTACTTCTCTAACCTTCTCCTTTCCTTTGCCTTGAACATCTTAAATTTTCTCAACCTATTATTGGGATTACTATGGTTTCTCTACCTAAGGTTTATCATGAGCTATCCTAGATGGCCTATGTATTAAATGGTATTATAAAGGGAGCATTTTCCATGTTTCCCTAGATGGCTTATTGTCCCTAACCAATTTATGCTCTATCTTGATGTTGTGGCCTTAGATCTTAGCCAACACTTCCCTATAGTTCCTAGATCTAATGTATATGGTGTCATAGAATCCTATTTGGTGTAAATACTCAAGCTTGAGATTTTTTCCTTTAAATGTTCTCCTAATTTTTTATTTGGATCCCACATCTTGAGTTAATCTACTTAAAAGACAAATGAATTCTTATGTGTGACCATAACTTCGAATTTATTCCATTCTTTAATTATGATTTTCCCAATATCCAATGGGAAGGGTTGAAGTAGACCTTTCCTCTTTTCCTCAAATGCCTTATCAATGGCAAATATGAGCTAGGAAGTAATCTCCTACTTAGCAAGTTTATTCAAGATATGCACTAGTAGTCTATAATGCTAGGACATAATTCCCTCTATCTTAATGACTATATAATCAGGATAATACCATATATCCCTGATCATCTCCACACAATTTTTGATAAGGGGGTGAAGCCTAGGCATGGGGACACCTATGATGGCCTCAAAGATTTTTGGGAAAACATAGTCATAGATAAACTGCATGTGATTCCTATACTTAAAGATGTGGAGCTTGGAATAGTGGTTTGAGATGGTTATCCTACCCTCTGGTGACCAATTCTTTATGCCAAGGAATGTGACCAAAGAAAGAAGGGCATCAAGTAGGTAAGACATCATGTATAATTTATTGGAGAAATTTCTCTTGATGGTGATGAATTAATTGGCAAGGAAGATGATGATCAAATCTCTAATTGGAGGGGTAAGTTTTTCTTCAACTAAGAAGTGTACATATGAGACCCAAACCTTATTCATGTAAGTTTTTAAAGGGGATCCAAAATATATATTCAATAAGGTCATTATTACCCTAATACCCTCTCTAAATAAGATGATAAGGACTTTTCCATCAAGGTTTCTAAAGATGTGAGGTCCTTCATTTAGCCAGGGTCTGAGGAGATAGTCTAGGTCATGGTTATTATTCCATTTCCTCATCTTGGGAAGTTCCATATGAGAAAGAGAGACCTTATATAAATTTTAAAAAATAATAAGGAAAATGTAAGCTACCTCTTTTGAGTTACCTTATCTAATGATTCATTCACCTTCTATCTTATAATCAACAAAATAGGGGCAAGGACACCAATGCAATGCAATACCTCTAGTTTTTCCATGGCATGATGGAGGCCAACTATCTAGATTGAAACCAAGTTAGAGTGTCATCTATTGGTGATGGCATTTTTTTTTCCTTTGAGATGGGATACAATTCTTCTACCATGAAGAATATCTTGGACTAATTCTTGATGCCATGGATGTTTAATGTGGTGAGATCTAGTTTTGTATCCTTGAATACCTATCCATCACTATCTATCATCAAATAGAGCTTGGTCTCTTCCTTCAATTATTGCTTTTTGGATGCCATGATCCTTGTCTCTACCAATTACTCACATCAAACTATAGATGATTTCCATGGAAGCTCTCTCATTATCAAAAATGCAACTAAGTTATCCTTTGATTGAATTTTAGAAAACTATATCCATTTAGGTCACCTTTATGTAGGGTTTATGGTTTTAGAGCCTTAATGTCATAAGATATATAGGCTTTGGCTTATATATGTTTTGGATTTAATTGAGACCCCTATATTTATACCTTTGTATTTTTGATCCCATAAGATCTTTAATTTTGTCCTTGTCTACTTGTGTTGAGATTATATGGCATTGGTCTAGATCTCTCATGGCATTTTTCATAAATTTTATTTGAACACTAGCCATAGGTATTTAAAAATAATTCCTTTTTTTCACTTTGTAGGATTAAAATATTAGACTAGCATGAGTCATTGATCATAATCTAGTTCTTTATATTTTAATTGGTTCTTGTCTCTTAACCCTTATGGCCATGATGCTTGGAGTGCTCACGTATCTTCCCCATGTTCCAAATATTATGTCAGTCCCTTGTCAAATAATCATTAGCCATGTGGAAGGTCTATATGTTTTCAAGGTTTTATTGAAAATTATATGTAAACCTTCATGCCATTAAATCAAATCCAATAAAAAATCATGGATTGTTGATCTACAAAAATGCCTGAATGTTAAATTAGTACACTTTTAAGAGTCACAACTTAGGCTTACATCCCTTAGGATAAGGTTTGTTTCATGTTTATTAAGCATGGGAAAAATCTTAAGCTAAGGAATTTAAACCTACATTATGATATAAAAAGGGGTCATGGTATAAGCACACTAGCTTACCATATGCATTGTGTTTAGCAAACACAATGAAAATATTAGGCTAAAATATTTATGCCATGTGTCGCAAACCATGCCCAAAATAGGTTCAACATGAAATGATATTTTGAATTTTACATAGGGTAAGTTTGTGATTTAAGGTCCATTATGCAAAATATAATGTGGAACATTAAAGCATAGACTTAGGATAGGTATATTTATTGCATATATTTGTGTTCTATAGATCTAGGCCTTCCATTGTGGGCACATTTTGAGCATTTACCTCATTTTGGTGAGCTAATTTAGAGTAAAAAAAGGGTTTTGGGATGTCATTTGAACACTAAGAAATATATTTTCATTAAGTTAAATTTGACAGTCTCACAAACGTCAAATATATCCTTGTGGGTGTCAATTGATGGTCACGTGGATGTCAAGTTTAAGCTAGTGAAGTTTTGATTTTAGTGGACTTAAATTTGATGGTTGCATGGGTGTCAAGTTATTTTTTCAAATGTTTAAATGACAATCACATGAACATAAATTTTATGTTTATTAAAATCTTTAGGGTCAAATGCGTAGTAACCACTTGGCATTTTTGGGGGGCTTCCCAAGGTCTCAATCTTAATTTAGTTTGTTGGATAAAATGTCATTATAAAATGATAGCCATTGATCATAATCCAAAGACTTGATTTTAATTGTTTGTCATGTCAAGTGAGGCCCCTTTCCTTTTGGTCCTCAAATGTAATGGTGCCACATATGCATCTTTTAGGCTCCCTATATTCTTTTAAATTTTCAATTACACTTCATTTGGTTTAATAGATTCCTTATGAATATGTATGGATCATCATATTATCTAAAATTTATGATATTTAAGCTAGAGTTCCCATTTATCTTCACTTTGTTCGATCAAATTTCATCATAAATAAACAACCATAGGATCTTGTAAAGCATAAGGAAGTTGATGTTAGGATTATGGTGACAATAAAAACTTAGGTTTAAGGTGTTAAGACTAAGGTCATGATGGTATTAATGAATACATCAGGACCTTAGTATTAAATACTTAGGCTAAGTTTGGAAATATAAAAGGATATTGAACAATGACATTTAGTTATGCCACAAGGGACTTAAGAAAAGGGGAAAATAATGAAGGGGAAAGTTTATTAATTAGGTTCCAATAAATGATGACTCATGGGGGAAACATAGAAATATGTTAGAACCTATAGACTCTAGGTTTAGATAAATGTTTAGGTCATCTACTTAACTTTATCAAAACCACCATCTAGATCAAATTATGGTTGAAACAAAACTTGCACTTGTAGACTTAAGGTAAAATACCAATACATACTCAAACTATGTGTGTGCTTTGATTCCACTTATTGTTTGTCATGGGATTCAAGAAATAACTTCTAGTTTCATGTATTTAATCACTTACATTGACTTATAGTATACTAAAATATTCATTATGAACCATGTTTTAACTCAAGGAAGGAATGAGAATTTCTCTATTGCTAGCTAGGTGTCCATAACCCTAACAAAGATGCCTTTGGCTCCACTTATGGCCTTGCTCCACTGCCAATCAGGCATCCATAGCCTTGATAGAGATAGTTAGAATCACCTTTACTTGAAAGATTTATATTTTGCATTATATCCTATTTTTATATTTTCTTAGATCTTTATGCTTTCAGTAAGGTTGGGAACCAAGATATCCAAGTTTTAATTTTTTTTCAATTATTTGATCTTTTGGAAAATCATCTATGGTTACAACTCTTATCCCAAGTAAGGATGTTGATTAAGTGCTAGTTTGGGGGTATAGCCTGGTAATTTGAGTCTCTGCTCCCAAGTGTAATTATTCTTAAAAGCATTTTGAGGTCAAGATAATGGTTAAGATCTAATGAAATGATTTGGCCTTTCCATTAGTCTTTGTCAATTTGTCTAAGATATAACATCATGCTTTATATTTTAGAGCCATGGTTATTCCATGTATGGGAATCATACCTTCAGTCCTAAATTGGGGGGGGGGGCATGTTTTCAAGCAATCTTCATAACTTTTGAGCTCAATACTATCCCTAAGGACCTATTGGGATCAAATAACTAAGCAACATGAAAGAAACACACACCAAAAAAAAAAAAAAAAAGGGAAACCCAAAATAAAATAATATATACATGCTTATGTAAAAACAAGAGACAAGAAGGAAAAAAAATGAAAGGAAACTAACTAGCATATCTACACTAATATAAAGATCTTATAAATTTACTCCATGACGATCCTAGGAGGAGGAGAAAAAAATAATGGTTGAGGTATTGACCATTAGTGGGCAATGTAAAATCTACTCCTTATAGATCTTTGAGTTTGAAAGTGTTGTTTCCCAATGTTTCTACAATCTGATATGGGATAATCCACAAGGGTGTGAATTTGCTATGCTTACCCTTAGGCTCAGATGCCTTGTCCCAAAGAATAACTAGGTATCCTTTTCTAAACACTATAATTTTGGATCTTTTATCAAACCATCTCTTGAATATGGTTTGATGTCTACTAAAGTTATCAAAGGCTTTCTTCCTTGCATCTTCCATCTTAATTATATTCAAAAATCTAGAATTGGCTAGCTCTTGGCTCTCTTCCATGTATTATTACATAAACCTATATGTGGTAAAATTGAGAGTGATAGGAAATATGGGTTTTTTTTCATACACTAATAGGAATTGTGAGGCTCTTAAGGCTTGCTTGATCCTCATAATATCATCCCAAAGTGTAAATTTAAGGATCTTGTGTAAGTCCTGAGTTTATCTTCAATAAACTTCTTGATTACCTTCATTAGGTTCTTATTCATTAACTCAGAGACTCCATTCTTTTGGGGATAATGGTTGGAATAAAAATTTAGAGTGATGGCATTATCATAAGCCCATTTAGTCATCTCTATGGATATGAAGGTAGATATATTATCACATACTAGAGATATTGAGGTTCTAAACTAGGTACAGATGTTTTATTCTAAGAAGTTGATCACTTCCTTGGTTTTGCATTATTTGGTGGATGTAGCTTTAGTCCACCTTATACAATATTTTATGGTAGTAATGACATATTTATGTCCTTCAAATGAGTTGGGGTTGATTACGCCAATAAATTCTAGCCCCCACTATGTAAAGGGTTTGTCAATCATGACTAGTTGTATAGGCATTGCTGCCTTTAGATCCTTGGTGCTAAAAATTTGACATGAATGGCATTCCCTCACATGCCTATGAGCATATTTAGAAATAGCTAGCCAATAATAGCCATCTCTAAGAATTTCATGGTTTGTGGTTTTCCTAGATAGATGTCCACTACCTAAATTTTAATGAAAGGTGCTTATGATTTGGGTGGATTCTTCCTCTAAAACATATCTCAAGTAGATTCCCTCAAAGTTCCTTCTATACAGTATTTCATTCTTGATCAATTAGTAGGCTACCTTTAGCTGGAAGGCCCTCTTTTTCTCCCTAGATAAACCTATAAGACAAGTACCATTGATATAAAATGTATGATTAGGTCATACCACTCACTAGCTTAAAAGTTTTGTTTATCTATTTACATAATAATTAGTCTAGGGTTAGTATTAGCAATCATCTAAATCAAACCTTGGCACCTTACCAACTTTACATTTTTCATCTCTAAGTCATATTTCTACAAGATTGACATCCACTCACCTCTACCTTATCCCAATTCATTCTAACTTAAAATAAGTTTGGTCGAAGGATTAGGTAAGATAACATGAACCTTATTTATAAGGATGTAATGCCTAAATTTCTTAACTATTTTTACTAATGCATACACCTATTTATCAATTAATGAATAATTTAACTCATCATTCTTGAAATTATTACTCATAAAAGTAATTGGGTGGTCACACCCTTCAATTTTTTGAGTTAACACTATAGTCATAGTGTGGTCAGATACAAAGGAATAGAGGTAGAAGTCCCTTGAAAATTAAATAATTATAAGGACTGGACCTTGACTGATAGCCTCCTTGATGTCATTACATGATTTTGTAGAATATTCATTCCTTGTGACTTTGTCATCCTTCTTTATCATGTCATTTAGTGGTTTGATTATTTCTACAAAACTAGAAATAAACATTCTTACAAAATTGATCTTGCCAAAAAATGACTTTAGCTCTATTTTACTATTTGGAGATTCTTTTATAGGTATGGCCTCCACTCTTTAAGGATCTATAGAGATCCCATCCTTAGTTATAACATGACCTAATAATTTCCCTTTAGTCACACAAAATATATTCTTTTTATGGTTCAAAGAAATGTCATACCTTCTACATATTTCAAAAACTTGTTGTAAATGCATGAAGTGATCTTCCCTATTTTTAGAAAAAAATGTTAGATCATCCATATATATGATAATGCACTTACCAATCAGACCTTGGAAGGCATCGTCCATAGCTCTTTGGAAGGTGGCTCTTACATTCATTAGTCCAAAGGGTATTCTCTTCTAAGTGAAAATTCCCCACTTTTTTGTGAAGGTTATTTTCATCCTGTTCTCTCTATCAACCAATACTTGGTCATAACATGAAAATCCATTAAGAAAGGACATCATAGTTGATCCTGAAATAGATTGAATTACTTGGTCTAGGGAAGGACAAGGGTAGTTTTCCTTCTCTAATGCTTTTTTTACATTTTTAAAGTTTATAAAAATCCTAATCTCACAATTCTTCTTCCTAACTAGCACCAAATTGGCCAACCCAGGTAGTGTGCCTAATGGGAAAGACTATCCTAACATCTAGAAGTCTCTTGACCTCTTTGAAGATCGTGGGCTATAAGATTGGGTTCATAGGCCTTTATTTCTATTGAAAAGGTTTACATCTCTCTTTAATGGGTATACTATGTGTGATGACCCTTGGATCAAAGATTTTTAGGTCATCATAGGACCATGCTATGGCATCTTTATATTAGGCAATAATTTCCTTAGCTTTCTTATTTTCAATATTTGTGCAAGCCTTCCCAACATTTACTAGTCAGGGTTGATCATGAAGGCCTAGATCAATAGAATTATATTACTTCCCATTTAACTTTTTAATATTAGAAGCCTTAACAACTTTGTCCTAATTGAACAATCTCTCTAAATAAATCATTCCCTTTGGGATCTTATTGTCACTCAACTAAATGACTTTACCATTAAATTTATCTTCCCTAGATGTACTACCATCAACTTCATCAATGATATGAGCATCAAATGCTCCAAAATTGGTCATGAAATCCAATATCTATTGATCATAATTGAATACTTGGAAGTGGTTATTATTATCTAGCACTGAAGGACAAGGGATCAATTCAATGCTGAAATTAGGGGAATCTTGATTGGGCATGAGGTTAGCTACAATAGATGCTAATTGATCAACTACTTGATTCTCTTCCCTTGGGATGGAAGTAATTCCAAAGGCATAAAAATATTAAATTATATCCCAAAATTTTAACTTATACTTTTTTAAATATGAAAGTTTACTTTGGTATTTACTTTTAACATGGTTAACCACTAGTTCTGAATCCCCATAAACTAGTAGTTTTTTTACCTTGTTTTTTATAGAAAATTCTAAGCCAAAGATAAGGGCTTAATATTTAGTGATATTTTTAGTACAAGGTAATTGGAATCTATAAGAATCATGGTAACTTTTGTCAATGGGTTCAATTAAAATAATACTAACACCTAATCTAGCATTACACCTAGCACCATCAAAGTGCAATCTCTACAATCCAAGAATAACATAAGCATCCCTAGTATCACATACCTTGTTAGCCTCTAGGGTGAAAAATATTAATTTTGAGTCTATTATGTTGACCCTCTCATTCATAACATTATATTTAGTTATCATATGCTTCATTCTTGGTTCTCTCTCAACTCTGATCTGATTAGGGACACCCTTCCAAGGTAGCCACATATGTGAGCAATCTATGGACATATAACCATTCAAAGATTTTATCCATTCCCTAATAAATAAAATTACATAAACATAAGGTATTTTAACCACCTTAATATCAATGAATTATTTCACCCTAGGCTTAGAGTCTAGTTACATATGAATATTTAATAATTATATTACAACTTTAACCCTAGATTTGTCTAATTGGGTGACAACCATATCAAACTTTATAGGTGTTAAACCAAGTTTTTTACATATTCCTAAAAACATGATATTAGTAGTTTCTCTTGAATCTAATAGGTAATTATGCAAGTTCTTACCAAACATCTTGATAGTGAGCAAGAAAAGAGGAGACTTAGCTTTGGTTTTATGAACTGTTACATTGGCATGATCAGTCTTAAAGGGATTGTGCTTTCTTAAAAAAGACTCCAATAGGAGATACTTTTTCTCTATAATCTATGTGAGTTCATGAAATATTATATTATCCTTTATTTTCTTCATGTCCTAAAATATATTATAACCAATTTTTCTAAAAGAACTAGGAATATCAACATTGGGTTTAGAAGTACTCCCTTTTGGTGGCTCTATATTATTTCTTGAAGAGGTATCAGGAGGAGTTCAAAATTTGTTTGGAGGAATTGAGGTAGTCAAAGGCTACCTCTACTCTCTATTCCTCAAGGGATAGGTCTTCTTCAAGAACTACTAAAAGGATTGGATCTTCTTAAGGACCTCATTAGGTTCATTTTCCTCTTGAAAGGGGGAATCAAAGGTGTCCACCATGAAGGCCTACTTAGATGGTTTAGATCTAGAGTTGATTGCACCACTTTCTTTGTTAGGTACCACTTCAAATGTGTCTAGATCTTCTTGAAAGGCCTCAATGGATTTTTGAAATTCTATACAGTCAATTTCCCCATGCTTGGTAGTGTCATGTACCCTATAATAGTCAGGTAATGTAATGTCAATAAGATTAATGTCCATATTATTATTACTATAAGATAGTTCATTATCCTTATTATTATGAAAACTATCATTCTAAAATCTATTATTTGGCCTATTAAACCTTTAAAATGAGAAATTCTTACTAGAGTGTTCTCCACTATTGCCATCTTGTTTTTATAATTAACATAAATTAGTACTTAATTTTTGAACTATTTTTAAGATGGAATCATTCTCATTTTTGGGAGTTTCATAATTATGTAAATGGTTATTATTAGAAGATGGTACCAAAAAACTTTGATCACTTAGGTTGTAGCCATTATTGAGATGAGTCAAGAATCCTAGATTTTGATTTGGAGTTGCACGACTTAATGGTAACTGGGTCAGATTTGGGAGCAAGTTTAAGGCTAGGATATTTTGGTTATTATTGGGAAACAATTTCATCATAGGAAGGTATGGTTTCACATTTGGGATTGAATAAGCTAGTTTACCTTGGGGATACATTTGATAATTAATGATTACTGATTCAAAATAGGCTTGGGCTAATGAATCTATAACTAGGATAGACCTCTTTAGGATCATAGATTTCATAGGATCTATTACATCTTTGTAGATTTCTAGGGATAATAAATCATTAGGCTTGTAGGGTTCCATGGTCCTACTATAAATTTTTTGAAATATAGGATTGAAGGACCTGATGGGCTCACTAGCATCCCTTCTAATAGTAGTGAATTGGTGGTAAATAACACAAAGACTAGTAATTTTACCAAATTGATCAATAAAGACATTATTAAAATCATTCCAGCTTGTGATATAGTTGTCAGGTAAATTTAAGAACCATTTATAAGCAACATATTTAAAATTAAATATAAATAGCCTACATGCCACATCTTCATGCACAACATTAAGCAATCTTAAAACAACCTTAAAATATTTCATATGTTCCTCAATAGTCACTACACCTATTGGAATAAATGCAAGTAGATATTTTTCAAGGTTTATTGAAAGATCATAAACCACCCCTACCACATTTATTGAGTAATCCCCTAACCATGCCATACCTAGATGATGGTTGAAGACATAGGTACCTTGAATCGGTGAAGTTGGAAGAGATTTAGATCTCTTGCATGTACCTTTATCACATCTGGCCTTTCTATGAACCTCAAGTTCAAGTAAAGGTTATCTACTTTTTTAATGTGATATTATCCTAATATTAGGTAATTATATATTTAAATTTGAATATCCTACCTAAAATATGATGTGTCAAGTTAAATTCTATAAAAAATAAGAGTTAGACTTGTACATTGAGCTTATTATGCGAAGGTGATATGAATATTTGTAAAGGACATTGACCTTTGATTGAATTAACTAAAATGTGAATCCAAATACATAAATATGGTCTCTCATTGTAATTATAAGACTAAAAATGCTCATATCTATGAAATATATGCCCACCTTTAATCAAAATGAACCGTTCTAACCTCAAATACTATGGATTTTCAAAGTTATAGAGAAATTTGATAGAAACAAACATTAATGCCCAAAAAAATTCAAATGAAGCACAAAGATGCACTAAAATTAATAAAGGTTAATGATATTTATATTCTAAAGCAAATAATTCACTTAAAACATAAAGATATACTGATCTTTGGGTGAAAGAAGGATAAGATCAGTAAGGATTCAAAGAATTTCCCTCCTAATGCTAGTGGAAGTTGTCTTATTGATGATTATAAATATACCATTGGTGCCCTTAGTGTTTAAATAACACTTATCATTTTATAATTTAGAAAATTTAGAGCATTAGTTATAGGTTTTGACAATCTGGTTGTCTATGGTGAAACAACACCAGAGTAAGATAACTATTCCACAATATTTATATAATTTTGGTGGTTGGGAGCCACCTTGACCTATTCTTTATGAATCCTTGTTGATACTTATTGAATTGTGTTCCTAATTTAAGCTATAGACTAATATAAAAGGATATTTATTATGTGGATTAAACTAAAGTGAACATCATGTAAAAAATATCAAAGATAAGGGTAAGGTAGAAAAGAAATAAGTGATTACCAATTTTAGTCCTGAATATTATGACACAATATTAATGGCAATTGAAAATGCATTTAAAAAATATATAATGTATCATACCCTAAGCTCAAATCTCACTATATATTAGGCAAACTTTAGAGGGTAACTTATAAGAATCATAAGTAATAACCAAATCTACTTTAGGGATTTACCACTATAATCAAATAGCCATTGCACATCCAAATACAGAGAAAAATGAAATGAATTAGAACCAAAGATCTTTCAACTACTCTAGCATAAGCACAAATTAAAAACCTTGTGATTAAATAATGTTATTAAAAATTCAAAGATACTATTGAAATTCAAGACTTCTACTAACAATTAAGAGGAAATTTATATTAGAAATTAACAAATCAAAAATGGACAATCCTTGAAATATTCCTTGAATTTATTAATTGCTTAAAGTATACAAAATTTCTCAAAAATATCTCCCCTTTTACAATGGTGATACATGCCTTTATAGGAAGAATAGGTAGTATACCAGTTAGTTACAAAATATAGGTGTACAAAGGTAAGTAAAACTTACAAACTCTATAACACATGCATTTTCAAATCATATTGACCTAGAGGCAAATATGCTAACAAACTAGAATATTCCTTTGCAATGGAATATTCTATTATAAAATGTTACCTAATTTCTATTAGAATAGAATATTGTTCTAATTTTTTTGTGGGGTCCCTATTTATTGTTTGAGGATGGTCATGGCCCTCTCATGTTATTCATAAACCAACTGGAGATCCATAATAGGTTTCATGATGTACTCCTCTTCTTGGTCTACAAACTTGTTGAATTATTTGTAGTTTCTAACCAAGGCCTCCTCGATGCTTCTAGCTTCATTGATCCTCTCACCTACATTGAATATCATATCCAAGATCTTGTTGTTATCTTATCTAGACTAGCCTTTATTTTTCCATTGGATTTTTTGAGTCACCAAAGTGGCCCTATACTTGAAATCTTCATCACTAATGAGGCTAAAGGAGATAGGTTGTGTAGGATTGACAAGCATGGTCCTAACAAGTTGCTCAATTATTTTAATGAAAAATTTGTCATCTTTTAGAAGCCTCATCACTTTGGTATGCTAGGTACTCAAAATTTGAACCTTATCATATAACAATCACCAAGATTATGCCTAGGTGTCCCATACTTATGGTTTTAAAGTTTGGGATCTACTTCTTTACTTAAATGTTGAATATTTGATCAATCGTATCCTCTAAGGCCTACCATTGGGTGACCAAGTATTTATCTAATGTGTCTTTGCCTTATAGTTCACTCTACCTCATCTTCATTGAATTTAATACCTCAAACATGTCATATAATGACTCATCAAGCATCTTAATCATGGCATCTAGTATCGATAGGATTGCCTAAGTTTTCAAGTTCTCCTTCTCCATTTTCAAATTCTAGATCCTTTGTTTTAGACCCAAAAATCTAGCCTTGGCTTGTTGTGATTATTTTTATTTCAAGATTTTCACATTTTCTTCATTTATTATAGCCTCACCAAACATCTATCCTAAAATAGGGGTCAAACCTATAAAAGGTACCACCTTTTAAAATGTGAATTATTTTGTCCCAACCATGGCTATCCTAGTTGTTATTCTCTCAAAGCATATTGTCTCAAGATTGAAATTAATTGTGGTAATTGGTTCCTTGAACTGGGGAGGTTCTAGGAACTCCACTCCTGAGCTAGTAGATGCTTCTAGAGCATCCATCTTCTTACCTCCTTAGCCTTGGGAGACCATAATTATCCTCTCTTCATACTCCTTCATTATAGCCTTTATCCAAGGATTAATTTCATAATACAAATCCATGCCAACCCTTTTCATGGCCCAAGAGTAGGAGAGATATGAGATCTTTTACAATTTCCATAGATGAACTAGTCTAGAATGAGTATTCTATGGATTGAAAATTCATCACTGAAGACATTGAATTCACTAATGGGATGAGTGAAATTCAATCTAGGTTTTTTCCTTAGTTCTACTAATACTAATGTTAATTCTAATTTTCTCTTCTCTTGAGGTGCCATGGGAATTATCTCATTTCATGTTGTTCCATCTAAGGGGTCCTCCTCTCCCCCTGATCCATAGGATTCTATAAGTTCCTTGAGGGCACCCTCAAGTGTCTCTTTTAGATCCAAGGATATCATGTCAATGTACTAGACTGGGGAAGGTGGCCTTTGCTACATGGTTGAAGGTAAGGGTCCTTCTCTAGGTCTTTATTCTAATATTACTTCTCTAACCTTCTACTTTCCTTTGCCTTGATCATCCTAAATTTACTCAACCTATTATTAAGATGTTGTGGTTACTCTATCAGAGGTTGTTCATGAGCTATTTTAGATGGCCTAGGTAGTAAATGTTATTATAAAGGGTGCATTTGCCATGTTTCCCTAAATGGATTGTTATCCCTGACCAATATGTGTTCTAGCTTGATGTTGTGGCCTTGGATCCTAGCCAACACTTCCCCATAGTTTTTAGATCTAATTTATATGGTGTTATGGACACCAAATTGGTGTACATACTCAAGCATGATCTTTTTATCCTTTAAATGTTCTACTTTGTTCTTTAGATCCCACATCTTGATTTCATCTAGATAAAATCCAAATGAATTCCTATGTGTGACCATAACTTCTAATTACTTCTAGTCTTTAATTATGATTTTCCCAATATCCAATGGGAATTGGTGAAGTAAACCTTTCATCTTTTCCTTGTAGCCTTGTCAATGCCAAGGATAAGCTGGGAAGCAATCTCTTTCTCAACAAGTTTACTCGAGACATGCATTGGTAGTCTGTAAGGCTAGGACATAATTCCTTCTATCCTAATGACTATGCAATCAAGATAATACAATATGTCTATAATAATTTCCACACACTTTTTGATGAGGGGGTGAATCCTAGGCATGGGTACACCTATGATGGCCTCAAATATTATTAGGAAAATATAGTCATAGATAAACTACTTGTGATTAATGTACTTGAAGATGTCAAGTTTAGAATAATGGCCTTAAATGGCTATCCTACCCTCTAGGTACCAATTCTTGATGTTAGGGAAGGTGGCCAAAGTAAGAAGGGTGTCAAGTAGATAAGACATCATGTAAAATTGCTTAGAGGTCTTTCTATTGGTGGTGATGAATTGCTTGGCAAGGAAGATGGTGATCAAATCTCCAATTAGAGGGGTAAGTTTTTCTTCCACCAGGAAGTGTACATATGAGACCCACACCTTATTCACATAAGTGGTTGAAGGGTAACAAAAATCTCTATTCAACAAGGTCATTATTACCCTAATACCCTCTTTGAATTGGATGATAGGGACTTTACCATCAAAGGTTATAAAGATGTGAGGTCCTTGGTTTATCCAAGATTTGAGGATGGAGTTTAGGTCATGGTTATTATTCCATTTCCTCATCTTGGGAAGGTCCACATGGGGAAAATAGAACTTATAGTAATTTTCAAAAGCAATAAGGGAAATGTGAGATACCTCTTTTGAGTTACCTTCTCTAATGATCCACTCACTATCTATCCTACAAGCAATAAAAATGGGGTAAAGGACATCAATGTAGTGAAATACCTTTGTTTTTGCTATGTCATGATGAAGGCTATCCATCTAGATTGTAACCAAGTTAGAGTGTCATATGCTGGTGTTGGTATTTCTCTATCCTTTCTTTGAGATGGAATATAATTCTTCTACAATGAAGAAGAGCTTAGATCAATTCTTGATGCCATGGATGTTTAATGGAATGAGGTAAAATTTTGTATCCTTGAAAACCTAGCCCTCACTATCTATCATCAAATATAGCTTGACCTCTTCTTTCATTTATTGCTTACTAGATGCTCATGATCCTTATATCTACCAATTTCTCATGTTAAACTGTAGATGATTTTTTTAGAAGCTCTCTCATGCTCAAAAACATAATTAAGTTATCTTTTGATTGAATTGTAAATCCATTTAGGTCATCTTTATGTAGGTTTTATGGTTTCAGAGCCTTAATGGTGGAAGATATCTAGGCTTTGGCTTATATGTATTCTATATTTTATTTGGACCCCTGCCTTTATACCTTTGTGTTATCAAGCCCACAAGATCTTCAATTTTATCCTTTTTTGCTTGTGTGTAGCTTATATGGCATTGGTCTAGATATTTCATGGAATTTTTCATAAATGTTATTTGAACACTAGCCATAGGTATTTAAAAATACCTCCTTCGTTTCCCTCTATAAGATCAAAATCCTAGATTAGTGTGAGCCATTGATCATAATCTATGCCCTTATATTTTAATTGGTTCCTAGGTCTTAAACCTTGTGGTCATGACACTTGGCATGATCACACATCTTCCCCATGTTCCAAATCTTATGTCAGTCCCTTATCAAATAATCATTGGCTACATGGTAGGTCTGTGGGTTCTCAAGGTTTTGTTGAAAATTCTTTGAGGACCTTCACACCATTAGATCGAATCCAATGACAAAGCATAGACCGTTGATCTATAAAAATTCACAAACATTAAGTTAATACACTTTTAAAATTCATGACTGAGGCTTATGTCCCTTAGGCTAAGGTTTATTTAATGTTTATTAAGCATGGGACAAATCTTAAGCTAAGGAATTTAAACTTGAGTTATCATTAAAAAATGGGTCAAGGTATACACATTCTAGGTTAATGTATGCATTGTGTTTATAAAACACAATGAAAACATTAGGCAAAAATATTTATGCCATGTGTCACAAACCATGCCCAAAATAGGTTCAACATGAAATGATACTCTAAATTTTACATAGGGTAAGTTTTTGATTTAAGGTACATTATGCAAAATTCAATGTGGATCCTTAAATCCTATACTTAGGCTAGATATATTTGTTGCATATATTTGTTTTCTACAAATTGAGGCCTTACATTTTGGGCATATTTTGAGTATTTCCATCGACTTGGTGAGCTAATTTAGAGTAAAAAAGGCTTTTGAGATGTCATTTGAGTACTAAACAAAATATTTTTATTGTAGATTTTATGGTCTCATAGACGTCAAATACATCCTCAAAGGTGTTAATTTATGGTTGTATGGACATCAAGTTTAATCTAGTGAAGTTTTAATTTTAATAAACTTAAATTTGATGGTCATACAAGCATCAAGTTAATCTTTTTAGATGTTTAAATAATGGTCATGTAAACATAAATTTTAAGTTCATTAAAATATTTGAGGTCAAATACAAGGATACCACTTGGAATTTTTATGGTGCTTCATAGGGTCTTAATGTTAATTTACTTCATTGGATTAAATGCCATGATAAAGCGATAGTCATTGATCATAATCCAAAGACTTACTTTCAATTGGTTGTCATGTCAAGTGGGTCCCCTTTCCTTCTAGTCCTCAAATGTCATGCTCTGTGTATCTTTTTGAATTTTCAATTACGCTTCACTCTATTTAATCGAGTCCTTGTGAGTAAGTGTGGATCATTGAATTATCCAAGATGTAGGTTATTTAAGCTAACGTTCCTAGTTATCTTTGCTCTATTTGATAAAATGTCATGATAAAGTGATAACCATAGGATCTTACAAAGCATGAGGAATTTAATGTTAGGACTATGGTGACAATAAAAGCTTAGGCTTAAGGCATTAAGACTAAGGTCATGATGGTATTAATGAATACATCAGGGCCTTAATATTAAATTCTTAGTCTAACTTGGGGAATACAAAAGGATCATGCACAATGACATTTATTTAGGCCACAAAGGACTTAAAGAAAGGGGAAAATAAGAAAGTGGGGCAAGTTTATTAGTCAAGTTGTATTAAGAAACTTGACTAAACCTAGGATGTGCATTTTATATTTAAGTCCATAAAAATGATTCTTGCCAATTTGGATTCCCACCTTTATTCAAATTTGAACTGTGATTTTGTTAAGGTTTTGAAATATAGACTTCTCAAGGATACATGCCATAGAACTTGAAACTAATAGTCAAACAAAATTCATTAGAAATTTTAGTCCAGATTAAAGAAAATTAAAACCATATATGTTTGTCTCTTAACAAAGTGGATCATCTTCAAATTCTATAAAAGACTTTAATATGCTAAAATTTCCATGTTTTATTCTAAGGGTTTTCGAGGGTCCCAATTCAAATATGTGGTATGTTGGTCCCAACACATCCCTCTCATAAAAAAGGGGTCGTTAAAACCCTTTCTATAAGAGCTTTGAGATTCTATGAATAAGACCACTTAGAGGATTAAATAAAACATTTGAATAAGTTTTTTAAGAAGAATGGTTACAAAGGGAAACAAATTGCTAGAGATTTTAATCAGCTAATAAAATCTTTATAGACCTATTATTTTAGTTGACCTTCATATTATACCTACTAATTTTCTCCTATACATTGAATAAATTTCTAATAAAATTGTAAGAAATATAAACATTAATAACATCCATACCACTTTTCTCCATCACATAAAAGCTAGGAGGTTAGTCTGATCATTAAAAAATAATTTTGAACCAACTCTTAGGAATGGGGTGTATAAAATATATTTCTATTGTGGGATGCCATATGCTCCATCAACATGAGGTTAAATTAACATGTTATAGATATAAACAAGGAAATATTTGTCAATATAGCTTTATTAAAAAATTACTTCAAAACTTGGCATTATATTTGTGTGAAGAATACCAAGTTGTTATCCATAGAGGACCACTACTTTAAAAAACATCTTAGAGAAGCCATATAACTTTGAAAGTGTGATAAAAACTTAAATAGGGATGGTGGTCTATAATTAAACCAATCTTGGGAACCAATCATTAATTTTCTTTAAAAACATTGATTTGTTTATGAACATCTTATTTTTTCCTTTCAATTCTATAGTGGGTGGTGTCATGATGGTTCTCATGATGTCTCATTTCATTCCCCTTATTTCTTATTATTTAGTCCCCATACTTTTGTTTCTCTATATGATTTTTTACCACTTTCCCTGGTCTTCCATTAATCTTTTTTCAATATAAATTTTCAAATTATTTTTGTTAATAAATTTAGATGTATTTTCTAATTTTCCAATTAATTTCAAAAATATAATTCTCTTTATCCTTATATTTGATTCTTAAAAATTTTTAATGAATTTCTAATTTTAAATAATGTAGTCAATTTTTATGTTAGTCATTCTCCAAGACATTATTATTTTTTAATCAATAACAAATCAAAATAAATTATATTTATTTTCTTTATGGTATTATTTTATCATTCAATAAATTTCCACTTTTAATAGTTATCATTTTATATTTTAATTATGAACTACTTAAATATACAACACTTCATGGCTAACATCTATAAATATAAACATTTGGGTCTATGATCTCATCATTCTATTCTCACATCCTAATGTTAGTTCATAGAGCATGATCCAAAATGTTGGTTTAAATTATTCTTACATAGTTTAACCATTAATATTATTATTAATCTACTAAATAGTTAAATGATGACATAGAACATTTTTATTTATTACTTTATAAGATTTAAAACACACAATATACTATAAAATGTAAGAGTTATATATAAAATACTACAAATAATAGAAGACCAAACAACTGAATTGAAACATAGGGAAGTAATTAACCATAAATGTCTTTATTAAAATTTAATAAAGTATATTACATAGTTACAAACTAATTAAAATTACACTACACAATCATAAATAGATATTTAAAATTCATGAGGTCACTATTACCAATTTAGAGAGAGGTAGAGTGTAGTTACAAAATAAATTTTCTATCCCTTTCTCAGATAGATATAATTAGATATATAGCTAAAAATTTGAATGAAGGATGTAAAAATGAGGCCTAAATGTCAAACATTATCCCCGTTTCAATTACTCACAAGATCCATGTATCGTAATATTTTTTTATAATGTGTCATAACTAGACTGATCCATATGATTTAGGGAGATTAGATACCCTATGTAATTAGGATAGAATTCCAACATATCTCACAAATCACCACAAGCCATTCCCACCCCATTTTTGATGCACATTTTAAGGTGTGCACTTATATATATTGATGCATCGATAAGCCACAACAAAATAAAGTGTCAATAAATGATAAAGATAAAAATATTATACATATAGGAACCACACACATTTGGTCTCTAGTTGCAGATCCAACATTCATTTTATTGTGTCTAACTATTCTCCTAGGAATTAACTTTATCTGCTTTTACATTATTGAAGAGTGTATTCTAATCAGGATCATGTCATAGCAAATATATTCACCTATATTTTAGAATAAAATATTAATATATATGGATCTTTAAATAATGGTGCTTTCTAAATCCCTTCACAAATTTTAATTAGATTCAAAATGATAAAACTAGGGTGTATGCCCTCGACACTTTTAGATATATAATACCAATGGGAGATTCTCTATGAATTTAATGTAAATGTAGACACATAAATTTGGTATTAGACACTTAAAAATATCAATTTCAACATATCTTAACATACATGACTTGTGTTTACACATTTGACTCCTATTCACATTTTTTCCTATCTCTTTACACATTTCTTGTCTATAGAAGTCATGTCTTCCATAACACATGTTTGTGATCACCCTGTTCTATGCAAAAACACTTGCTAATCCTAATAATATTATTTCCATATTATATATTAGTTATTTTTACATTATGAACAATGTCAATAATAATCATACACTTATGGCTTACTTCATATGTTTTCTTCTATCAAAAATTTCCCATAAAATTTAATAGATAATTTTAAAATTAAAATGTCTCCCTTGGATTAGCCAAGAAAATTTTCATATGATATATATTTGGGTAAATATCTAAGGGTCATTTATAAATACAAATCAAGTATAAGGTCATGTTCCCTTGGTAACTTGGAAATTAATTGGCCATTCACTCTCTTCTTAATGTAAGCTTAAGAAATAGATAATTAATTCCTTCATAAATTATCCCAAATTCAAAATATTTATAAAAAATATTAAAATGAGTATCCCTAAAGCTAATTCTACATAAAATCATAAGGTCAAATTTTTATTACATCAAGTGTTGAAATCCAAACATTGCCTTTAGTTATAGCATGGTCATGATGGTGTGCACACACAAACCTAGGTGGGATAACATTTGTGTTGTTTGAGCCCTCTTCAGAATATTGGATGATCATAAATGCTTAATCGCTTAATATAAAGTGGTTGGAGATATCCAAACCATATTTATAACTCCATTTTCCAAGAAAATCTTGTGTCAAAAGTAAAGTTAGGGTTTCAAAGTAAGTAAAATTAAATCAAGAATTTGAACACAAAATCAAGGGAAAGTAAACACACATAAATCATATAAATATTTAGGCATAATGATGCAAGGTGACAAACTAAAAAATAAATAAAGACAATACTGATAGATAATGGACAATAGTGGTTGCTATAGGGCCTAAGCTTCACTAATAGCCTTTTAATAGGTTTTGAGGTCTTATTTCCTTCTCTAAGCAATTACATAGATAACGCATAGTAATTTTGAGGAATAATGCATATCCATTGAGTAATATAAATCATAAAATTAATTAATTACCTTTATTTATTTGCTTGGTCAATTCTTGAAATAGTAAGTATATATAAATCTATTTTTTAGATTCAAATATTTATAGTTAATGTACTAGTTTACACAATCTATATTTTGATATTTTTATCTTGTTTATATTTCACTAATTAAAAAATAAGTAATTTTTATTGTTGATCTTAATCTTTTTTTAAGTGTGGAAGCCCTGAGGTCTTTCTCCCTCATATATTCATCTTTTCTTCTGAGGGTTTCATAGTTCTCTATATTATGATTTCTAATTTCCTCTAAAATAACTAATTTTCTTTATGTTTTCATGAATATATTGTATGACATATAATAAGGTTAAATATTTTTTACATAAACGGAGAAGTGATAGGATAAGTGGTGTTAAAATTGATTATAATCATATTCATTTAATCTAATCATGTTTTTGTGTGAAATATAAAATGGATAAAATTGATGAAATGGAAACTCATTATTTTAATAAAAATATTGATAAAGTCCACAAATTTAGAGGAACACATTGATAATGATGATTTTCCTAAACTTGAAAATGATTATGAAGATGAGAATGAAATAACAATGACTATCATGGTAGATACATCAAGATTTACTAAATGGTGTATATCCTAAACAAGTTGTAACACTTTGAAAATTTTAAAATCAAATTAGGAAATAATCTAATGATTTGGATAGGATATAGAATATAATACTAGAGGTTAAGAATGAAAATAATGCTAAACAAGTCACATCTAAAGAATAAAATGCTGAATTTTTCAATGATATTTATTTACTTTCTATAGTAATAGATTATATAATAGGTGTTCAGACTGCTACAATTTATACTCTTCATATGTCTGCACATGTGGATACACATGTGATGCCCACCCATGGTGTGGGATAAAAATTATTCATCAGATATATATATTTATTCCTACATAGCATACTTTTATTCTTTAAATACTTGTCACTCATGTGACATAATCTATTTATAATCAATATTCTATGCCTACTACTCAACTTATTATACAAACTCTTCTTGATATTCAACTTAATTTTCCAAACTAGAACAAGGTTCTTGTAGAGTAAGATATTAAATAAACTTTTAAGAATTATTACACAACCATTTGACCCCATAATATTTATTGTTATCCTTTACCTACAAGATTTTTTTCATCTATTATTACACCATATGATAGTAAAGGTAATATAGAGAAACATATCAAAGCATTCCATGTGACATGTTTAGAATATGAATCTAATGATAAGCTATGGAGAAAATTATTTTTCCAAGAAAGTCTTAAATAATATTATTTGTGATGGTTTTATGACATACCTTTATAACCAATACATGCTTTAAATCCTTTGTTTGATCAATTTATAACACACTTATATATAAATAATAGTGATAAGGTATCTTTTGCTCAAATTACAAAAATAAATGAAGGACCTAATGATCCTATTAGTGACCATGTACTTTGTTATAATATTATGACATTTGAAATGAGTAATACAATGGATGATAATGACAATTATAATACATATTCAATAAAATATTAATTTATCATAAACATGATTTTATTATGTTTGAATTCTTTCAATATTTTAATGGCATGTGTTATAAGGTTAAATGATGTGATGTTAAGATACTTTATATGAATAAGTGAAAGTATGGGTCCAATCCTCCAACATTTTATAATGCCAAGTTTCAGATAAAACCAAATTAAAAAATTTAAGTAAAGTACTACTAAACAAGAGGCTAAATAAAGAGTTAATGTAGTGTCTAAACCTATAATAGGCTTGTCTTATCAACGCCTTAAAAGAGGAAAATTGCACAATTATCAAAACATGGTCATAATGTGTTATAGAAGTTACTTGAGTGTAATATAGTCTATATTTGTCCACAAATGGAGGTTTATATGATGAAATCACAACCTAGGGGATTAAATATCAGTGCATATTATGATTTTCATAGATGTGTATAATATTCTCTTAATAAATGTTATGGTTTGAGAAATAAGATACGCTATCTAATTGAGGAAATAAATATTGAGGTTAATGATGTAAATACACATATGATGATTTTTTTACACAACATGTTGAGGTATGTTCCTAGTGTTGGTATTAAGGCATAATGTTGTCATTGATTCCAAAGTCAAGTTGAATGTCCTTCATGTCAAAATTTAGAGTTTATGTCATGCTTGGTGAAGTGGTGTATGAGTAAAAAGTTTTGATTCTCCATTGAGAGAAATTTTTAAGGAAACCTAGTATTCTTTCTAAGGTTTGATGACATGTCAATATCATGTTCAATATACAAGGGAAACATCTTGATTTAGATCTAAGTACTGAGGAACATACAAGGTAAACACATGGGTCAAAAAGTCCTTATGAGGTCTTGGTACAAGTTTGTGATGAGACAAATATCATAGGTCTATTGAGAATAGATTTTTTTTAGAGATTCATGTTTGAATAAATATATCCTTAAGATATAGCTTGTTTGTGTCCAAACTCTAAGTACTAGGTATCTTAAGTAGCTTGGTCTAGCTCTATGAAGAAGATGTATGCATGAAACATGGTAAAACTTTGTTTTTTTTTTTGTCAGTGCAGGTATAGATAAGTATTATAATATATTTAAACATGGTAAAGATGAAAATAATCCTTAATATGAGTTTAAAGGTCAAGCATAGCTCCTACATTAAGAGACCTGGTGAGAAGATACAAGATTAGTGCCTTAGTGATAAAAGATATATAAGACTTGTGTAAGGAAGGTTGGATATGTAATAAAATTTTATGATGTTTTATGAAATGTGTATGATGTTTTTAATACAATTTAATATGTTTTAAGGCATGATCATAGCCTAATTATGACTGGCAGTATAAGGCCTAGTGTACAAAGTGACCTATATTGGCCTAAGTAGGGGTCAAATTCATTTCCAAAGGTGGAAGAGATATATAATTAATTGAAAAAGGTATTATATGTCAATCTTAAGTGTGTGTAAAAATTCTAAAGTCAATACCTAAAGTATAAATCATAAAAACCTATGATAAGGTTGACTGTATGCACAAAATGGGGTGTTGTAGACCCAAGAAGAAATTTTTCATGCTTGTTAGCATGTGAAAACTTTACATGATATACTGATAAATTCATGGTAGTTGGGAAGGTCCATATAATAAATTTATTGTATTTTTTTAATATTTTATGGGAAATCCTTTATGAATGATTGTTAAGAAGGTAAGGTAATCAAATCCCTCCTAAAACCCTTACAAAGACCTGATAAGAGATATCTAATTAATTATGGATTATAATGGTGTAGTTTACCTATTTTTTTGTTTATAACATGTAAATTAATCTTAAAGTTTTCCTTATGTTGTTTTTTTTGTCCTAATAGTGAGTAGAAGCTATAATAAAACCTTTATTTATAAGGTTTTTGAGGCTACAGGTAGGGTTGACAAGATCAAAGCATGTAAATGGATGGAGGATGATTTGAAATACTTATAGTTTATGACCATTAAATTATATGAGAAGTTTTATAACAAAAAATGTGATAAAATAGTCATGGAATTTACCCATCACTAAACTAGACTAATGAGCAAAATAATGAGAAAACTAGCCGAGAATGAGAATGAGATTAAGGATTGGTTTCAGAGGAATAGATATGGATCCTAAGGCATGGGATAATAATTAATTACCTATCCATTATATCCCATTATTATATAATTTATTATTATTATTACACCTATGCAAACATTTATCATCAAACTGGTCTGTCTAACATAGTAAAGTTTGTGTAGAGTGATATAGTGATATTGGTCTATAAGACCAATATTAATATATGACCATGAAATATATATTTATATATATGATATAAAAATTATAAATTTTCACAAAAATCCATTTAAATATCACATAAGTGTTCCCATAGGTGTTCTAAGAGTTGGTTTTCTTGACTATGTTTTTATTCCTACATGTAACTTTTTGTGTATGTGTGAAAAGGATGCTCTTGAGTCATTTTTCACTAAATTTAAGGATAAAAAGATATTAAAGTGTCATAAATTTATAATAATATAATTTTAATGTGTTTTTATCCATTTTAATTCATTTTTCAAGTGGACAATCAAATGATTTTGATTGTGTGTTGACACTATTTAATATTTTTAAGTAAGCCTTCTACAACAGTATTTCTGAGGACTTATGGTCTATTTGTGAAGACCAAAAGATCTTGGGAAGTTTTAAAGTCATTATTATCCTATTAAAATTAATTTATGCATGGTTTTTGTTTTAAATTTGTGTATATGGCTCAAATATTAAGACAAATTTTTAGGCAGTGAGAAGGCCTATGGGCAAGGAGACCTAATTAGTAGGTCCAAGTAGTGAAATGGGCCAAATGGAGTTAGGGATCCAAGGTGAAATTATCAAGGGTATATTTTAGGCATGTATTAATTTATTCATCCATTTTATAATATAATAATTTTTCTTAAGGGTCATAATGATAACATTTGGATAATATATACCTAATTGTGTTAGGTCTCCACTAGGCCTAATTGTGGATTTGGTCCTTACAGACTATGGAGGACTTATGTAATATTTATTTAAAATTTAAAATATTTATGGTGATTTATTATAAATTTATTTCATGTATGAAAATTTTCATGGTTGACTAAGATGGGTGAGAGTAAGGGTCAAGTACTTGAGAAGGATTACTAGGCCTAAATTGACTAGTTATGATATCGAGAAATTGAGTGAAGGATATAGTGTTTTAGAGAATAGGTTAAGGGAATGAGGATAATCATAAAGTTAAGATAAAAATTACATTAGTATATAACTATTTTTATATAGGTGTTAACCAAGGTCATTCTACCTAATTCCACCAAAGAGAGGGCTATTTGAGTGAGAAGGCCTAAGAGGTTGTTTAAGTGAGATTGAAAGGTAAAGGGTGAAAAATAAGGTTTTAATAAATATTTGAATTATAAAAAAGTGTTATAATTTGATCATAAATTATAATTGACTTCGTTGGTGCTAATTTACCTAGGGAGTTGGATCCTCTTTGTAAGATAGATATTGTAGAAGACTGAATGAGTGGGTGCTTAATTAGGTAGGGTTTGGAGCTCCTTTTGAATTTGGTGATTCACTAAAATTTGGATCTTGAAATTTTAGGACTATATTCCATTTGATTGGTTCAATGGGTTTTATCCCCCAATAGGGTTTCCCACATATCTTTTGTGTTCTCTCATGATATGCTTGTGTAGTTGCTTTATTTACGCATTGATATTTTATATGAATGAATGATTCATGAAATTGAATAGATATTGTTAAGAAATTGATTCATCCCCCATATCAGTAGCTACTTCCAACATTTGGTATTAGATCTAGTCCTTTGAATGAGTTCCTACAACCTAAAGGAGATTATAAACAAACTATATGGCTAGTCCAGTATAAGGTGGTTTCTCTATAAGTAAATATTCCTTGTTCAATTGATCCAATTATTATTTTTGGAATGTGAGGATGAGGACATATATGATGTCTCAAGGTCACGATGTTTGGAAATTAGTCTTGGATGGGTATACTATACCCCCTATTCCCCCTACAAATGTAATAAGTAAGAAGGCTAGTGAAAACAACTAAAAATCAATGAATGGTATTATATGTGGCCTATCAGAGGAAAAAATTGTGAAGTTAATGCATAATATATCTAACAAAGAAATGTGGGATAAGTTAAAAACTATTTATGAGGGATATTCCAAGGTCAAGCTATGTAAGTTGTAAACCCATATAAGACAATTTGAGAATCTAAATATGAATGAAGATGAGACCAATAAAACCTACTTATTGAGGGTTAATGATCTATAAATTGGCACTTATTTTCATGAAAATTTTATTTACCTTAGATCCTTTAGTAAAATCTCACACTTTATTGAAACACTCAAGGAAATAAAACTAAATTTGACCTTTTTATACATATATATCTCAAACATTGAAGTTCTCAATTTTTAATTAATATATCATATTTGAATAATTATGCATTCAATAATTATTAATAAACAAAATTAATCAAAATGTAGAAAAAGAATGTACAAACAAAATCAACTCGTGACAAGCACTTGGTAACAGAGTTCGATAATGCCTACATCTTCAAGTTCACTTATAGTATGAACTGATCCATTTCTTTGTAAATTTATTACACGGCCAAACCTCATAATTATCAAATGGATACTCTAATATTACACACCTCAAACAACAAAGCTTTAGAAAGTCCTCGTAAACCCACAAATAGAACTTCTACCTTATTATTGTATGAAAGCAATCTCATAATCCTATGGATTTATTACCAAAAGTATCAAAAATATACTTATAAAATTGTCTTAAAAATCATCATATGGATTTAAACATATCGATAAAATCATCTAAGAGTCTAGGACAAATCCCTAGTTTACACTAAAAAGTGTAAAGCTCTCTAAGTCTCTCAAAACTTAGGATATATGTAGATTGGTCTCTATATTGGCCATTACACAATCTATAAAGCTTTACTTTGATTCGTTGAAAATGTCATAAAAATAAATCAAATATAGACACTCAACATATGGATGGAATCATCTCTAGCTCTAGTTCTATCTTTGGCTCTCAGCTATTGGCTCTTCGGCTCTCAGCTCTCAGCTTTGGCTCTTCATCTTTGGCTCTACCATGAGAACTTTGAGACTTTGGAATTAATTCACTAAATTTTAATTCCAATTCCAAATTATTTAAAAATAACCCCTCACCCATTTATATACTTTTGGGAGGTCCACATTTTTTGATTGAGATGATTATCCATAATCTTTTTAACTAAATTTCATTATCCCATACCCAATTTTTATGGGATTTTAAATTATCCATTACATTTAAAAATATGGGGTAATAATTATTCCCCAATTCATGATGGTTTATGTTTATACCCCTTTACTAATGTTTAATTTAAAAATATTAATGACTTGGGTTGAGCCATATTTCCACATCATCGGGTTTGACCATAACTTTGACTCATCATAACTTGCACGTATGGACTCCATTTTTTAAATTGTAAAATGTGCTATAAATATTATGATGAGATATACATCATGGAACTAGTTAATAAACATTCCAAGATCATCATTTTTTATAGTTTTGACTAGTGTTGACCACTTATTGACCTACTTTTATTAGAAATTTGACTGGATACACAAGGAGCCTATGAGCTTCATTTCCAAAGTTTCACATACCATAAAAAATATCTTGATAGGCTCTTCATAATGGTGTAAGATTTAGTTTGATATAGGACCTTTTTTAGATTGACCTTTAGATCAATCCTCCTCACTAGGAGCTTTTGGTCCACCAAAAGCTAGTACTTAATTGAAATGTCAATTAGTTTTGAAGATATTCTGATGGGTCTTATCGATCTACTCAGGTTCTAAAACTATGCTTACAATTCTTAGAACAATTAATTGATCACATATTATATAAATCCTCTACTACTACACAATAATCAATATCCTCTACATAACTAGGATGTGATGACTTCCTCTGCTTTATAGATTCACAAGAGACTCTACATAGATAAACCTAGTGATCTTCGGTGTTCCTAAATGGTCCTCTAAAATATATCAAGTACAAAATATAAATCATATCATATAGATAATAGTGGAAAAATATCATTCATAACTCAAAAATATAAAAGGCCTAAAATAAGGCATGAGTTACATTGAATCCTATAACTTCCAATAAGGTCACAATATATCAAACTGTCTGCCCACTATCACATCTTGTAAGTGATGAACTGCCCAACACTGAAACAATCACCAATGTAACTACAAGATAAATTTGTCAATGTAAACAAAATACAATATTGGCTATGACCATGTTGCAATACATTTCTAAATGGATCTTATCAATGCATCCAATTACATACATGCCAAAAATATATGTATTCCAAAATAGTAGTTAAGTATGAAACAAGTATTGTAGGAAATTTGAATCCTACCTAATAACATATCAAATTGATATCAAATATCTCAAGCTAATAAATGAGTTATATTCCTTAATAATTTAATAGAAAACTCATAAAGCTAACACTAGAGATTATAAAAATAGATCTTTTTAAAACATAAGTGTGAGAATTAAAAACTTCGCATGATGAACCTATCTCAAAGTGTTCCCATAATAGTAGCTCCAAAATGCATATGTCAAAGTGTTTAAATTTCCTTTTTCAACATAAAATAAGAAACCCAATAATGCTTTGAAACATTAATCCACTAATCATGACAACATGAAATTAAGAAACTATTTACTAACCCTCTTTATTAGATTCTCCTATTTAGGGTGTTTAATTTCCTTAGTGGATTTATTGACATTTGCATGGGTTGATTGAACAAAAACTTAATTAATTACCTTATAAATAGTTTTATAAACCATCTTCTTCTTACCATTACAAGGATGGGGGGATGGTTGAAGTTTCCAACACTTCTCAACCCGATGTCCACTCATGTGACAATGAGTGCAAATGTCCCTCTTCTTAGGTGAGGTCACCCTTTTGCCATTTCTCACTTTTTGAGTATGAGAATGGTCTTTATCACCTACAAGTTAATTCAAAAAAACTTGACTTTTCCAATGATATGTGACACAATGGTTATTCAATCCACAAAACATACAAGGAAAACAATATAACATCTTCTGAATATCAAAACCAATTTTTTTAAATGACAAAAGTGAATTAGAAGTCTTAGAATTCACATTAATATTATTGCCTTTTCTAGTGTAATTTTGAGGTGGTTGAATCTCAATACCTCTTTTACTTGATTTCTTACCCCACTTATCATTCTTTCACAGTGAAGAATTTTTTTCTCCTAGTGGACTTAGATCTTGGATATCAGAAGCTTGTCTTCTTTTAGTAATGGAAGAACTTTATCCAATATCCACTTTCTCACTAGTGTAACCCAATAATTCATGGTGATATCTATGCTCTACCTATATTGGGTTAGCAATGCCTTGGTCATTCTTACCAAGGCCTCTTCTATCAAATCCCATTTTCAATAATAGTTTAGATCCAATTCCCTTAATGTGTTTCTCAAAAATAGAAAAATAAATATCTAAAACACCTAAAAATAAAGGGAAGGAATTACCAGATGAAAAAATTACTATGTAATCATCAATCATAGTGCCCCTATATTTGTAGTGGAAGGACTATGTCTTTCTACTCTCTACATCTGTGCCAAGAGCTCATCCTTGGCTTGTAGCTCAGATTTCAAGCAAACAATCTCCTCATCCAAGGAGTACAACTACACTCTCAAGAAATCATTATCTTCTTGGATCCATTGGTTAATATATTGAAGCTCATCAAGCCTCTCTCTTTTGAAGGCTTTACCCATGGCGTCCTATTTCTTACAAACAACCTAATTGCACAAATTGCACACTATAAATGGAATATCAACAAGGCCAAAAAGTCTAATAAATACTAGTAACCAAAATAAAAATAATTGATATCAAATCCACATAATTAGATGCTATCCCAACACACTAACTGATATGATACCAAACTTGATCTATAAATTGGCACTTATTTCTATGCAAAATTTGTTTACCTTAAATCCTTTAGTCAAATCTCACAAGTTCTTAAAACACTCAAGGAAATGAAACTAAATTTGACCTTTTAATACATATATATCTCAAACACTGAAGTGCTTAATTTTCTGTTAATATGTCATATTTGACTAATTATGCATTCAATAATGATTAATAAACAAAATTAATCAAAATGTGGAAAAATAATACATAAACAAAATCAACTCATGACAAGTACTTGATAATAGAGTTTGATAATGCCTACATCTCTAGGTTTACTTATAGTATGAACTAATCCATTTCTTTGAAAAGTGATTACATAACCAACCCTCATAATTATCAAATGGATACTCTAATATTGCACACAACTCAAATAACAGAGCTTCAAAAAGTCTTGATAAACCAACAAATACACCTTCCACCTTACTATTGTGTGAATGCAATCTCGCAATTTTATGGATTTCCCACCAAAAGTATCAAAAATGTACTTATAAAATGGTCTTACAAAAATCATCATAGGGATTTCAACATATTTTTGAAATAATCTTAGAGTCTGGGACAAATCCCTTGTTTACACCATGAAGTGTAAAGCTCTCTAAGTCCCTCAAAACTTAAGATATATGCAAACTGGTCTCTATATTGGCCATTACACAATCTACAAAGCTTTACTTTGAGGAATTTAAAATGGCATCAAAAAACCTCAAATCTAGACACTTAACATATGGCTGGAATCATCTCTAGCTCTGGATCTAGCTCTAGCCCTTGGCTATTGGCTCTTCAGCTCTCGGCTCTAAGATCTAGGTCTAACTCTTTAGCTTTGACTCTCAGCTCTACCTCTGCCATGAAATATTTGAGACTTTGGAATGAATTCACTGAATTCTAATTCTAATTCCCAATGATTTTCTAATAACCCCTCACCCCTTTATATACTTTTGGGAGGTCCACTTTTTCTGATATTTTAAATTATCCATTACATTTAAAAATATTCGGTGATAATTATTCCATAATTTATGATGTTTTATGTTCATCCCCCTTTACTAAGGTGAAATTTACAAATATTGACTTGGGTCGAGCCATATTTCCATGTCACTTTATTGCCACATCATCAGGTTTGACCATAATTTTGACTGGTCATAACTTGCACATATAGACTTCATTTTTTGAACCATAAAATGTGCCAAAAACCTTGTGATGAGATATACATCATAGAACTAGTTCATAAACATTCCAATATTATCAATTTTTTTAGGTTTGATGTATTGAGCACCTATTGACCTACTTTGACTAAAACTTTGACTAGCTACACAAGGAGCATAAGAGCTTCATTTATAAAGTTCCACATACCATCAGAAAGCTATTGATGGGTTGTTAGTAATGGTGAAATATTTGGTCTAATCTAGGAACTTTTCTAAATTAACGTCTAGATTAGTTAATGAAGTGGTCAACAACATAAGATATTTAAGAGAAGAGTTGTAAGAGACTACTATTGTCCAAAAAGTCTTAGGGTCTCTAACTCCCAAGTTTGATTCCAAGGTATGTGATATTGAAGAAATGCAAGATCTAGACAATCTAGAGATGGATGGACTTCATGGAATCCTAACAACTTATGAGGTGAGGACAAGTGAAGGAAGACCTATAAATAAGGAAGTTGAATTTAAGGTAGAAAAAAATACAAAAGAGAATAAGTCACAAGGTAATAAATTCAAAGATGACGATGAATCTGATATTGATGATGATGAGTTAATAACTATGTTTGTAATAAAATTGAAGATAGGTTTAGGTAAATACAAGGGCAAGTTACCTTCTAAATTCTTTAATTATGGAGATTTTGGACACTTTAACAATAAATGTCCTTATAAGCATAAGACAAAGTATGATATAGATCATGATGAATATCATAATGATGATAAATTTTTTTATAAATTTGATAAGAGCAAATAAAAAATTTAGAAGATATGACAATAATAAAAAGGTTCTTCAAAAATAATAATAGTTTTTACACCAAAGAAGATTGTAGCTCATCCAATGAGAGAGAGAGAGAAGTGATTCAAAAATTGATCATGAGGGTGATGGTCTTGATGTTAATGAGGTTCTCTTCATGGCTAAAGAAGCAAGCTACTCAAATCCAGAAGAATCCATATGGATTGGAGGTGTTGTTGGTGATTCAGATGATGGAGATAAAGTGGATTTTGAGGCTAAGTTGATAAATAATCTAGATGAATTGAATATGGTAAAGAAAAATAATAGGGTAATGATGTCCATTATCAAATACTATGAGGATAAAATCAACTTGTTTGAAGCTAGACTAAGTAATAACTCAAAAGAACCAGAGGAAATAGTCAAATAGGTAGAAAGTCAACTTGAAAATGTGACTACAAGCCTAGAGTTAAAACAAGAAGAATGTAAAAGACATGTAGTTGAAGTGAACTCTTTGAGAGATGAATTGAAATAAGCATCAAACAAGGTTGAGTCCTCTTTGAGGTTTGAAAATATCACCAATTATTTAGATAACCTTCGAAGTAGTCAAAAGATTACTAATGATAGAATAGGCCTTAGCTTCATTGAATATCAAGAGGACACTAATGTGATAAAAAGGGTCAAATAACAAACAAAAAATGAGGATGTTGAAATAACAAAGGAAAAAACTATCATGAATCCTATAACATAAGGTACACTAATCTTTATAATTGATGATACTATTCATTAAATAAATCTAGTCATAGAGCAAGGCATTTCATGAGGCCCTTCAAGAATTAATTTACATGGAACTATGAGGAGAACCATTAGACAAGATGTATGGGTCATGGTGTGTTTCCATCTAGAGGTATAACATGATTTAACTATCATAAGGTTGGTCATATTGCAAAGTACTATAAGCATAAATTCTCAAGACAAGATAAGAATTTTGAGGCTTCTAGAACACAAGAGAGAAATAACAAGTGGAAACCTAAGGTAAATAAGGTGTATAACTAGCCTGCAAGTCCAAATGGACTATTTTCCATGATATAACAATGTTAATATGTAAAAGAGTGCTAATAATTATCTCTTTTAACTTAGATTTTTGATTAAGGAAACAAGACAAATACATCAAGCTAGAATGTTTCCCAAGCAAAGACTGAAGGGGTCAAGCTAGAAGAACAAATCAAGCATAAGATAATCATGAAGGAAGTTCATTCCTATAAGGACAAGGATATCTAGGAATCTCTTGAACTCATGTTGTTCTAGTTTTATAGAGTAGAGGTGACTCCATTAGTTTTCATGGAGGCACTTAGATAACAAGAAATAAGCATGAATGATGCTTGGTCATAGGGGGATTTTTGTGGTCTTAGTAGACTTTTATATTCAAGTTTTTGTTAAAGAGGTCTACTAAAGATGTGAGAGACAAGTTATAAAAAGTTTGTATGATGACTTGATCAAACCAAGTCACAGATTTGAAAATGTCTTGACTTTTCATGGAGATGAAGGAAGTCAATCATGTCTCATGAGTAGGTATGTAAACTTGATATATGCTAAATTATTAATGAGGTTTTTTGAAAGAAAAGGTAAGGTACCCCAGGTCCAAGGATCAAATAGCTACTAAGAAGGTTAACTATGTCATTAATGTCAAAGGGAGAGAAAGTTTCTATTTCAAGATCAAGTATTGGAGAATGATCTATGATTCAGAATGTTTGCCATCAATGAAAAAGCTAGATATTGTTGAGGTATGTTCCTAGTTTTAGTATTAAGGAATTAATATTATCATTGATGTCAAAGTCAAGTTGAAATTCCTTCATGCCAAAATTCAGAGTTGATGTCATGCTTGGTGAAGTAGTGTATGACTAAGAAGTTTTATTTCTCTATTGAGAAACAATTTGAAAGTAACCTAGTATTATTTTTGAGGTTTGATGACATGTCAATATCATGTTCAAGATACAAGGGAAGCATTTTTATTGAATTCTAAGTACTAAGGAGCATACAAGGTGACCACATGGGTCAATAAGTCCTTATGAGTTATTAGCACAAGGTTGTGATGAGACAAATATCATAGGTCTATTGTAAATAACCTTTTTTTCATATATTCATGTCTAAATAAAGATATCCTTAAGAGCTAGCTTATTTGTGTCCAAACTCTAAGTACTATGTATCTTAAGTAGCCTAGTCTACTCTATGAAGAATATGTATGCATGAATCATGGTAAAGCTTTGTGTTTTTGGTCAGTATAGGCATAAACAAGTGTTCTAATCTATTTAAACATGGGTAAGAGGTGAATAGTCCTTAACATGAGTTCAAATGTCAAGCTTAGCTCCTACATGAATATACTTAGTGAGAAGATACATGTTTGGTGTCTTAGTGAGTCAAGCTATATAACACTATTACAAGGAATTTTGGCTATGTAATAACATTTTATGACATGTGGATAAGGTTTTGAATAAAATTCAATAAGTTTTAAGGCATGTTCATAGCCTAAGTATGATTGGTAGTATAAGGCCTAGTGTACAAAGTGACTTATATTAGCCTAAGTAAGGGTCAAGTTCATTTACAAAGGTGGAAGATCTATTTAAATCATTAAAATAGATATAATAGGTTATTATAAGTGTGTGGATAATGTTTTAAGTCAATACTTGAAGGAGAAAGAAAGAACACTTATGACAAGGTTGATTGTGTGCACAAAATGGGGTGTTATAAACCTAAGAAGAAGTTTCTCATGTTTATTGGCATGTGTAACATTTTCATGAGAGCCTAATAACTTCATGGTAGTTGGGTAATGTTCATATATTAAATTTATTATCATTTTTTTGGATTCGAGGGAAAATCCTTTATGAATGATTATTAAGAAGGTAAGGTAGTCAAAACCCTTACAAAGACCTGATAAGAAATATCTAATCAATTATGGTTCATAATGGTCCATTTGACCTATTTTTTTTGTTTTTAACATGCAAATAACTCTTCAAATTTTCCTTATGTGGTTTTTGTTTGTCCTAATAGTGAGTATAAGCTACAGGAAAATTGTTATTTTTAGTTTTTTTGAGGCTACAAGTAGGGTTGACCAGGTAAGAGCATGAAAATGCATGGAGAATGATGTGAAATACTTATATTTTATTACCATGAAATTTTATTATCATGTTTCTAACCAAAATTGTGCTAAACTAGTCATGGAAGTTAGTCTATCACTAAACTAGCCTAATGAGTAGAATAGTGAGAAAACCAGACAAGAATGAGAATGAGATTAGGGATTAGTTTCAGAGGACTAGGGATGGATCCTAAGGCATGGGGTAATTATTAAATACCTATCCATCCTATCTCCTTTATATATAAGTGTTTATTATTCCTACACCTATGCAAAATTTGTGATCAAAATGGTCTATCTAACACAATGAAGTATGTGTAGAGTGACATAATGAGATTGGTATGTAAGAACAATATTGATATATTACCATGAAATATGTATTTATATATATTATATAAAAAATATAAATTTTCACAAAATCCATTTTAATATCACATAAATGTTCCCATAGGTGTTTTAAGAGTCGATTTTCTTGACTATGTTTTTGTTCCTACAAGCAACTTTCTGTGTATGTGTGAAAAGGATGATTCTGAGTCTTCTTACACTAATTTAAAGGATAAAAAGATATTAAAGGTGTCATAAAGGTCTCATAAGATAATTTTATTTTTTTTCTTCATTTTAATTCCTTTTTCAAGCTAGGATAATCAAATGATTTTGATTGTGTGTTGATAGTGTTTAATGTTTCTAAGTAAGCCTTTTGCAAAAGTATTTCTAAGGCTTTATGGCTTCTGTGGTGAAGACCAAAGAATTTTCAGAATATTTTAATTCATTATGATACTATTCATATTATTTTATTCATGGATTATGTTTTGTATATGTCTCAAATTTACAAGATATATTTTTAGGTAGTGAGAAGGCATATTGGCAAGGAAACCTAATAGGTAGGTCCAAGTAGTGAAATGAGACAAATGTATTTGGGAATCCAAGTTGAAATTATCAAGTTTTAATTGGAGGAATGTATGAATTTTTTCATCTCTTTTTTAAGAAAATAATTGTTCCTAAGGGTTAGAGTGGTAACGTGTGGATAAGATAGACCTAATTGCATTAGGTCTCCATTAGGCCTAATTATAGACTTGGTCCTTATGGACTATGACTGACTTATGTAATAATTGTTTCACATTTTAATAATTTATTGTGATATATTCAAAATGTATTTAATTTATTAAAATTTTCATGTCTGACTAAGATGGGCGAGATCAAGGGCCAAGTACTTAAGAAGGATTAATAGGCCTAAATTGACTAGTTGAGATATTGATCAATTGACAAAAGGATATAGTGTTTTAGAGAATAGGTTAAGGGATTTAAGATAATAAAAAATATGAGATAAAAATTCCATGATTATATAACTATTTTTATATATGTGTTAAGAAAGGTCATTTGACCTAATTCTACCAAAGAGAGGATTATTTGAGTGAGAAGGCTTAAGAGGTTGTTTGAGTGAGATTGGAGGGTAAAGAATGTAAAATAAGGTTATCATCTAATAATTAATTATTATTAGTTATTATAAGGTGATAATAAATTATAGGTGACTTATTTGGTGCTAATTTATCTATGTGGTTAGATCCTCCTTTCAAGATAGAGCTTTCAAAAGACTAGTTGAGTGGGTGCTTAATTAGGTAGGGGTTGAAGCTCCTTGTGAAGTTGGTGATTCAATAGACTTTGTATATTGAAATTTTATGAATGTATTACATGTGATTTTTTCAATGGGTTTTATCGCTCAATATGGTTTCCCACATATCTTTTGTGTTCTCTCAAGATATACTTGTGTAGTTTCTTTGTTTTTACATTGATCTTTTATATGAATGAATGCTTCATGAAATTAAATATATTGTTAAGTAACGAATTCACCCCAAACTCTCAGTATATACTTCCAACATAACCTAATGTGAATCTTAAAACATTTTTAATCCTTTTCTAAAGCATGAAAATCAAGAGACTAAGACTAGTCATGAAGTGTATATGACTTACAATGTGCTTCCTCCTCTGAATTCTATAGATTATATAATTAAGGAGGATCATCTGATACATGGTAATATTAGTACACTTACAATATTAGTGTGTAAAAACATAAAATTATATTTTATGAAAATGAAATTAATAATGATGATTCTAAAATGCCCTTATTTTTATGTGATTTCCTTGACTTGTACTATACACAATATTATGGTGGTTAATGGACCAAGTGAAAATGTATATATCATGACACTTATTAATAGTATTAGTTAGACATATATATTTGATTGATACAACTATTATAGTGAATTGATTAAATGGGAAGATAAAAAAACCCTTTTTGGGGAATTATGTTACCACTTATTGTAGGGATTATGGCCATTATTACTTGGTACTTAGTTCTACCCAATGTTAGGGCACTTGACATGCTATTAGGATGCCCATTAAGATTATTCTACCCTAATTTTGGATTAATATTAATTAATTAATATAAATAAGGTAAAAAATTATATAATAATTTAGATATCAAGATATGGTAGTCAGACATACATCTAAATGTAAATTATTGAAACTGAATGCAATGATTCGATATATGGCATATGTTAAATATAGTAATTACAAAAAATGGATGAGTACTTAACTTTTTTGATTGAATATCTAAATATAATTCTATTTTTTAAGTTAAAATAAGAATAAACTAGTCATGTGGTTCATTTAATACTAGAACTAATTTTTTGTCTCCATTGATCAACTCCACTAAATTGGGTTAGTATCATCAATCGATATTGACTTGCACTAGTTAATACTGAACTATGTATAAATGAAGGATAACAATAATATAATCACCTACATATATATTTTTATTATATATTTTTTCAATTTAGAACCTTGATTATGCACATAATTCTATAAATTAATCTCATTTGCCTTAAAACCCTAGGTTTACTTGTGAGGGATAGAAACCTATAAAATCTAGGAAAGTGTAATGGGATGGGATAAACCAAATCACACTCATTTAATGATTGGTTGTGACCTAAAAATATTTTGATATAAGGATGTAAATTAAGCCACACATAGTTCACCCACCTAGTGTGATTGTGCACTTGTGCTCATTTACTATGTGTATATAGCCAATGATTTGGATGTTATACTTGATAATTATTTCTTTGACTTGGATTTAGTGTTCTTCAAGTTTGGCTTGTGAATTTTCCTAATGATAAATTTATAAGTTTTAAAAAATATGGTATATTTTATCAATGTGAAATTTATGTATAAATGTGTTATAAATAATTTTGAAACCCCTTTTTAATGATACCTTGATTTTTTATATATGGACTGATCTAGGTAATCTATCATGCCACCAAAATGATAGTAAAATTATCCAAACCTAAGGAGATATTTTATTTTAAAAAATACATTATTTGTAGTGGGTCAATACTAACTAGATCAAGTTGATATTGATTGATGATACTAAACAAATCTAGTAGAATCAACCTATGTAAGTTTAGATGAACTGAAAGTCTAGATCTATTTGTGCAAGATAATTAGTAGATTTGAAATAGACAATAAGACTATTTTAGGTGTGAAAAACCTAAACAAAAGAGTTGAATCATAAGATAACATTCAAGTGTGAGATACTTATTGATTTGTAACTTGTTTATGCCCTCAAGTTATGTAGTAAATGTGTGTAATACTTGTCATTGTCAAGTACTAAAGACCATATTTTAATATCTAAAAATTCATTCATATTATTATAGTAATGTAATTTTCAAAGTGAAAGGATAATTTTTTTTGAGTGTGTACAAAACACTTTTTATCTAGTATTCAACTCAAATTTTGTAGGTCACTCAATGTCAAAACTTTTAATTATGTGTATTCAATGTCCATTATTTGACAATTTTAATGAAAAACTATTTTTTAATGTTTTTAAATAAAAAGGGTTAGTGTACACTTATGTGTTATTGAAAAACATGTTTCCCTTAAATTTTTTTGGATATGATGTTTCTTTGTTGAAGCATTGAACAAAATTATGCTTTCTTACTAAATCACATGGAGATTTGGAGTGATTATGCCCCAAATTTTTATAACTTGAAGGCTCTTGTGTTGGTAAGATAACATGCCCCAATGATAATGAATTTTGGGAAAGTTACACAATGTAATAATATAAATAACTACATAGGTAAATATATAACCATCATGGTAAGTTCATTAAAATAAAATGAATCAAATACTACACATGGCTTATAGGTTCAATTATATAGTTTCACTCAAGTCCAATCCATGTAAACAAAAGAAACATGATTGAAATGGAATGAACATTGTTCCTAACCCCATAATCAACATGTATTTTTATTGTATACTTTTTCTCAATGTAAAATAAAATGTATGATCAAAAGAGAATGAAAAATGTCCATGCCCCATAATGACCATAAATATGATAAGTGTGAAGTGAGATGACAACCATTTTCTATTCAACTATAAACTTTATTGTTGTTTATGTTTGCATAAACCAATATCATTACTTATGATTATGAAAGTGTGTATATGTTTATGAATCAATATCATGATCCTTTAATATGTGGAAATTTTTATACAATGTTATACATCTATATGCTAAATTTTAGAGCTTGTATCTCAAATGTATGTGAATGTGAAAACCTGTAACTCCTATTCATGTGAAATGTTATACATATGCCCATGCACATGTACACAAATTTTTATAAATATATGATTAAGTGTACATAAAGTGAGTGAATATGTATGGTGTATTCCCCCATAATTTGTATTGATGTTACAATATTTTTCATTTAACTAAACCATCTAAAATCTAAACCATTCTAAATCTCTAAAATTTGTATGCTAATATTATTTTTTTCTCATGGAGGCTTATGTCTTTGTGAAAATATCATTGTAATTCCCTATTTTTTGGATGAAGGATGTATCCTATAAACATGTGTAGAATATGTCATCATAGTAATGTATATGTCAATCAAGGCATGTATATAACATATGTAATTCATGGCATATAAGTGTCATGTATATTGAGGTCAACATACCCCCATTTTTTAAAATTAGGACCCTAGAGATACTTTGAACCTTAACACTAAAAATATGGCATGTTTTGAGCACTATTAGAATTTTAAGATCATACACATTGATAAAGTTTGCCTATTGGTTTATGGTTTTACCTTAAGGTTACCTAATGTTGCTAACAGTTGCTCTTCATGTGACAAGTTACAAGTTTCATAGAACCCTTATGAATGGATCATGCTTAGATCCTCATAGTTTATCTTCATTGAGGGTTTTACTAGCCTTTGGTCTATACAAGACTAGGTCTAGATTCATATTATAAAGACCACCCTTTATAAAAACCTAGTTTAATTCCTTGGCTCAAATTTACATTTGGTGGGAGAAAATTAATAGGAATATTTAAAATTACTTTGGACTTAATCCTAATTTTCATGTTAATGCTTGGTCATATTTCTTAACATGACCAAACCTTAACCTAAAAGTCTTACTTGGTCCCTTTTATTTTCCCCCTTTTGTTTCCTTTATTTCTAACCAATTGGTGTGTCTAGGGATATGTGTGACCAACTTGTGGCTTACATACCTCTTTTATTTTCTTGTTACATTTCTCTATGTTCCTAGATAGGTAGGCCTATGGAATAACCTTGGCTAAGTAGACTATATATAAGAGGTATTGGTTAGTCTTTATTCATTATGTTAAGTATTCTACTATTAGTGCATTGATGTGGAGGTTGCCCCCTCGAAGTGGCTTTGATATGTTATCTAGTATTATGTTCTACTATTAATTATTGTTGTGTGATATCTCATATTTGCTTATTCTGTGCAATATAAAATCATTTTATGTGAATATCTAAGTAATTCCATTAAAAGTGGTATCAGATTGTTGATTTGGGAAATTTTTTTGTCGCATTTTTTTTTGATATAGTGAGGCAGGGCTTTTGGAAATGGTGAGAGTGAAAAAACATAACTTGCAATTTGGGAAGAATTAATTTTTTTCATCAATGTAGTATTGCTTGAAATGATTTTTTTTTAATAATGAAAAAAAAATGTCTAGGAAAAAAATTTCCCCTTGCACAATTACAGTTGTTGGATTCATCTTGGTGAGATGATTGTAATGGTATATTCTATCATTATGATTTTTTGGTACCAAAATTTTTACCCTAGTGTGCAAAGGTAGTCATTGGATTCATCTTGACAAGGTGATCACAATAGTAACATTTTTTGGTACACTTTTGTTAAGGTTAAAACCATCTTAGGGTTTATATATGCCAAGTCTGGGTACTCAAGGAAGAAAAGGGGGGAAAAAACTCCTAAGACTCCTACCGATGACATAGAGTCTAGAACTTTAGATCTAACAATTTCTCAGCTTTAAGTGGACATAAAGAACTTGGTGAGGCATGATGATTTTGTTTCAATCCAAGATGATGTTTCAAGGATACATGGAGAGATTATGGGGTTCATAATGAATTGTAACTTATCACTACACAATTAACTAGCCTTACATCTTAGTTTTAGCCCAACAACCCTCCACTTCAACATTTAAATCCTCCTCTCAATAAATCCCATGCTTGTATGAAATTGATGTTGCCAAAATTGGGCATGCATAAGTTTTATGGTAAGGATCCTCTCACTTGGATTATCCAAATTGAGAATTTATTTGAGCTGTATCAAACCCCTAATTCTTAGAGGGTGGTAGTGGTGTCCCTATATCTATAACCTAAGTAATTCATTTGGTATCATTGGTTATGTGCTCAAAATAAAAATAATGGTGATCCTATTACATGGACAATTTTCACTAAAGAGTTTCTAGCTCATTAGCATAATAATGTCTTTGAAAACTATTTCAGCTAATCAGCCAAGCTATGGCAACTAGGAACTATGAAGGATTATATTCATCAATTTTAGAATCTTTCTTTATAGGTGTAAGATATCACTAAAGAAAATTTGATTGGTCTATTTTTGGGTGGCCTGAAAGATAACATCCAATTTGAGGTTTGAATGTTTAACCCAACATTTGTATCAAAAGCTATCCCTAAGGTATGCATCATTAAAAAAATAGAGATGGTCAAAAGGAAAACTTTCACTACTAATCATGATCATAACTTTCCAGCACCATCATTTCCATATCCCACTAGATTAACACAATGAAAAACTAAGAAGGGATCCAAAGGGTTATGTTATGGTTGTGATATAAAATGGAGCAAAGACCACCATTGTGATGACAAGAAATTGTTTTATATTAAAGGTGCCAATGATGATAAATATGATACAAAATTACATGATGAGGATGCAGAAGTCCTAAGGATGAATCTAAAGACTCTTAGCCTACTATTTATTATCATGCCCTTTTAGGTATTATTACTTCAAAAACTCTTAAGGTGATGGGTTTTCTTAAGAAATAGAAGGTCACTATCTTGATTGATTCTAGGAGCACACACACCTTCATCCATATTAAGTTGGCTACTCATTTGAGCTATTTCATTTATCCAAGTCTAGAATTTTAGGTTATGATTGTAGATGGTGGTACTATTAGTTATTTAATAAAATTTCATAGTATTAAGTTGGTCATGGGAGACTACTTATTGGATTATCCTATGTTTGTTATTCCCATGGGTGGAGCTGATATTATTCTAAGAGTCTAATGGCTCACTACTTTGGGTACTATTGAGATGAATTTTCAATAATTATTCATGCATTTTCATTTTGAAGAAAGGACATTTAAGATAAGGGGATTAAAGGCCAAATATCCATAGCTTGTTATCTCCCATAAATTGACAAATATTCTTTATAAGGTTGCTGAGGGATCTATATCTTGATTATTTTATATGGAAGTATAACTAAATCAGCCATCTCCACCTTTTGATCTACAAAAAATAATTGATGCTCATTCTATTATTTTTGGAGACATGCCAAAAGGACTTGCACCTAACTACATGCATGATCATGTTATCACACTTATTCTTGGTAGCACACCACCCAACATTAGGCCATATAGGTATCCCTATGCCCAAAAAAGTGAAATTGAAAATATGGTACAATAGATTTTGGATACAGGAATCATTCACCATAGCCAAAGTGAATAATCTTCACCAGTTGTCATGGTGAGAAATAAATATGACACCTAGAAGATGTGTCCTAACTATAAAAAAATAAAAAAGTAAACTATCAAAGATAAGTTTTTGATTCCTATCATTGATGATTTGCTAGATGAATTGAATGGTGCTCTTTATTTTACCAAGTTAGATCTACATTATACGTATCATCAAATCCAAATCTATGATGAAGACATACCCAAAACCACTTTCAGGACTCATGAGGGCCATTGTGAGTTTTTGTTTATGCCTTATGGTCTAAAAAATGCACCATTTACTTTTAAGAGTTTGATGAATAATATTTTTAAGCCATTTTTGAGGAAATTTGTTCTAGTATTCCTTGATGATATCCTCATTTATAGTAAAAATTAAGAAGACCAATTGTAACATGTGAAATAGGAACTCTCCATTTTGGAGCAAAATGAATTGTATGCCAAACCTTCCAAATGTACTTTTGGGGCTGGTGAGGTTGAATATTTGGGTCATTTAGTGTCTTATGAAGGAGTGAAAGTGGAACCTAAAAAATATATAAGCAATGGTGGATTGGCTAATTCCTAAGACACTCAAGAAACTCTAGGTATTTTTGGGGCTTACTGGTTACTATCACAAGTTTGTCAAAAATTATGGTAGTATTGTATCCCCACTCACCTCTTTGTTAAAGAAAGACTCCTTTTAGTGGACTGATGTAGCTACCTAGGTATTTGAATAATTGAAATTGGCTATGTGCACTACTCCAGTATTGGCCACTCCTTACTTTTATATGACATTTATGGTTAAATATGATACATCTAGGTAAGGTATGGGTGTTGTACTCATGTAAGAAGGTAGACCACTTGCATTTGAAAGTCATCAACTAAAGGGTAAAATTAAGCACAAGACCATCAATGAGAAGGAAATGATGGTCATTTTTCATGCAGTTAGACAATGGAGACCTTATTTGACGGGTCATCACTTTCAAGTAAATATTGATCATGATAGTCTTAAATATTTTTTAGAACAAAGGTTATCATCTGAAAAAGAAAAAAATTGGGTAACTAAGATGTTATGTTATGATTTTGAAATAGTCTACAAAAAAGGCAACGCCAATGTGGTGGTAGATGCACTATCTAGAAAAGATGAATCAATTGAGGCATTGCTATGTGCCATAACCATTTTATAGGTAGATTGGATAGAGGAAGCATGATTAGAATGGGAACATGATAGTGTTTCCCATGATTTGATTATAAATATTTAACAAGGTTTAGGTGGATTTGAAAAATTCACATGGAAAGGTAATGTATTATGGTATAAAGATAGATTGTACCTGTGTAAGAATTCTCTTCTTAAACAAAAAATCCTTTAAGAACTTCATGCAACTCCAATTGGGGGTCATTCAATATTTTTGAAAACCTATCACATAATTAAGTAGGATTTTTTTAGGAAGATCTCAAGGGGGATGTCTAAAAATATGTGGCTAAATGTATGATTTGTCAATAAAATAAAGGTGAAACCATCAAAACCCCAGGTCTTTTACAACCTTTATTCATTCCTAGCTAGCATTGGGAAGAGGTATCTATGGATTTAATTATAGGGTTACCAAGATCTGATGGTCAAAATGTTATCATGGTTGTTGTATATTATCTTAGTAAGTATGCTCATTTTTGTTCATTATCCTAGCCATTTATTGCTAGTATAATAGCTACTACTTTTCTCAATATAATTTAGAAACTGCATGGGACCCCTATGATCTTGTCATTCATAGATATCCCATTTTTACTAGTAATTTTTAAACTGAGTTATTTACATGATTAGGCACCCAATTATCTCATAGTTCAATCTATCATCCTCAATCTGATGGACAAACTGAGGTAGTCAACAAATGTTTGGAAGGATATCTCCATTGTTTTTTTCTAATAAATAGGATAAATGGGTTCATTGGCTACCACTTTATAAATGGTGGTATGATACTTCTATTCATAGTTCTTCTAAAATGTCTCCTTTTTTGGCACTATATGGATACTACCCTCTATCCATCACTTCAACCTTGAAGGTCCATCCTAAGGTTTATGTAGTTGAAGAACATATTCACCATCAATAAGAGGTCCTTGCAAGTTTTCATGAAAATTTAGATATGGCCCATAACCACATGAAGTCAAGTGAGAGACATTTTGACATTGGTAATTGGGTCTTTATTTGCTTGCAAACATATAAATATATGTAATTCAAGAAACAAAAAAGGAAACAAGCTATCCCCTGAGTATTATGGGCCTTATCAACTCTTGCAAAAAATTGGTAGTGTGGCCTATAAGTTATAATTTCCTTCATCCACTCACATGCATCTAATATTTCATGTATCATACCTAAAGAAAGTCATTGGACATAGATTTTCCATTCAAATAGAATTAACAAAATTAGATGAGGAAGGTAGAGTTGTTTTTTATCTTGAGGTGATCCTTCAAAGGTAAACCAAGGAGCTACATTCCAGAGCAATTATAAAGTACCTAATCAAATGGAAGAATCTTCCATGTGAAGATGCCACCTGGGAGGATGAAACATTTGTGTAGAAACATCCAGAGTTGCCACAACATTGAGGACAATAATTTTTTGAAGGGGAGGGGATTTTTGTGCCCTTAATCATTGGTGTGTCCATGGATATGTGTGCCCAATTTGTGGCTTACATACCTCTTTTATTTACTTGTTACATTTCTCTATGTTCTTAGATAGGTTAACCTATGGAATAATGTTGGTTAATTAGACTATATATAGGAGGTAGTGGTTAGTATTTATTCATTATGTTAAGTATTTTACTATTAGTGCATTGCTGTGGAGGTTGCCCCCTCAAAGTGGCTTTGCTATATTATCTAGTATTCTATTCTGTTGTCAATTATCACTGTGTGATCTCTTATATTTACTTATTTTGTGCAATATAAAATCATTCTATGTGAATATCTAAGTAATTTCATTACAATGTTTGCAAGGCCCCTTTTAAATTTCCCTAGCATGGTCGCCTTTGTTACCTATTTAACCTAAAGTCTTAATCCTATGGACTCGTCATATTTATTAACAAGAATGAGACCTTAGTCTTAATACTTTAGCCTAAGTATTTATCACCCTAAGACCTAACTTAAACACTTTTGCCTTTTGTAGATCCAGTGGCTCTCACTCCATTGTAGATCTTGATCAAACAAAGTGAGGATAATGTTGAAATGTCGAAGGACCAAAGGAGTCCAATGAGGATGACAAGTGTCATCATCTCAAGGACTCGGATAGAGATCAATGACCCATAGATCATCCCTAGGGTCAATAAGGTCAATTCTTGGGATCCCTATAAAGCCACCATGTGTCACTCTTGCATACAAATCTTAATGTTAATAGGACCCTAAATGAATGGCATGCACTCACTCATTTATTGATCAAACGGCTCTTGTGAGATCTTAGATCATGATCAAACAAAGTGAATTAAATTTGAGAACTATGGAATATAGGAATTTGATGAACTTAAAATTGACATTCTCATGAATGTCATTTGATGTCCATGAGGCCATCATTAATGTTTATTAGTCCATAAAATTTAATCCCACAAAAACTAAATAACTTCATGAGCTTAAAATTGACATTCTCACTAACATCATTTGACGTCTACGAGGCCATCATTAACATTTAAAAGGAAATCAAATTCAAAATCTTCAAATATTTACTTAAACAAAGGGGAATGTTTAATATAATTTGAAGGGTCATTTTATATCATACTTTAAAACTTAGCATAAAATATTTTATCCTAAGTCTATGGTGTGTTTATTGAAATGAAATAAATTTAGCTTAAAATATTTTATCCAAAGTTCCTTTTTATGACCATGAAATAATTAATGTTCATGCATCTTATAGGATCAACAACATGCACGTCATCAAAACTAAATGAATCAATGGTGCAAAATCACCAAAGACTATTCAATGAATATCTAATAACTCATGAGCTTGACATGTGGTGGATGTGTATTAAATATAAAATTGGCATCGAATATAGAGCTCAAAAAGTCTATGAAGGTACCAAGTGGCACAACCATGGGGCTAGATGTAGAGACAAATAATAACATTAAATATATTGGATCATGATCAATAGCACCCATTTATCCATGGATGAAGATTTAATGGAATGAAACAAAAGGGAAATTTTCAAAAAATAATGGCTAGTGCTTTGAAGGTATTTATGAAAAATTCCATGAAAGTTACCAGATAAACACCAATGCAAGCACACAATGACAAAATAGAAGATTTTGTGAGCTAAAAAAGGAAAACATATAAAATGCAAAGGTCAAAATCAAATTTAAGGCATGAATGATCCTAAGTTTAAATAAGCCATCACCATTAAAGCTTCAAAGATCCCTAAAACTTACATAAAAGGCGATAGTTTAAACTCAAATTGATATAGTTAAGTTAAAAGGAGTTCAATTGTAATTTAAGCAATAATAATTATCCCAATATCCATTTACAATCTGATTATGAGAAATTTTTAAGTCTAGTAAGCCATGATAGATTTGAAGTAGCAATAAGGGAACAAGATAGAATTGTATCTATCCACGGATGAAGAGGGAAGGGTTTTCAAAGATATAGACCTAGACACTACATTAAACATGGGCAATAAGAACTAGTATGAGCTCTTATAGACCATTGAGGAGATGAAATCCATCATGAAGTAAGAACAAAAGATTACCATCATCATTCATAGGTATTATGACCTAGTTGCAATCCAAATGGCTAGTCTCTATCATGTTGTTTCTAAACTTGAGGTACTCCATTTTATTGACATCTTTGCTCCCATTTTTAAATATTGTAGAATTAAACAAGATTGGATAATTCATAAAGGAAGATCTAGGAGAATTACATACATTTCCCCATTAGATTTTGAAAGATATTAAAAACTAGGGAAACCCTGGGTGGATTTACCCACCATTAAAGAATGGATTGGAAAGAATGATTTAGAGATCATCCTTAGACCATGGCTTCTTCAAGGGAACCATGTAATCTGGGACTTTGTAGGAAGAATCCCATTATCCCAATTTAGAGAGGGGATTATGGTAATTATGACTCTATTTAATATAATATCTAAGGCCTCATCCACTATATATGTCAATAAGAGTTAGGTATCTTATGTCTATTTCATGGTAGAAAAAGATCTCATGCCCCTAATTAGAGAGATGATCAACATCCGTCTAGAATGACAATTCACATCCATTAAGAATAAAAATAATAACCAATTATTCATTATGTCCTATCTATTGGATGTCTTTATATCCTCCACCAATATCATTTATATCAAAAATTGGTCACCTGAGGGTAGATTTACAGTCTCCCACCATTTTTCCAAACTACACATTTTCAAATATAGAAACAACATGCAGTTCATTTGTGATTGTGTTTATCCTAATTTAGTAGGAGCCATTATAGGGATTCCCATGCTAAAGATTAGCCCTCTAATAGATAAATATGTAGAACTAATATACATATAGTTGTATCTAGATTATAAAATGATTAGAATTGAAGGGATTTTGATTCAACCTTATACATTGCCTATTTATGTTCCCACCAAACTAGCAGAGAAAAAAATTACACATCAATTTTTTCATGGCATTGATGGAGTATGCAAGAAGAAAAGGAAATTACTCCTTAATCCATTTCCTTTTATAATTGGTAGAACTATTTTACAAGATTTAAAACATGTGGCCACTATTTCTAGACATAAAGGCTCCTTCAAATTTTAGCTAGATGAGCTAAAGCAATGGGACCCTAAGGGCACAATATCCACACATTTGAAATCTAAGAAATTGACCAAGCTAATATATGATCACTAGTTTGGTGTCCATGACACCTTATACATCAAGGCAAATAATTTTGAAGAAATATTATCTAGGCTTAAAAGACATAACATTAGACTTGAACATAGATTGACTAGTGATTAGAATCCTCCTAGGGATATATGGCAAATGGGGCCCCTACAATACCATTTTCTACCTATTCCTTCAAGGCACCCTCAAGAGGAACCACAAATAGAAGGGAAACAATCCCAAACATAGATTACATAAGGTCCTAACAAGGAAAAATTATAAGAAAGGCCTGGTGAGGGACCTTTATCCTCAACCTTACCTCAAAGACCAACATCCCCCATTGAATTCCTAGACATGATTGTTTTAGAGCCTAATGAGATAGTGGAAGATTACCTTAAGGTCCTTGTCGAGGAATATGGATCTAATGAAGAAGAGGAACATGTTGAATAAGCACAAGACCAAATAGAGGAGGCTAATAAATAAAAAGGGAAATAAGTTTCCCTGGATCTATTTCTAGTGGCACCATTGAGGAGGAGAAAAATAGAATTGGAAATAGTCCTAGTTGTGAAAAAGAAGCCCAAGTTGAATTTCACTCACCCCATGAGTGAAATTAACTTATTCATTGATGAATACCCCATTCATGGACTAATCATCCTTGATTGGTTCATCTATGGAAAAATTCAAAATATCCCCTCCTTATCCCACTCATGGGCCCTGACCCAAACTATCAATATTGACGTACATGATTATATCAATCCATAGATAAGGGCTTTGATGAAGGAAGAAGAGAGAATAATATTGACTACTTCAAGGTTAGAAAAAAAATAAATGGATGCTCTAAGAAAATGAAGAAGCACAAATATGGAGGTTCTTGAACCTCTAAAGTACATAAAACCAACTACCATTATACAATTCAATCCTGAGACACTAGGATTAGAAAGAGTGACAACTAGAAAGGCCATGATGGGGACTGAATAATTCACCTTTCAAAAGGTTGAACCATTGTAGGCTTAACCCTAGTTGGAGGATAGTATCCTAGAGAACATCCCATCCATATAGAGGACATTGAAGAATTGCTTGAGGCTCACTTAGATCAAGTCAAATTATGCATCAAGGGAATGAAGTAGAGGATATATAACCTAAAGAAGGAAAAGGAGAATTTAGAAACACAAGTTATCTTATCAATGCCTGAGGTAGTGATCAAGATGTTTGATGAATCCTTCTTTGACATGTTTGATGTATTTAAAAGAATGAATATAAGGTAGATTGCATTGGTACAGTAGAATATAGTGGCCAAGGGTCTAATATCCCAATGTTAAGCTTTAGAGGATAAAATAATAGGGCTAATAAATATCTAGGTTGAAAGTCAAATCCCTAGGTTTAAAAAAATTAGTTTGGGACATTTGAATGTAAATCTAGGAATTGTTATTGACAAAGTCCAGAGTTTGAATGCTTAGTCAAAAGAACTAGAGAGACTCATAAAAGATGATAAGGAGCTAATAAAAATGATTGAATAGTTCCTTGGGATAATTCTCACTGATCTTTCATATCCCACTATCTTATGCATCATGAAAGATGATGAATTTAAGCACAAGGATACATTGGTGATACAATAAATAAGAGTCAAGGATAGTCTACGATAGACAATAGTAGGATCATGGACATGACCCTTATTATAAGAGAAAGGATGGTTGAGGTCATAATCATCAAGGAAGCTATGACCAAAAATGACAAGAAATTTAATGAGCTAGCTGACAAAGAGGAAGAGTGTCTCCTAAAACTAGCTGTGGACTTAGAGCTTGTTAATGAACAACATAAAAAATCCATGAATATACTTCAATAACAACAAGCAAGTTCTTAGGCACAGGGTCCACCAATTAAATAGTATTCTATTATGAAAATCTTTGTAGCATTTTTAAAATGGAATATTATTTTGTTAAGGCATATGCTAGTTTGTTAGCATATTCACCTCTAGGTCAGTTCATTTTAGAAAAGCAAGTGTATTCTAGAACTTTTTAGAAAAAGGAAAACTATCCTTACTTCTTGTACATTTGTATCTTATAATTGACTGATATACAACCTTGTCCTCATATAAAAGTTAGTATTACCATTTTGTAAGATAGAGAATTTTGAGCAAAACTTGTATACTTTGAGTAGTTAATACTATCAAAGAATTTTGTAAAGATTATCCAAGTTTATTTGTGTCAATTTTTATATGGATTTTCTCTCAATTTATATTCTTAAGTCTTAAATTTGAATGGTTTATATGAATTATGAGTTACATATTTTATTATAGGGTTGTAAATTTATGTTTATGCTAGATTAGTTGAATGATCTTGAATTTTATTCATTTTATTTGCTATGCATCAGAATGTGTAAATTTTATTTAAATGTGGTAGAAAATCTCTAAAATAAATTAAACTCTTATACTTATTTATATCATCCTTTGAAGTTTTCCTAGTGTTTAGTTAGATCTAAGCTTATGCTATTTTTCACTATATACTAGTTAAATGGATACTCATTTTTAATTGAAATTTTGTCATAATGTTTGAGGCTAAGATCAGAAATCACTTATTCTCTTTATGCCTTACCCTTCTTTTTTTCTTCTTTTTTAACCAAATCTCTAGTTTAGATTTCATTGTAAATGTCCATTAGATTAATTTGTAGTTTAAAATTAGATAAAAATTCACCAGTGATAGCATAAATACTCTCACTATGAAAAAAATTTGACCATGATGGCTCCCAACCATCAATTAATATAAATTTTGTGTAACAATTAAATATTTCTCTATTGTTATTTCACCACAGGTAATATAAGGTGTCAAAACCTGCTACTCAAGCTCTAAATTCCCATAATTTTAAAATGAGAAGTGTTATTTGAACACTAAGGGAACTTGTGATGAATTTAGAGGCATCAACAATTTATATAAATAAATATCATTGAATCATACAACATAAGGATATATGAATAAGACTATGCATTAAAAGTGCATGATATAGATCATGGCATCACTCAATGTCAAGAAGATCAACAAGTGCAAGTGTTAGTGTCACACATATTTCCAAGGGCCACATACATGGGACATGAATATGTCACAATAAACAAAGGCAAAGGGACACACATAATGAACATAAATATGTCATAAATATTGGACAACAAGGATATTGTATCAAACAAAACTAAGGGCCACACTCAAGGGACATAGAGATGTATCAAAGAAGGCTAGAGGGCTACAAAAAATACATGAACATAAAGTAACCTATCATTTAATAGAATAACAACATTAAATATTCATAAAATAAGTAAATAATAGTCTTCATTATCCATATATATTAATGCCACATCATCATATAATGGCATACACATGTAGCATTATGTAATATATGAGTAACTAACAAGGCATGTGTAAAAAATATAGGTATCTCAACATGTTATAAATTTCATAAAAATATATATTGTGTATTAAATAAACTTTTATAATAAGATGCCCCCAGTATTGACATGGCCACTAGGTAGAGGAAAATTATAATATCTATATATCCATATATATGATTTATGTCTTTCATCACACTCATATACTATGAAATACATGCGTGTATAAAAATAATATGTTATCTACCACACATGTGATAAATAAAACATGAAAATAGTGTAATATATTTATCATGTCATGTTTAGGTCCTAATCTTGAATTTTTTAAATATTTGAATTTTCTAGGTACTTTCTTGATTATTTGATTTTTTTGAAATATTTGAAGTTTGATAAAGTGAGGCTAAGTGGAATGGTTCCAAAATTATAATAATGTATGGGATATTAATAATCCACAACATGTGTTAAGTAATAATGTGTATTATCTTTGATATCATGTGTATATGGATAAAGTGAAAGCAAGCAATATGCCCCCATTGTATATGTGAATCACAATAATGTAGCTTAAGAGTGTATGTGGAGATGTAAATCATCATATACTTGGTGGTAAATAACCAAATATCATGTAATATGTGGATATATATGTAGATGATCATGTAATATCAATGGACTCTATAAAGGATGTATAAGTTGTTAATATATAAAACTGAGAAACTAGAATGCCACAAAGGATGTGCACTCCAATAATTGTAGGAAAAGTTTCATGGATTTCTAGATCAGAAGATAAATCAATGGAAAAGGGCCAAGTTAAGATATAGCTAAGTGATAAAATAATTGTCATTATAAGAACATATGAGTTCATGTGTGTCAAAAAATAATAATATAATGGATGAGAAATTAATAAAGCATTAAGAAACTATGTACAATAACTTATGTGTGGTGAACTAATTCAAGGAATCATTCCAACCAATTAGAAGTAAGAAATATGTATAATATGGATACTTATGACTAAATAAATTCTAATCTTGTACTTTTAATATTGTATTTTTATGAAGACTTACAATGGCATGATTGACACTACATTTAGTAACTTTCACAAAATATATATAAGCAAATGTATCATGTATCATATTTTTTTAATAGTTGTATCATCCTATGAATATATATTTTTTCATTTTCTTGCTCTAAAAAATCTTCTTCTTGTCAAATGGTAACAATAACACATTGATGCTCAAATGTAACATATTCATGATATTTACATAGTATTTCCCCCTTTTATCTTAGCCATGATATTCCTATTTTGCATAGTATTGATCCAAAGTAGGGTTAATTTAAAATATAACAAAACATTTTTTGAGCTCAAGTATTATTATTAACTCAATGGATCCAATGTAATTTTGAGGCCCAATATCCTTACCCAAGTGTTGATTTTCACACCCAAGATATTGGAGAAGTGTCATCATGCATATTCTGACTTCATGAAAATATTTACTATCACCATTGGTGAATTTAATTACATCAATGTGAGGATGAGGAATAAAATTATTTATACATAAGGAATGTGTTTTAGTTTCCTCCTTTGGAACCACATATGTGACATTAGCATTTTTAAGTATGTATTGATTTTGATTTTCCTTTGTGAAAAACCTTTTATTAAGGATGTTTTCTATTTTATATTAATTTTTCTTTGGAAAATTCTCTTTTATTAGCTTCTCTTAATGTAACTTGTGCAACCTAAATTTTTCTAATTTTTTCCCTTTATAGCCTTTATTTTTATAACTACTTCATTTGTAACCTTTCTTGTTTTGATTTTACATTTTGTTAATTTTTTTCTCTCTAATTTTGCCTTATATGAGCTTTCTTTTTATATTTGTTCCTTTTCTATCCTTAATTTTTTGAACTGTAACCTTTCTTGTTCTAATTTTTTCTATTGTAACCTTTATTATTTTGGTTTTGCCTTTTGTAAATTTTCTTTCTCTAATTTTTCTTTTTTTAACATTTGTTTCTCCAATTGTTCTAATTGTAACATTTCTTATTCTAATTATATTTATCACTTGTTCCTTAGGAGGTGTCATCATGGGTGAGTAGGTTTCTTGATTGTATATTTTTTTCTTGAATAAGGTGGTTTTTTTATTGATAGATCTAGTATAGGATCACTACTATCAATGATACTTTGTATTTTTTATTCAAAGCCCAACAATTGTCTATATGATGTCCATGAACTGTATGATATGCATAATAGTATTTTGATTTACTTAGAGGATGAATAAGATGTAATTTGATCAACTTGTTTTTAATCATTTCCCTTATAATCTCACTTGAACTTTTATTATCCTTATGTTCACTTTTTCAATCCCTAGTTCTAGGTATATCTTGCTTTGGTTTCCAATCTTGGGATGAAGTCTTTTGAGGTACACAATATTTATATAGGGATGTATATATATGATTGACACATGAAATATTTGGATTACTTATATAATTGATCTTATTTTTAATTAATGTGAAATTTAAATTGAAATGTTTATTTTAATTTTGCAACTTCTCTATGGACATTATTAAAATGATTATTTGATCTTGAAGGGCTTCACAAGCACAAGCCTTAGGTACTTATGATTAAATATGCATAAAAATACCATTGAGATATGCATAATAATACCATTGTTAGTGGAATGTAAGACATACATGTTACATATGATGTGTGTGAATATATATGCAAGACATTCATTACACATAGGGGATGATTTTATATGTTAGGGTCATGCCTACACTAGGGTTATGTTTTAATTCTTATCATATTATATATTTCTATGTCATTCCATTGGTCATATACTTTATAGGGTGTTATTTTTAACCCTTTTTGAATGGGGTTGGGGTGGAATAGCCTAATAAAATATGGACTAATCTATTCCAAAAGTATGATGGTTAAATCAATCCAGATTTATGATATTTTAAATATAATAATATGATAAATATAAATAAATACAATGCTAAAAATATTATAAAAGTTAAAATATGAATGATAAAAAATAATTATCTTATTAAATGATTCACAAGAAGATCTAACATGTACAAGGGTAGAATAAGATAGATTGATGTTTCCCTTGATTTTTAATATTATGGAAATCAACCTTTTGTCACCCTAGATATTTCTATCCCACTTGTAGTGTTGATGATAGTGCCTCAGACCAATGTAGTTATCCCACTTGTGTGGGCTTGTGTGTGAAAAATTACGCAGTATGCTATATATGAGTGCATGTTGTGATCTAGCTTATAACTTGAAAAATAATACTCATGGGATGATATTTGAATGATTCATACCTATAATAATACTAATATTATGATTTATTTGTACATAGGAAAGAATAGGGTAGTATAACTTAGTTGTAAAAATGATTTTCATTAATGTAGTGTGAGATTGAGAGGTACTTTCCAGATGCTGCTTAGGTTCATAATGAATGAAGTTTTATTTATATTTATACCTTAAATTTTTAAATTATATACTATGAGGATTAAATAAAACCCATAGGATAACACATTCATGTAAACAAATTTGAAAATTTGGATGGTAAGGCCACTAGCATCAGAGTAGGAACATTAGCATTGATGCTAGTGTCCTAATATGGATGGTAGTGTCATACACAATATAACGTTGTTAAGAATTTTTAACTATATAAGTAGGTTATAAATTAGGTTTTATGTATAATATATTCTATAAGTGATTTGGGTCTTTATAATATCAAGGTTAGACTATAAAATGAGCAATTATGCATAGTGAGATGGTGAACATGAGTTTTGCAGCATCATGAAGGTCCTAAACTAAAGACTTGAACTATGATTGGTATTTGTAAAGTGTAAAATACTAACATATCATGTAAGATAATATTTTAGTGTATACATTCCTCCATTTAATATAGTACTGAATACTGATGATATTTATAGGTTTAAATGAAATAAATATGTACCTTAGTGTGTACAACACACCTTTATTTGACTTGATCTCCATTTGAATTTGTTATTAATGTATTACCTACAACAAACAGCATGTTAGAGTGTAATTAGTTAATATAATCTAAAATTTAATAATTAAAATGCTTTAAATTAAAGAGATTAAGGAAGGAATACACGTGTATGTTGATGTAACCATGTTTCCCTTGGTACCTTAATTTAGCAATGATGGTTCCTTGCTAAAGAATTAGAGAGAGGTTATTAACTAAACATTATATATGTGAGGAGATAATTTTAGGGTGGTCATGTCCCAAATCTAGTTTAAGGGTGAGTTGCTCTAAGTCCATTGATATCATTGAATCTCAATCCCATAACTCAAGCATATATATAATCTAGCCAAATCTAACTGAGCTCAATTGGATAAAACATTGTAACCATCTCAACCTAAAAAAGGGAAGTACTAACAATGATATTGAGTGTGATGAATCTCAACCACAATAATTAAGGTATTAAACTATTATATATAGATATATGCTCAATCAGTGTATCTTGGTAAGGTCGATGCATAAAAATGTATATAATATAAATATGTATCTATGATTTGGTGAATTTTCATGTAAAAAACACATATAATATGTATTAAACTAAATTATATATCAAAATATAACCTATGGTCTATAAACTATGTGTAATATCTATGAAAAATCTAAAAAAATTTATCCCAAATCTATGAAAATAGGTGTTAAATGCATAATATTTTGATCCAAGTGTATATCTAAATCATGTAAATTATATCAAATTATACAAATTATACCAACCTTGTGTGTGGAATCATGTATCTATGGTATGCCCCTAATGATATGTCCTACCTTTTGAGGTGAGGGTAATACATTCTAGTAGTCACTTTATCTCAAAAGGATGAGATAACCATGCCATAGCTATATCAATAATGCAATAAATAAGCATATAGTGGTATTATGTATAAGAATATGTTAATAAATCTCATGGTATATAATCATAATAATCCATAATATGAATGATATGGATCATGTAAATGCCTAAAAGTAATAATCACAAGCTAAACAAATAATCAAACACACAAAAAATCACTCAATGTCATGCAAATGGGGTATAAGGAGACCAAAAATAAGGGGAATGTTCAAATGTTACACACTTAAGGGGAGGACATGTTCAAATGTCGACACACCAAATAAATAATACTTAGGGCACTTTGACCAACAAAAATAGAACATGTTCAAATGTTCCACAATGAAAAAAATGGTAAAAAATAAGTACACTCAAGTAAGCAATGTGATAAGATGAATAATTGAAATATAATTAACCAATATAAGCATATCATACTAGTTCCTACATACATGTGTTATAAAAATGTCCTATAGTGTAGCATATTTATCACACTATAATATGTAAACATGAGTATAAACATGTGTAGGTTTTAGTATATAAGCTCAATCATGGTAATGTAAAGTGATCATTAAATAGTGTAACATGTATCAATAATAATAATGATGTATATGCCTCCAATGTAATGTGTCATGTGGGTCAATGAAAAGTCCAACATTTTTATGTGCATGTATCCGTTTAACCATAAAATGAAATGGTGTGGTATTTATTTCACTTTAAGCTTAGGTTTAAGAATATAGAAATGAAATGGTACAAGGGTGATAATCAAATATATAGTAGACCAATTAAATTCTAAACTTGGATATAAGTATACACTAATTTTTTTATGTTAAGATAGTCTAAATATGGAAAGTATAAATAGGATAGTTATAGAAATGACAAAGAATAGAAGTACTTAGATTGTACTAATGATAATGTAGTTATAAATCTAGAACAAACTAAAAATAAGTAAGAATTCAGTTCTAGAATAGTTTTTAGATTTTATATCTGGTGCCTCTAGCTATCTAGATAATTACATCAACCCTAAATGGTTATATCAATGTTAATGTGTGAGTTTAATGATTTTGTCTTGCATGAAATATATCATGAAATAGGATTTAACCACTTAGATGCTTCTAGTTTCTACTTCACCTTCAATCTGGTGCATTTAGATCTAGGTCATGGACTATCTCTCCTTGTGAAATGGTAAAACCCTATATTTCTATCTTTAATGTGACCTTGGAGGAAAATGGGTTAGTGGGCATATAGTGTTGAGTTAACCCTGATGACCCCATTATTAAAAGGCACTGCTTACATAGATAATACTCTGAAAAGGTCCTCAGAGTGATGTATTTCTCCCCTACATGTTGGTTTGTGTGAATCATGTAATATATATATAAATCAATTACAATAATGACCTATCTTGTCAATTATAAAACCAAGATCTTAGGATAATGTTTAGTACTTTAGACTTGTAGATGTATTGTACCTATATGGGTATGGAAATAAGTAATATTTGATCAATTAAATACTTAATAGAATGACTTTTTATAAGTTCCTTGGTCTCTTTGGTCTTTTATATGTGAGAAATGAATGAGGGTTGTCTTGTATTTATATCAATACCTTTTGAGTGGTAAATTGCATTAAATCACTTGGGTCAACCAATAAGATACATTTCATTTGTAAACTAGATGACATTAGGGCATTGGACATTTAAGTCGGTGTAGGACAATAATGTAAATGATACTATCTCTCCTAGATGTCTGTGTCTAAGGAGTATCAAAGTCAATAAAATATCAAAAATTTTAGTGGTGTAATATAAGTACATTTTAAGTATTTTGGGAAAGATAAAATGTCTATGTCATCAATATAATACTAGTCAAACTAAGAGATAAACGAAAGGGCATAAGTAAAGTATATGAGAGGATTATGAAAACAAAGAGAGTATATAACTAAGAGGAAAAGCCAAGATCTAAGTTTCCCAAGTGTATAAGACTGAGGTGATACATAGTAAAAAATATCATCTACATTTCCCTACCCTTTAATCTAGTAATGAAATTACTAGTTTAAAGGAAAGGAATAAGTACCTAAGTGTACATGAACACCTTATTTTTTCTTGAGTTTAATTTGAGTGATTTGATAGTGATCAACCTATAACCAAAGGCATGTTATAGTTTAAAATCAATGCATATAATATGGGTTAAAAGTACTTGAAATTGATTGAAATTGAAAGAGAAAGGTTTAGAAGTACACATGTGTATTGATGTAGTCATCTTTCCTATTTTAAAGTTTTGAAAAATATGTATCATTATAAGGCTATAAAACTGATATTAGTATAATATAGATAAATATTTAAAGTGCATATATCCAAGGAGATATAGAGAGATAGAGAGAGATTGGAAGGCCACCAACTTTAGAACAAAATTGAGTTGCCACATGGTAATAGAGATTAACTCAATTGTGTAACCCAATTAAACTTATAACATAGTGAGGTTGGATGATCAAGTCCAACCTAAAAACTTGCAAATATTGAGTGATTTAATCACCTCAACCATACCAAAATTTGAACCAACTATTGTAGTAGATTGGCTTAATATGGTCCATAAAAGTTTGTGGGGTACCAGTACATGCTATGGTTTTGAAATATGAAATTAATTTGGATTTTATAATATTAGGCACATGTTGCATATAATATGCACCTTAGATATGTATCATGCTAAAACTATGTGTAAAATGGTAATAATGTATACAATTTTGACACAACTATAAATTCGAATCATATAACTATGTACTTTAATTGATTCAAATAACTAAAAAAGTGTGGAAAACATGCTTCTAAATCATACCCCCACTATATCTCAAGAAATATTAAAACTAATATAAATACCAATGTGGAGGACATGTTTAAAAACATGCCCCCACTATAAATTGTAGATGTTAAATACTAATTAATTACAAAGAACATGCTTCAAAACCAAGCCCCCACTAAATCTAGGAACTAATATAAGTACCATAATACTAAATAAATGTGGATAACATGATTCCTAAGCATTCCCCCATTGGATATAAAAACTATGAATGTGTGGAATCCATGTTTATATGATGTGTTCCCACTAAATTTTAGAATTTATATAAGTACCATATGTTGAATGAATGTGGAGAACATGTTTCTAAAGCATAACCCAATAATATGTCCCCCTTTGAGGTTATGTAAATATATGAACTAGGAGTTACCTCACCTCAAAATCATAATAAAACTATAAAATATATGAATGTAACCATGTATATTAGATAAGGAACATGTCTAGGTAAATGTATCATTAAAGCACATAAAACCAATTTGATCACATGTAGGCCTAAGATGCATGATAAATATCATGGAAACATGTAGATAGTAATAGTATAATATTTACAAGAAAATAAACACACAAATAAGAGTACTCAAAATCAAGTCAATAAGCAATGGTCCAAGGAGACCACAAACAAGGGGCATGTTGAAATGTCACATAATCAAAGGGATGTGACTTAGTAAAATGTCCATGAAATCAAGAATGACATATTCAAATATCCATACAACAAATAATGACATTATTCAAATGTAAAATAAATCATGCATAGGCATGGGGGCCACAAGTAAAGGAGCATATTTAAATGCTTGAATAATCAAGAAAATACACTCAAGGTAGTGCATAATGTAAAACATAAAGAAACAACATAAACATGTCATAGTGGTCCATGGATATAATATGTTAGAAAATTATGTCAAGTGTATAGCATATGAAGTATGATAGGTAAGATATAATCATGAATGATAGGCATGTGTAAGTACATATGTAAGATTAAACATGATGATGTAGATTGATCATCAATCATATAACCTATGTGTATCAATATTAAATAATAAGATAGCTCCAATGTTTATATGGCATGCGTATATGGAATTCCATTATCCAAAAGAGGAGTGTATCATGTATTTGTGTATGCCTATATCACACCCAATGTAGAAATGTGACACATATGTGTATGTAGGAGTAACTAAGTATGTATTCCATCAACATGGAAGTAACATAGATTCCAAGGAACCAATATAATAGGTAAGTATCAATAATGTTTTTTGTTTTTTTGTTTTTTAATGTTTTTAAATTTTTTGTTATTTTTGGAGATAAGAAAGATCATCCTATGATGTCATCCAATTGATGGTCATAGATATCTCCCCACTATAAATCTGGTGTAATACCCCATATATGCAACCAAGGAGCATATATAGGCATATTATCTATCACTATGGTATCAATGGTGATCTTTGTATGTAAAATATGACTCTATGGTTGTGAAGCAATAGTAGGAGTAATTAGAGTGGGATTTTTTGGAACCTATTGTTGAGTGTTTATATGTTTATTTAGAGTAGTAGTAAGAGGAACATGTGTAGGTGCTCTATAAATATAAACATGATGTGTAGTAGAAGATTTGTATTTTGTGGAATCCATTATATGTCTTTGATGTAATGGTCCCTCAAGTATTAACATATTAATAAATGAGATTACTTAGTACTTAGAGTTTTGTGGTGGATTAGATTTATTAGGCTTAATAGTTAGTTGTCTAGGTATAAGTTTATTATATTCAAGAGGATGCTAATATGGAATTTTGTAAACTATAATTACCCAATTAGTATGAATGTATTTGACACACCCATACATTGTAGAAGGTATTACTTATAGAGTGCATATCCAAGGTATTCCTAATAACATATCAAAGTTGCATGTGGAAGGGATAACTAAAAATGTAGTAACCATATGTGTAGGACCAACCTATAAAGGCAAGTTAATTTCACCAAGAAGCTTCTATGAGGTCCCATAAAATTATCTAACTTATTTGATAGAGGGTTATAAATAATGATGAGTATAACCCAAGTGCATAAGTAATGTCATGGTGCAAACATTTTCACTTGAACCATTATCAATCATAAAATCACATATTGGGTGTTTGTCAAGGTATTCTCAAATTAATAGAAAATTAAGATCAAAGTCATCATTCTTAATTTCACTATCATCAAAATAAATAGGTATCTAAACCATATGAGGTATATGTCACATGTAAGTACCAATAATCCCATCTAGTGTGTGTGTATAATGTGATAAAGGAGGATGTGCATTACATTCCAGTTGGACTTTTAGTTCCTTTTTAGAATGATCTTACAAAGGATTGTTAAATATTTTCTATTTATGGTGATTTCTAGATTATGACCCTAATTCCTTTAAAGGATCCTCAAATGAAATATTTTGGTCATCAATAATATTTTATATCCTATTATTCAAGGTAAAACTTATACCCATAGAATGTCCTAGTCCTTGATGATAATCATAACAAGCATATACATAATATCCTTTGGGGTAAAGGTCAAATCATATCAACCTTAGTAGGATAATATAGGTATGTAAGATAGAAATATAATAATCACATGAGTAATTAAGTTGGGGACTCAGGTAAACATTTAAATTATATCTATGGTGAATTATATAAGATAAGCCAATTAGGTTATTATGCAACTATGTTAACTATGGTGGATGTTTATTTTTTATCTTCATGAGGTTTTATCTTATAACTTAGTTTGATTGTAAATTTTATATTAGATGTAGATTTAGTTGATGTGTTTGCTACATAATTGAGCTTATTCAATGATATAAGCTTCATTTCATGGTCTTGTACAACATGGCATAAGTCATCAAAAGATTGAAACTTCTTAAATATAATGGACTTGTTTAAAGGAGGAAATAAGGTTTGCTTGAATATATATTTCAACTGTTTATTTGCCATAAGATTGGTCATTTTGGCTAGCATTATTTTACATCTCAAGACATATTCATTGATAGGTTCATTGGTTCCTTATTTTATTTTGGTAATTTGGGCATAAGAAACCTTTTTAGAAATATTAATGGAAAAGTGAGATAAAAAATGGTCTTTAAGAGGTTTTAATGATTTCATGGATTGGAGAGGTATATCACAAAACCATCTCAAAACATTTTCCTTGAGACTTCTTGTGAATAATTTGGTTAATATTGTATCATTGGAAGCATAGTCAAGGTATGCCACATACAAGGTTTTAAGATGTTATTCAAGATCAACCTTGCCATCATAAAATGTGAAATTAGGTGAAATAAATCTAGTTTTCAAAGGGTGCAAAGAGATTTAAAGTGAAAGAGGGTTATGAAATACATCTTGTGAATCTATAGTATGAAGGGATTTTAAATCTTTTTGTTCAATGTTTTTAGTCTTGTCTTACAAGGTTTTCATAACTTGAAGCAATGATTGAACTATAGGCCTAGTGGGAGATATATTATCAAGTGAGTAGTCACCAAAGGGGATGAAAACATGTTTTGTGTAGTAATATGCATTGAAATTGGTATTGGTGTTAAAACAATGGGTGAGTCCATAATATATGTATCAATATTATTTTTAGGGAACAAAGGTTTAAACACATAATATATAACCCCATTAGATGTATTTAGTTGTAGTGTGTTCAAGGGGAGGGATGTGTCCACTAGAGTTTTGGAAATTTTGGCTTCAAGTATAGTTTTTAATATATTATCAAGATCTTCACGGTTTTGTTTATTGCACTCAAGAAATAAGGCAATTTCATGCACTTGATCATGGTCTACTTGTTCATTTAAAATTGTTTATAGATTTTCATTATCAAAATATTTTTTATGATAAACTTATCAACATTGTTTACATTATCAACATGGGTATCATCAAGATCCAAGGTATGAAATCCCTCATCATTTAGAGACAACTTAGATGGGTTGAGGGGAATATCAATATGTTCAATAGAAACACACGCCAATATAGGGTTATGCCTAGGTTGTATGAAAAAGAATACCAATAAGATATTAAAAATTAAATCAATCTAAAACTCTAGTTAGTTTAAAACCCTAAGAATCAAAGATTTTTACATTCACATATGTCAGGTTCACCAAATGGTTAACCATAAAATGAAATAGTTATGGTTTGTTTTTCAATTTAATATTAGGGTTAATAATATATAAATGAAATTTCATAAGGGTGATAATAAAATATATGGTATTCCAATTAAATTATAAACTCACATATAAGCATATGCCAAATTTATTATGTTTAGATAGTATAAATATGGAATGTACAATTAGGCTAGATATATAAATGAAAGAGAATAGAATTAATCATTTTGTTTTGATGTTAATGTAGTTATGGATCTAGAATAAGTTAAAATTAAGAAGGAAGATAATTATAGAATAGTTATCAGATTATGGATTTAGTGCCTCTAGCTATCTAAATAGTTACATTAGATGTAGATGGTTACATCAATGCTACTGTTTGAGTCTAATGATAGTGTTCTATACATAATATTTGGTGAAATAGGATGTGACCACCTAGGTGTTTCTAGGTTTTTCTTTGACTTCACTCTAGTGAATTCATATATAGGTCATAGATTGTCACTCCTTATGAAATGGAAAAACCCTAACTTTCCATCTTCAATGTAACCTTGGGAAAAATGGGTTAGTGGGCATATAGTGTCAAGCTAATTCTAATGACCTTGTTATCAAAGTACACTCCCTACATAGCCAATAATTTTAAGAGGGCATCAAACTAATGTAATACTCCCTTATGTATTGGACTATGTGTGAATAATGTAATGTGTATAAATCAAGTATAATAATGACCCATCTTATAACTTAAAAAATTAGGATATTGGGTTTCTCTTTTAGTACTTCAACCTATAAATGTATTATACCTATAACTGGTATGTAAATAGGGAATATTTGATCAATTGAATGCTTAATAGAGTGTTTTTGATAAGTGTGTTGGTCTCTTTGGTATTTTATAGGTGAGGAATGAATGAAGGTTGATCCTTTATTTATATCAATCCATTTGGATTAATAGTTCACATTAAAGCACTTAAGCTAACCATTAGGTTACGTTTCATTTGAAAATTAGATGATATTAAGGCACTAGACATTTGCTTCAGGGCATGGTAGTAATGTCAATGTTACTATCTATCTTGGACATTGGTGTCTAGGGAGTAGTAAAATTAGTAAAGGATAATAACATGTAAAGGTGTATTATAAGTACATTTTAAGTAATATGGTAAATATATAATGTCTATGTCATCAATATAATACTTGTCATAAAGGGAATAAGATAAATCAAATGTAAGTCTTGTAAAATCCAAAATATTGTATAACTAAGAGGAACAACCAAGATCTAAGTTTTCCAAGTTTACAATATTGAGGTGCTACATAATCAAAAAATATCATCTACAATATCATGTATCTAGAGTATGCCTATATCACCCTCAAGTACCCATGAATGAAACATATATGTGTATAGAAAGGAAATGTATGTTATCCACCAACATAATGTAAATAACATATATGTAAAATGTAGTACACATGTTTATGATGAATAATTTTGTATTTTTTATTTATTTGAATGTTTTTGTATTTTCTTGTGTTTTTTTTTTTTACAACTTTTGGATTTTAGGAAAGATAAGGATAGATGATGACGATCCCATATAAGGGATTATCATAAGGGGATCTATAATTAGGAGAGGATATAAAAATTTGGTTATGCTATTAAGGATCATGTATATGTGCCAAATCTAGAACTATAAAGTTTTTGATACCCTACCTATGCTTCATATGACATTGTTGTTGTGAAGTAGTAGTAGAAGCTATAGAGATTCATGGAGCCCATTTATTAGTACTCTATAAATTCTTTGATGAAACTATAATTATGAGTCTTTGTACCTTATTTGAAAACTATATATATATTCTTAGTAATTTGTTAGGGCATGTAGGTGTAGAAAAGGACTTTATAGAGTCCAATATATATCTATGATGCAACAACCTCTCAAGTTTCAACCACCTATAAAACGTAATTTCATTTTTCTTACCCTTAACTCATGATTAACCTTAATAGGTTGTATAATTATCTATCTTGGAATACAATTCTCTTGTTGAAGTGGATGTTCATATTGAATCCCTGAAACTATGATTACCTTGATAACATGAATATACTTGAGACGTTTATGTAATGTGGAGGGTATTTCCTAGAGCTTATGAATCCAAGGTATTACCATATGTGTTATAACTAAATTTTTTATGGTCACATGTGTTGTACCAACCTTTAAAGGTAAATCAACCTCACCAAAAACATGTTCTTTCCCATTGAATTCTCAAACCATCTTGGTAGAATTGAACAAATCTTCATTGTATATCCCATATGTGTGAGTAATATCATGGTAAATAAATTATCACTAGAACCATTATCAACCATAAAAATTCATATAGGTTGATGATAAAGATGTGATCTAATAAAATATGAGTGAATATATAAGTCATCATCCACAATTTCATTTTCATCAAATGTAATAGAAGGCCTCGTATCCATGCATGTAAGTGTGCCAATAATATATTATAATGGGTTCCCATAATTTTGTGGAGGAGGATTTTCATTATATGCCATTTTTAATTTTTTTGTTTCCATGTAATATGATGTAATGGATCATTTAATACATTATAGTTTTGATGATCACCAAGTTGTGACCTATAATCTATTAGAGGATCATCAAAGGTGATATTTTCACTATACATTAAGTCTTGTATCTTTTGATTCAACTTGTAATATTTATTTGTAGAATTCCAAACACATTGGTTAAAGTAAATAATCATTTGCATCATATCTTTTTGATATAAGTCAAATTGTATCAACCTCTAAGGGAAGAAGGAGAGATATGAGGTGACACTCCATAAGCTTCTTATGGAACAAAGATAGAGACTTAGGTAATCATGTAAATTGTCTCATAGGTGCATTGGATAAGATGATCCAATTAGGTTGTTATGACACTATATTAATCATTTTTTATTCATTTTTATCCTACATAGGTTTAAACTTATAACTTGGTTTGATATGAAAATTTTTAGTATATGTAGTTAGTGTATTTAATACATAGATTATTCAATGCAATAAATTTAATTTCTCAATCTTAATCACTATGCCATAAGTCATCAAAATATTTAAACTTATTAAAGATAATAGATTCATGCAATGGGGTAAGAAAAATTTACATAAATATATCTTGAATCTCTTTATCTTCCATTAGATTTTCCATGTTATCCATCATTGTCTTGTACCTCAAAACATATTCATTAATAGGCTCATTGCTTCCTTGCTTGATCTTAGCAATTTGTGTATATGACAACTTATCAGTGATGTTGACTAAAAAATGTGTAAGAAATTGATTTTATAGAGGTTTAAAATCTTTCACTAATCATATTTGTAGATAATAGCACCATCTTAGATCATAGTCCTTTAGGATTTTCAAAAATAACATTGTCAAAATTTTATCATTGGAAGCATAATTAAGGCATGTTGTATTGAAATATTTGTTTTTTCCTTACACAACATGCCTTAATTTCATCACTAAAATCATGGAACCTATTTTTTCTTAGGAGTGTGGTCTTCTAGTTTAATCAAGTTGAGGACTATTTTATTTTGTGATTGGATTGAGAAGGGTTCATAAGTGGTTGTAATCATAATGATATATTTGCTTCACTCTTTGAACTAAGTCTAAACTAAAATGTCAATTTTAGGAACTTAGTTAAAAAGGGTTTTCAATAAAGGATTCAATGATATAAATGTCTAAATTTTCTTAAATCTGATTTGTCTTGGTCTATTTTAGATCATGGCTATGGACTACATTAAAATATCTCCATATTTTAGACCATTTCACCTCTATATCTTTATAGATTATCTAACTATTTTAGGGTCTTTGCATATTTTCATTGAGCTAATTGAGTCCAATTCTGATTCATTTTTAGTTAAACTGACTAAGGGTTTATATTGTTTCAATTTTTGTCTTTGTAATTTCATTTATATTTGAATTAATGAGTTGTATGTTGGATTGGTGGGGTTGTTTTATCCTTTGGATTTGTGCCCAACTTGACCCATTTATACTTCCTTTTGAATTAAAATGTATTTATGATTATTTGTCTTTATTATTATTCTCATTCATTATGTTTATGTTAGGATTAATTTACTTCATGCTCAAAAAAATGCGTATCTATATTCATTTATATTGTGGCATATTGATTTTTTTTGGTCTTGCCTTATTCATTTTGATCAAATTTTTAAATTTAAAATATAAAAAATATTTTAATTTTGTCCTTTTGAAGGATAATGGTAACTTATTCTCCCATGATCCCCTAGGAAATTAGGGATCTACCAATCTTTCTTACTTACTTCCTCATGCCTCTTTGGGACTTAGTCTCTTTGGATAACTTCTAGATGCCTGAGATGGGGATGCATGGCACAACCCTACTTCCCTAATTCCTCAGACCCTCTTAGCCTCCAATATATGTGATGGACCTTCCAAATGCATGGGATCACACCATGTGGCATAATACTAATTCTTTGGGTCATTGAGATAGTCCATATACCTCAAATCTATATCCTCCTAGATATTAGAGATTGTGTTATGTGGTAGGATCCTATTTCCCCACTCTAAAAGATAGTTAATATGTCATTAAGCCTTATTCAAAGAACTCAATAATCAGTATCTTGATAAGTTTGAATATCTCATTATACCTAGACTATAGAGGAGAATGACCCAGGTGGAAACTTGATCTATCCCTAAATGAGCAAATGGATACAATGTAGCATGAACCTACCAATTGGGAAACATATGGACATCCACATTAATTTTTCATGAGCATAAATTTTATGACCACATATCCCATCAATATTGTAAAATTGCAATACCCTTCTCAAGATATCATTATATTCCCAATGATGTGACATTATTCATATTACTAGTGTGTCAAGTGTGCCCATGTACATGATGTGTAAACATGATGTCTTTTGATTGGTGTTAGTCTTGAAGTGGGCTACCTTGTTATGGTAAATTAGAATTAGGTTCATTGTAACTCATCTAGGACTACCTTGGACTATGTGCATTTAATACTAAAAATTATTTATATTATCACTTCTTGTGTTGTCTATGCCTTTTAGTGGTTTTAGTGTTGATGAGTCACTTCTATCAAGTCTACCCATTAGAATGGATGTGTTTAAATTCAAAACATTTCTTGAACCATCAAATGGCCATGTTATGTTAAGTTGGTCCTGATTAACTAACTTTTACCTTATTGGTGTTTCAACAATAAAACTTATTTTTTAAAATAGAAATGATAAAACTATTATGATTATGACTGAGACTAGATAACATTTCATAATGGGCATAAATAATATTATATATAAATACATATTTATATAAATATGAGTATCTTAGAATGGTATTATATAGATAAGTATACTAAATAAAGAAATGTGCATATTTATTCATAATTTGGAATAAATGAATAATCTTTTTTAGATACTACCATTCTAGTATTTATAGGTATTATTATATGTATTTCATTAAACATATTTATATATCAATTAAAATAGTTTTAATTCAATGAGCATATATATATATATATATTTATATATATATGTATTGATAATGGTTCTGGTAATAAATTTAATATATATTTAGTGACCTAATTTTTCAAGTTAAGAATTAACTTAATCAAAATGAAAAATGAAACTATTGACAAACTTATTAAGAAATTAAAATAAAGAAAAGTGAAAACCCTAATTTCAAGAAGAAAATAATAAAATAAGCATGGTTTTTCCCACTAAAAAGCTAAGCTAATGGGAGAGGATCTATTTGGAGGTTTGGCCAAGGATAATAATAGGTGGAGGGAAAATGAAGAAGGAAAATGGAGGAAGGAGTGGTGAAGGAGAATGAATCATGGAGATTTAATAAAGTAGGTAAGGAGCTTCTTTTTAAAATTCTTGATTTTTTTCCAAACTAATGTGAAAATTAAACTGATATATGTTTGAATTTTTATTTGGTTTGAGAAATTTAGTGTTGGCTATTGAGAAACCAGAAAATAAATAAATAAATAGAAATATTATGCCTTTTACAACTTCTTGATCTATTTTACATTTTCCTTATTAGGAAGTTTTGTGGATTTTTATGTAAATAAATACTTATATTTGAAGTAGATGAAAGTTAATTTGAAGCCTTATTAGTTAGGTTTGTTTTTGGATACCTTTGGAAAGGTCATAAAATAGGTTCTCACTTTAATAATTATGTGATGATTTAAACACTATATCTTGTAATTAGAGAATTTTTTGAAATAGATAGAAATGTAGAGGATACATAAGTTTTCTTGTTCACACTAGAGGGAGATCAAAAATTTAGTGTTCTTGAAATGTTTATATAGTTCTTTGCTATGGTAGTAATATTATTTTTAGATTAATTTGATTATTTAGATTTTTGTATTGGTATTTTTTGTATTATTGTAATAAAATTGTAAATTATCTATCCTAATTTGTTGATGAACTTGGGTACCAATTAGATAGTCTTTGTCTTGATAAGATCAACCTTCATTTTTTATTAGTACATAAGTTATCATAATATGTTATATTTTGAAGTTTATACCTTTTTTAATTTGTCTATTAATTTGGAAAAATGAAGTGTTTAGGAAGGAGAAGTCACTTGCTCAACTTTTTAGATGACCCCTTGTTGTCTATGTCATAATGCAAGAAAAGGAGAACCAATTCAATTTTCACAATGATATTATATATTCTTGTTATTATAGATGTTTGTAAGAGTTTTTTTTTTGGGTATTAGTTTATTCAAAATTTGTGAGAATTTTTTTGTAACATAGATTATAATGGATATAGGTTTTGAATAGTTGTAACAAATTGTACTATTTTAGTGGATTATGTTCATGTTGGCCTAATTGGTTAGAGGATTAGAATAATCTTGTAATACTCTCATTTTGAGTCATGATAAGAATAAACCTCTCATGTTCCAAAAAAAAAAAAATAATAATTATTTTAAACCTTATTTTTCTTTGAATAGTAATTATAACCTTTGTAAATTTTTATACACTATGGGAAATCTTTGTTTAATCTTTAATTTGAATTATTGGTCTTTATAATCCCATAACTGTAGGTCTAATATGAATGATTGATATATAGGATAATTAAGTATTCAAGAATTAAAATTGAATAGATGTATTAATAGTTTTATAACAAATTATTATTGGTAAAACATACTTTTTTAATCATGAAAATATAACTTACACAAATAAAATTGGGAGAACCATAGGTTTATATATCTAGATTTATCATACACTCAGAACAAGTAATGTAAAAAAAAATACATAAATCATTATAAAAGGTTTATCTTGAGACTAAATCATGAATTGACTTCATTTATATTGGAAACATAAAAATTAAAATAAGGTAATTAAATTGAGAATCAACTTAGGTTAGCTGATAACTAACCTAGATAAACAATTGTTCTAGTCATTTACTTAAATGGAAATTTGAAACCTCTACCTCTATCTTAACATAATATGATTCATCGAATTGTATCAATATAGCTCATCTAGTTTTTCTTCGGTAAAAATATTCTTGGGACAATTGTCAAAGTTAATCACTCATTGATTTATTTAGTTTTTAAGATCCCTTTGGAATCACCCTACCAAAAATAAGCTATATTTATAGCATTTGAAGTTTGGGGGTTAAAAATGTTTTCTCTTATGTTTAAATTAACATAGGTAATTTGAAATAACCAAAATATGGTCAATTACTATTTTTAGTAACTCTTTTCCAAATTGAATTACTCATAAATTTTCTATTGTTCTAATTTTAATCTGTGAAGTTGCTCTAAAAATGGGCTCAAATTAATATAATAACTAAATATTTTATGAAACTAAAACTTTTGGGCTCTAGAATTATATCAGAGAATTATGATCTAAAACCATTATTTTGATACCCATTCCTAATAATTTTTGGTGGATCTATTTTTGGAAGCTTTTGGTAAATTTTCTACACCTGCTTTTCTGTTTCAACCTATAAAGTCATTTCAAATTCAAGTTACCAAAAATAGCTATAATAACTTTTAAGTGAAACTAGTGGTTGGTAGTGATTAATTTTACCTTTAAATTAATAAAAAAATTGATTTAATAATTTTGGATTTTTTTTAATTATTTTTAGTGATTTAATTATGAACCCAATTTATTCAAGAAATTACTTTATATAACATTTTTCTGCGATAAAACTCATTTGAAATGTCAATTTATTTTATTGTTTAAATTACTAGAGATTGTTTTTGTAAATTCCTAGTGGTATATTATAAAAAATAAAATATATATTAACTTATAAAAATACTATTTCATGTCGTGGGGTATTTTATTCATTACCATTTAATAGTTGTTTTAATGGAAATTATAAATTGATTGTGAGGTGAGCTAGTCAAGTTTAGATGGACCATTGTTAGGTAATTCCACTTTGACATGAATGATTAACATTAAATAGTGTACTCATTGGTGTTATGAGATTATATTTTAAGTTGGAATAAATAGGAGTTTGATTGATGATATAGTCTTAAAGAATTTATAGTTGTAGTGGTAGAAATAAGGTGTCAAAAAGTCATTGATGGATCTTGTCCCATACCATTTGGGATGAGTTTCAATAATAGTTTTTTGAGTTTAAGATATAATTTATATCCATTAAATATAAAATTTGAATATATTACTGTACACTAATTTTGGTGTAGTTGACATAGTTTAGTCTTATCTAGCATGCCAAACACCTTTATGCATTTTGGTTTTCAAAATAGAAGGTGATCATATATGAGGCATATAACATACCTTAAATGTGTTTGTATAATTTTAAGGTGTTATTTTATTGTATATGTGAGCTTATAATTAATGTTTAATCAAGTCAAGCTTGAGTGTGGTTGTGTAAATAGTTGGGGTGTTTTCTAGTGTGGAGTTAGTGTAACACAAGAGAAAAAAATAGTAGTGTTTTTATGAGTTTTAACTGGGTGAAAATTTTGGGCATTAATTTTGGTATCAAATAAAAATTAAACATTGGTACCTATGAATTTTTTATTGTTCCACTACATACATTCTACAAATTTTTCTCATGTGTTATTATTTGTGTCTAGGTTTTATCAGGTTTGGGTGTAGGGTTATGTGGATGGTCGAGCCCTCCTCTCAAACCCTTTTTATTTCTATTTTCTAACCAAATAAAATAATTTAAAAACCATTATCCCATTTTCATCAAACATTACTACCATAAATATAATTACAACACCAACCTATATAAGATATTTTCCTGAGGAGAGAACTCGTCTTGCTCTTTCATACTTCATAAACTTCTTTTAATGTCACCTGCTTCCTTTATCTCCATCCATGGGTCTCTCTACAAAAATTCAAGAGATTGATTATTAAAACCTTTTCTTTTTCCCACTCTTCCACCACCATCCTCTTTACATGCCATTATCTTCCATAAATCAATGATAGAGAATACTACTAAACATAGTAGTGCATGTTGAGTTCAAAGTAACAAAACTCCTTATTTATAGTCAATTGCCATTATTTGCATGCAGCCCTAATCTAACCCATAATATCAGGATAAAAAATGATATCTCCAATCTCATTTTAGTTAGTAAAACCCTTTTTCTTTTGAATTTTCCAATAAAATAATCAATTCAAAAAACTAAACCAATATGCTTCAAAAGTTGAATTCATGCATAAACTTAATATTCATGCCAATCATTAACAATTCCAATGATAACTAATACATTGTAAGTCAATTTATAATTAGGTTGTTATCTATGCACTCTAGCATTATCTAGGATGGTCTGCATAGGAAATTAGCATATCAATTTATCAAAAGTTTATGCTATGAGTTTGAAATGAGGATAGCCTAAGCCGTTACCAGCCTTTTGATCAAACTAGATAATATATTAAACGTTAACATTACAATAATTACTAAACTTGCATTCCAAACATTTTAATGTTTTAATTATGAATTGTTTTGTCAAATATACTATAAATATTAGTCTCATTGTCATTAAACATCCTTTAAAAATATGCATTAAGTCATACATATTACTAATTTACTAAGTAATAACATCTTAGAAACATAACAATCATAGCAATCATGAAGAAATTATCATTCAAATCTAACTATAAGCTATATAATAATGAAATCACTCATTTAAATGCATAAACTAGAATATTATCACTATAAAAATACTTAAGCACTCAAAACCATACCAACTAACTAACTAGATCGAACAAAAGAGTTAACAAGTAATTCTATTATCTTGTGTGAGTTGGGTTACTAACAGTTCCTCTATCATCCCCCAATCATCCCATGTATTCCATCCTCCCTGATGATGCTCTTCCTCCATCATTCTCTAAGGGAAGGATCAATTCCTACATCCACCTCACAACAGGTATGTAGTTAATTTGAGTCATCATATATATATATATATATATATATATATATATATATATATATATATATATATATATATATATATATATATATATATATATATATATACATACATACATACATACATACATACATATATATATATACATACATATATATATATATACATATATATGTATATATATATACATATATATGTATATATATACATATATATGTATATATATATATGTGTGTGTGTGTGTGTATATATATGTGTATATATATATGTATATGTGTGTATATATATGTATGTATATATATATATATGTGTGTGTATATATATATATATATATATATATATATAAACTAATGATAAAAAATTAAAAAATATAAATCTACAATATATAGAATAAAAAATTATAGATGTCACATCATATAAACTAATCAACATATCAATATCCCATAACTAGTATATGTCATAAATCTCAAATCAAAAGAAATAATAATCAGATGATAACCATATTAATCTATGGATTCAAAATACATAAAACATAAGTTAAAATTAGGATGTAACATCCTTCTCCCCTAAAATTGGTCATCATCCTAATGATACTTATTCAAATAATAGTTTTGAATGTCAAACGAGTTTAATAGAATAATAACATACTATCAAGTATCAAATTATACAAAAAAATGTGGAAACAACCTGTAGAATTTTTTATAGTCTTCCCTAAGTATCACCATCCTTAAATTATTAGTCCTACAAGAACTTACACTATGCCACTTCTCTATTATGCAAATAAAATTTGTGTGTGTCAATTATTTTGATTGGTTCTACCATGACCACCTTAGGGTCTAGAACCTACATACCATTCCAATACAAAACATGTGAAGGATCAGCTATATAATTTTTAAAATAAGATACATGGAAAAAATTATGCAATAGAACTAGGTTTGGTGGCAATGCAAGCCTATAAACTACAATATTGACCACTTGTAACACTTTTAAGGGTCCCACATATCTTGGTGATAGTTTCACTAAATTCCCAAAATTAATTGAGCTCTTATGCAGTTTAACTCACAAGAATACTTTATCACCTATATAAAATCACCTATCTATCCTCTTTAGATAAGCATAAATATTTCTCCTATCATTGGCCTTAGACAATATTTATCTAATTAATATAAATTTATCTTCCATTTCATAAAGCATCTCAGGTCCAAAGACTACCCTGTCCTCTAACATGTCCCAATCGATTGGTGTCCTACACCTTCTTCTATATAGTGCCTCAAATGGTACCATCTTAAAAGCTGATTGGTATAATTTTTTGTAAATTTTTTTAGTGAAAAATCAACCAATGGAATATATTATTATAATTTTTATTGATGATCCATGTAATGCATATAAAGAAGATACTCTAACACCTGATTAACTCTCTTAGTTTTACCATCAGTCTTTAGGTGATATGTAGTGCTGGAATTTAGTTGTGTACCCAAAGATGAGTTTAGAGTAACCCAAAACCTAAAAATAGTCTTCATATCATGATCTAAAATGATATTCTCTAAGAATCCATACAACCTATAGACTTATTTTATAAACCTCTTCACAAGGGTAGGTGTATCATCTATAAAATTGTCTGTTATGAAATGAGATACTTTGGTTAGTTTATCAAAAACTACTAGGATCATATTGTGCCTACTCCATGACATTGGTAAACCTTAGACAAATTCCATGCTAATCACCTAACACATCTATTATGGTATATCATTTAGATATAATAATCCATTTGGGTGCACATGTTCATCTTTCACTCAATGACATTCCAAAAAACATGACACAAAATTTGCCACATCTTTCTTTATTCCCTTACAAAAATACAGAGGTTTAAGCTCTATCATGATCTTGGTTACTTCTATATGTCTTAAATATGGGTAATTGTGTAACTCCTTTAACACTATACTCCATAGATTCTCTCGATCCAACACATACATCATTTTATTATAACATAGACAACCATCATTCTAAAAACTAAATTCTTTATACTAAGGATTCTAAGCATTCTCAAACAAAGTTTTGTTGACCTAGTCATAGTATTAATCTCTTAATGAGAGCTCAATCACATGATCTCTAAAATTAATCTTAATAGTAGCTATAACTAATATGTACCTTCTATGATTCAAAGCATCAGCTACTCTATTCTCCTTACCTTTGATGTAATTGATATCAAAGTCATAGTTGGAAAGAAAATCTAACCAATGCCTATGATGAGCATTTAAATTTTGCTGGATGAATTTGTGTTTGAGTCCCAAGTTATCAATCTTGAGATCAAATGCTTTTCCCAATAAATAATGTTGCCAAACTTGTAAAACATGAATAATTTCTACAAGTTCAAGATCATGAGAGGTGTAATTCACCTCAAAAATTTTAAACTTTCTTGACTAAAAATCCACTACTACATCATCCATCATAAGGAGTCCTCCTAGTCCCTCTTTTAACACATCTATGATCAATGAAAAATAATGATTGGGATTAATAACTCTAAACACTAGTGATGAAGTAAGTCTTCTTTTCAATTTATAAAAATCCAATGCACACTTCTCTGACTAGACAAACCTTTGGTTTTTCCATTATAAGGAGGTAATTACATTAGCTATCTTGGAAAAATTGGGAAATAACTTCCTATAATAGCCTACTAATCCCATAATAATTCTTACCTCATGCACATTACTTGGCATTGGCCATTCCATAATGGCTCTTATCTTAGTTAGATCTAAAGAAATACCATTTATTGATATAATATGCCCTATATATTTCACTCTCTCTTGGAAAAATGCACATTTAGATAACTTGACATATTTCTTGTGCTTTCACAACCATTATAGAACCACTTCTAGATGTTGTACTTATTCCTCTTCATTCTTAGAATATATAAGAATGTCATCTAGAAAGACTAAGTTAAAATGGTCTAAATAATATCTGATCACATTGTTCATGAGATTCATGAATGTTTTTTATGTGTTAGTCAACCCAAAGGATAACACTATGAACTCATAATTTCCATAACAAGTTTTGAAATTTATTTTTTGAATATTCTCATCTTGAATCCTCAATTGATGATATCTTACTCTAAGATCTATCTTAGAAAATCCCATTGCTCCCCACATTTGATCAAAAAGGTCATCTATATGAGGTATAAGATACCTATTTTTAAAATTTACCTTATTCAACATTCTATAATCAATGGAGTGATAAATATTACCATCCTTATTCTTCACAAAACAACTGGTGCACCCCATGGTGACACACTAGGCCTAATTAATCCCTTAGACAACAATTATTGGAGTTAAGTCTTCAACTCAACCAACTCAGTGGTTATAATTCTATACGACATCTTTTATTATGGTTTTGGTCTAGGTATGATGTTGATAGAGAAATTAAACTCATGTTTAGGATGAAAAATCAATAATTTTTTTGGAAAACATCATTAAAATCTCTAATAAATTAGTAATATTCAAGAGATGGTTCATTAGGTTCTTTTATTTAATTTATCTTGATCATAAATGCTTGGCACCCTTTTCCTTAAGCCCTCCTGAGTTACATTATAGAAATATTCATGAGATTTAACTCTCTCTTTTCACCTTGAATTTGTGTCTAATTTCTAAAATCATAAAGACACTCAACCTTATTTAAGTAACAGTCAACCTTGGCCTTGTGTTTATAAATCTAGTTGAATCTTATGATCACATCATATGACCCTAGTAGTGATACATACAAATCCACTATAGTTCTGACTTTGGGAAACCCAAGATCTGATTCAACTAAACACTTATCAGCCATGACTTTTGAGTCATTCCCATATTGTACTGACCATGAATTTTCCATATATCAATATTTTTTAGAAAACTTTTTAAGAATTTTAAGAGCTATAAAACATTCAGTGGCCCATATATATATCAAAATAGAAACTATATGTTCAAACAAAATACCTTATAACTCTATGGGTGATGCTTAAAATTTAGCTTATTGATTATCAATTACTACATGAATGTTCTATTGAAAATTATCATAATGAAGATTACAACCTTTTTTCTTTGACTTGTCCTAAGTGCATTTATGAGCATAACGGTCTCATCCATAATTGAAATATCCTCTAGGTGGACCCTTTCCTATTAGTTTGTAGGTTTCCTCTTGAACTACCTTTAAAACCATTACTTGGTTTCTTATTTCTAGATCCACTATTCAATTTGGTGTTTTGATTCTTGAACTACCCCCTGGAGCCTCCACTTCACTTCTAGTTCTTCTTTTTGGAAGTTGGCTTATAACTTCCAAACTTTTTCTTGAAATTTTCCCTATCCTATGCAAGTGGATTTAACTTATGATACTACTTAAATTCCTTATTGAATGCCTAGTCCATGGTAGAAGGTTTATGAACATAGACCTCACCATCATTTTGGGGTTTTAGTCGCATGATAAACTTACTAATTTTAAACCTCTATCTACTTGGTATTGAGGTAATACTTCAAAAGTTTAGTGAGCTTCTCTCAGTAATCATTCATTGATAATTTTCCCTACTTTAGATTCTATAAGTTTATGAGTTTTTAATAAAAATAAATCTATGAAATAAACCATGACCTAAATAATGTCATAAATTTCTCCCAAGTTGTGGTGGTTGAGTTAAGGTTCATTTATAACTTCTTATTGGCCTACCAAGTAGCTAACTCACCAACCAACTGGTAATCTTCCCAAACTACTTTTTTGACTTTGGATTAGTTTTGAATATCAAAATACTTATCCATCTCTATCAGCCATGCTTCATCTCCATCACCTAGAATAGTTATATCAAACTTAGGTGGATTCACCTTTTTCATGTCTCTAAATAACTTTGTAGCTACCTAAGCTCTAACATCTTGATATTTTTAATACTCATTTGGGTGTTTAATAGGTTCTTCCTAATGATCTTCCTCACTTTGAATGTGAACTTCTTATTCCAAGGTTGTGATTTGATTCCTGGTATCATTCATGGCTGTGATAATTTGATCCAACTTTGTTGAATGTTCAATGGAAATTAGGTTAGGATCATTTGGAGGGTTATTATAATTGACATTATAAGGACCCTAACTGAATTATCTTATTTTCACCATTATTCTTTCTCACTGAATAAAAGAATATAAAAATATTATCAAACTCATTATGTCTAAGATTTTGAGCCTAAGCTCTAATACCACATGTAACAATCCCTCAAGTTCTACTAAAATAATGTAGTATTTTAAAAAAAAACTAATTATTCTATATTCATTCATTCAAAATATTCCACAATGATACTTAAAAACTTATTCAATCATATTAAATTATCAAAAACTTAGAACAATAATAATTTCAAATTCAAACACTATATGCAACATAACATATCATAATTACAAGGAAAGTAATCACATCAAAACCCAGCCATAAATAGTCCATTAATATGGCTACTATTGTTCAAGTATAACAAAATAATATAATTACATTTTCATTAGTCATCTAGCCTAAATTTACTAACTAAATACCAAGCTCTCTAGAGCTCGAGTCAAACCAACTCATATATCTATGATAATCTCAAGTGTAGTCTCCAAGTAAGTACTATAATGTGGAAGGAGAGCATCATCTAAGTGCTTTTCCACACCAATCATAGACCATCAATCCCCCACATAATCCCCTATCAAGGAATGGCCCTCCCTTCATGGATATGTATATGATGATGGTGTGGGAATCTAAAGAGATGTGTTAGTACCCCATGTGTTGTAAGATTTCTACTACATGATGTCTATCATAAATAAAATAAATTCTAAAGCGATATCTCACAAACATGTAAATAAACCATATGAAATGATAATGATTATCTAACATTACTTTGTCCAAATTTTTCAAATAACTTATGATTAAGTGAATTAGTCAATTTCATACACACCACTTGAATGGATTACCTCAATCCAGCATTAGTGGTGTTATCTCACTACCTACTTAGCATCATCAATGTTGGATATATATATATATATATATGTATATATATATATATATATATATATATATATATATCATGGTATATAAACCTAAAGATTCCATTAGATTATTCTTATTAGTAGAAGTGAAAACATGCTAAGTATGGAATTAATCATAACCATACATTTTGTCCATCAAATTCATATGGTAAATATCATAACATGTTATTATTAAATATATAACAAACATAATAAAATATTGTCCCTAAAAGATCAGACCATCTAAGTATGCTTCATACAAGGACTAACAATTTCTCACTTATCACAGGTAATTTATTGCTTAATAAAATAGCCATTTTGGCCCTAATCACAACCAAGTTTATATTTGCATTCCCTAAATAAAATATCATGTATGTCAAAATAGTAATCTACCTTAAATAAGTTAAATAACATATCAATGCACTTAATTTCCTATTATGTTTGTAATTTTTTCCATAGTCATCCATACATATTCAGTCATACCACAAAACCGAGGTTACCTCAAAATGATCTTAAAGTAAACCCATAAAAACTTCTTGTAATACATACATATATATAAATAATTTATATATACATACATAATTAGTTTATCAAAAGATCAAATCTTGAACCATACTTTAAAAATGTAAACTACATAATCAAATAGAATCCATTGTACTTATTTTATTCAACTTGGTATAGGTTCTTATGTATTCATCTAACATATCAAATCAATCCATAATTACTCACACTAGGATCTCCTTACAATATTTTTAAAATGCCTAAACACTCAGGCCACTGTTTCATATTTTAACATCTATACTAAATCATGAATATGCCCTCAACTGGGAAATACTAGTTTTTCAATTAAAACAACCAAGTATAATATTCTAAATCCTTTTACTTTTTAATTTTATCTCTTATATATATGATTAACAATATCACTCAAAAATATAACATGGTACTAAGCACACAGTCAACAAAACTAAGGTTTGAATGATTTAAAAACTAGGCTCTTAGACATTAGTGTTCATAAAATATCCTCTTGATATACGTCTAGTATAAGACTAGTGTCCAAATGATATTCATTAAAAAAATATTATCAATTTCAAGGTATACTATACACATGACTTAGTCTAAATATAATTATGATATATAAAACAAGTGCATAGTCCTTATATATATCTAAACTATGGTTCGATTAAATTCATGACAAAATTCTAGTGTTAAAAATTTCATTTACTAAGGATTTATAATTTCAACTAAGGTTTAATAAATTCAACCCAATACTACAAATCTTCCTCAACAAAATAGGTACCATAAAAATGTTATACCCAACTTCTGCTTGGATTATTAACTACAAAAAAATGAGATAAAAAGACTTAGGTTTGAGAGTATAGTTCATGACTATACTTCACTAACATATATATAAATGTGTGTGTGTGTGTGTGTGCGCATGCCTATTGAAATTTTATACACACTATTTTTGATTTCATCACAATGTAAATATATTTATAAATTATAACATAGATTTTTAGTTGAGGTAGAGTGTAAATCCATTTATACCTAGGGTATCTCCATGGTTAAAATGAAAATACTTTTTATTATCATCTAAGCCCCAAAATTCATTCAATAAAATACCACACAATCAATTCAAAGGGTTTCTAAATTGAATTGATTTTTAAAAATCATGTCCATACTTGTAAAATGGGTAGAGACCTATAATAATGGTATGTATCTATGTTTTATTGGGTTTGGGTGTAGGGTTCTATGGATGGCTGAGCCATCCATAAATCCATCCACTCAAACCCTTTTTATTTTTATTTTCTACCGAAATAAAATAACTTAAAACCTATTATCCCTTTTTTATCAAACATTACTACCAAAAATATAATTACAACACCAACCTGTATAATATATTTTCCTAAGGAGAGTACTCATTTCACTCTTTCCTTCTTCATAAACTTCTTTCAATACTACCTACTTCCTCTATTTTCATCCATGGGTCTCTATAAAAAAATTCAAGATATTTCTTCTTAAAACCTTTTCTTATTCTTACTCTACCACCACCATCCTCTTTACATGCCATTATCTTCCATAAATCAATGGCAGAGAATATTGCTAAATAGAGTAATGGATGTTGACTTCGAAGTAACATAACTCCTTATTTACAGTCAATTTCCACTATTTGCATGCATTCATAATTCAAACCATAAGCTCAATATAATATTTGATAGTTCAAGCCTGATTCAGGTTATAAAAACGTTTTTCTTTCAAATCTTACAATTACATAATCAATTCCAAAAACCAAACCAATATGCTTCAAAAGTTAACCTCATGCATAAACTATATAATCATGCCAATCATTAACAATTCCAATGATAACTAATACTTTGTAAGTCTATTTAGAAGTAAGTTGTTATCTATGAACTCTAAAATTAGATAGGATAGTCCACATAGGAAATTAGTATATCAATTTAGCAAAAGTCAATGCTATGAGTTTTACATGAAGATTACCTAAGTTATTACTGGCTATTTGAATAAACTAGCAAATAATTTTAACATTACAATAATTTCTAAACCTACATTTTAAATATTTTGATGTTATAACTATGAAATATATTATAAATATTAGTCTCAATTTCATTGACTATCCTTTAAAAATATGCATTTAGTCATATAAATTACTAATTTACTAAGTAATAACATCTCACAAACACAAAAATCACAACAATCATAAAGCAATTATCATTCAATATAATTTTAACCTATAAAATAATTAAATCACTCATTTAAATGCATAAAGTAAAATATGATCACTGTAGAAATACTTAAGCACTCAAAACCATACCAAATAGCTAACCAAATTAAACAAAGGAGTTAACAAGTTATTTTACTATGGTGTATGAGTTGGGTTACTAGAAGTTCTTATGTCATCCCCCAATTACCCCATCTACTCCATCCTCTGTAATGATGCTCTCCATCCATCATGCTCTAAAGGAAGAATAAATTCTTGTATCCACCTCATATAAAGTATGTAGTTAGTTTAAGTCATCATATATATCAACTAATGATGCAAAACTAACAAATATACATCACAATGTACAAAATAAGAAATTAAAGCTATCACATCATGTAAACTAATAAACATATACTATCCCATAACCAATATATTCCATAAATCTCAAATCAAAATTAATAATAATCAGATGATAACCATATTAATCAAATGATTCAAAAGTTATAAAACATAAGGTAAAATTCAGATGTAACACATAAAATCAATTTTGCATTATTTTGACAGCATTTTTTTATATAATAGAGTCAACCCTTATAACATATTAAGTAGTAGTATATATATTAAGGAGATATGGATCTCACCTTCAAGAGGCATGATATCCCATTCTTGGAAATCATGTTCTAAAATGGTAAAACCAGATTATGTCTAGAATTTTCCCTATCTCAAAATAGATAAGATAGAATAAAATCCCATGATATTTTAAGGAGCATCAAGGAGAGGTTTGATGTGGAATTCATATTAATAGTTATGGCAAGATGAATGAACTTCTAATGATCATTAATGTACCTTTGTTAGATATATTATGCATAGGAAGTGTGGGAAGCACATGCCTATTTTTCCTCTATGGTACTTTGAATGGTTGAGGAACTGGCCACTTAGCATTTTATCAATGTCCTTGACTACACCATTAATTTTAAAGAGATAAATGTCTTATAGTAATGATTTTGGGGCCCATTTTATGTTTTAGGTATTTTTTTATCATAGCATGACACTTGGCTTACTCTTTCTCTTCTGCTAGGTTTAAATTTAGATCTTAGCATCCTATCCCCCTTTAGAGTGAATGAGATGCATACACATGGAATGATCTCATTATTTTTCTTGGTCATTGATATTTGATGCATGTACCCTTTGGACCTTGGATGTGGTTCAATTATATGTTAACACATGGCATGATCCTATTGATTTGAGGGCTCATGAGATCCATATAATATTTTACTTTATTTTAAAGATATGAGCTACTGAGATCATGCCACATTGATGATCCTCACTTGTTTGGGCACTCTAACAACCTTGGAACTTATGTTTCTATTTAAAATCACCAAATGATTAGGATTATTACATGTGGATGATCTTATATTGTTAATAGGGTATTCAATATATGACTATGGGATTAGTTTTCAATCTTCCTAAAAAGCTATAGGTGAACAAATCTTTCTATGTGTCATGATATCATTTATCTAGAAGGTATCCTACCTCAAAATGTGTATTTTTGTTCTTAGGATCTAAGTGAGAAATATGCTACCATGTGGATGGTTCTCACTTGTCTAGGTGCTCAAGGAACATTGATATGGTAATTTTCTATCTGCATGCTCTAAATGAGTAGCATATTGCCATGTGGTATGATATTGCTTATCTAAACACTCAGACAACTTCATGAACTTTGACTTTATTTGTAGGATACAAATGAGTAGGATGTTTCCATGTGGATGATACTCACTTATTTGGAGGGTATTCAATACTTAGATATTTTGTTGATTCATTTAGATGAGTGATATGGTGACACATGGTGTGATCTCAGAGACCTATTTATGCAGAGAGTTTTGCCTTAGTCAATTTTTTGTTTTTATTTGAGTAACCAATATGGTAATAGGTGGAGTTATATTATAAATCTAGTCTATTATATTTTTACTTAGTTTGTGATTTAATGGGATGAATATACATGTCCAAATATCGATAACGTAGATAGTTTCCAAAGGAAAAGGATGTAGTCATTTTGCCAAATCTTTATGAGGAAGCTAAATGTTGACATATGGACTGATCGCAAAGATTTGTATCTAATTATTGGGTTTTAATTTATATCCATGGGAATTTGAACCGATTTGACACTCTTTTAATTTTTAATTTCATTCCAAGTGCAAAATATACGTGTGATGATGGGTTGTTCAAGAAAACTTTCAACAAAAATGACAAAGTATGAAAAGACTTTCATGTTTTAGGAGACCTTATTTGAGAAAGATCAAATGGACTTTATAAAAATATCCCATGAATCTCAATTAATATTGAAACATCACACAAGTTTTGGCAAACAATTATTCAAATTAGTCCATAAATCAAATGAAATCTAAAATTCAATGAATGTTATAGAGCTACAATTCTTAGAGATGAATAAAATAACTTCAATAGACAAGTTTGTTCTAACATTTAGACCTAAACACCAATTGATTCAATGAATAAATGTAGGAAACATATAAAAATTTAGTATACTTTCTTATTATAGAAATAAAATCTATACATTCAACCAAAAGACTTAGATTTATAAATGACGGACTTGTGAAAATGATTTAGTTATAACCTTGATTTCTACTTAGCCTTACAAAATAACTTCTAGTTTAGAAATAGATTGATTCACTTTAAAATAAGACCTGAATATGGAATTCAATCTCAAAATATGTTACTAATTTTAATATTGAAAATGGGGCATGTTGGTCACAAATTATCCCCTATATTTTTAGATTGGTTAGCATCTCACTTGAGCACATATTCCAATATTGCCCAAAAAATTAAAAAATCATTTATTAAAAAAATAAAAACCAAGACCTAAGCATGATAGGATTATTAGTTTAGATTATTTACATATGTTATTCTCACATGTTTGGTATATGTAATACTATTTATATAAAAAAATGCATTTCACGTGGTACACAAGTGATATGTAGGGAATACAAATGAATATGGTAAATGGATGCATAAATTTTGGATCATTTGTATACATAAGGGATATGCCAATGCTAGGTGTATTTTATTCCACATGTTACATTATTTTAGGTTATATATTTCTATGACCTTTCCATTCACCATGTTGAGTTACTTTATTTCCTACACATACCTCAATATTTCTCATGTTTTATATAATTTTACATGGATATGTTATCTTACTATGATGTGGCATTTACCTACTTAGATGGTGTAAGACTACTTTGTATGTTTTATGCTTCATCTATGTTGATAATTTCATAATAATATAGTTATTTAATGTATATTATATGTGTCCACTTAGATTTTTTTCATAAGAAACTTGGCCTTGTTTGTGCATAATTTATTTCACCTTTTTTGGCTCCTTGGATTTTTTATTATGGAATTTATTTCCCCTTGATTATGGCTCCTTGGCATTTTTTTAAATAATTATTTTTACCTTGTATATGTCCCTTAGCTTTATGTGTGGAATTGTGTGTAATTTTATTATGTATCATTATTTGTTGAGATTATAGTGTTTGCTTGTTTGTAGGTGCCATGATCCATATCAAACATCTATCCCATGTCGTATTATTTAGTATAATTATTAGTGATGATTTTTATTGCATGCCTAATTACTATATACATATAGACATGAAACTTATATACCCATGGATTACACATTTTTCATATATGTTTTGATAACATATTCAATACTATGATCACATAATCTCCACATGTTGATGTGATTGGAAATGAAAACAATGTTTTATGTAACATGATACTCAGGATATGTCTCTCACCTAAAAATTGGGGCATATTAGTTGGATTTGACATAGATACTTAGGAATACATGTGAATATTATAGATTTTATCATAGATTAAAAAGATTTTAGAATGGTTTAGATATCAAATTGGGACATTTTATACATATTTTAGTTATATTTTGGGGAATATGCACTCATTTTTAAAGGACATGTGTTATAAGATTTATATATATGTGCATATTTAGATACATTTGGTAGAAGATTCACTCATTTCATAGTTTATGAGTTATATATTTTTAATTTTTTCAAATATGAGGCTGTTGGTGTAAATTTTATCACTTTGGTTTTGTGACTCACCCAACAAGAAGTGATGCAAACTCACCAATAGTTAGAGATATCACTATAGAGATGTTGATTCCCCTTTGTATTTGATGTGGAAATTAACTCATAATATATGGGTGTTTTGGGGGGTTTTGTGCACATTTTATTGAAAATCAAAAAAGGAAATAAAAAAAAAATAGGAAAATGGAGGAGAAATCCAAAATAAAATAAAACTGGAGAACCATTGGAATAAATCATGAATAAATGAAATAAATGGAAATCCTTCCTCTCATACAAAAATGAACATATGACCAATAGGTGTATTAGGAATAGAGGGATGCCCAAAATCATAGAGTATCATCATAAATTGGATTACACACACTTGGTACAAATCTTATTTGATATCAAACACACATGAAACTTGTGGACATAAAAAAAAACACATATATGGGGGTTTCCAATACAATGTTTGGAAATACCATAGGTTTCAAATAATCAAGAAAGTATAAAAATTTAATGGAGTATTCATCTAAAAATATGAACATGAAATTAATAAAAATAAAAAATAAATTAAAATCTACAAAACCCAAGAACAATCTCAGCCACTTACTTATATTTCATTACTCTAATATGTAAATTACATAGCCCACACAAATTTGTATCTAGCTCTCTACAAGAGATTTCAAGAAAGAAGACCCCTCAAAAAATATAGATTTTTTAATTTTTTACATTATTTTACTCCACCAAGGAAGCTAAAAATTTATTCATTTGCCCATCTTTTTTATTTTATTATTTAGGCAAATTTACAATATTAAATACACTTTTCACTTTGTATTTACAAAAAAATAATAATTGTAAAAAGAAATAATTTTCTAAATGACCAAAAATAAATAGTCATTTAATGAATTTAATTAATTATAAAATAATTAATTATGTAATTAAGTCAATAAATTTCCCTTTGAGCCCACAACATCACATTTACATCTTCCTACATGTGGGCTAGTCATAAATTTTTCCTTGTCCATTGGACTATGTGGTCCTACAAAATATCATAGAAAAATAGGATAATATGTAAAATCATAAGAAATTAATAAAATAAATTATAAAATTTTGTATGGAAATTTTCACTACAACAGACACATGCAACATATAGGTGCATAACACTATATGTCAACTAGCACTGAGCAGTTCAAATTATGTGCCATGAAATTTATTTCATGTATACACTTTTTTTATAGTTTATCAATATTAGAACCAAGTAGTTCATATTATGGGATATGAAATTTGTTTCATGCACATTACATTATGAAAATTTATATATTTCAAGAATATTTTTAGTATTGAGTAACTTTGAATCTATAAGTCCATCTGTAGTAGTTTATTCTTGTTTAAATGAGTAATTTAGTTGAGTTTTTCATCACTAAATAGAATAGAATTACTTAGTGAGCCCAATATATGGCTCCAACATTTTGTCATGGGGTTAAAATATTAGAGCAAATTAGTTACATGGATTATTGTAGTTGAGGTTTTGTGTCACTTAATAGCCTAGCACTATTCCCTTTGTTGTTCTTTAATGATGATTGGGGGCATTTTCCTCCTCAATCCATGACACTCACCTTAGTTATAAAAATTTGGATTTGATCACCCCCACTTATGAAAAAAGGTTCAAATATAGGAAAAATTATCTAATTTTTTAATAATGAAGTATAACCTTTAACAAGTTATAGGTAAATATGGTTCACCCATACATAGGTGTATGTTTTCCTTTATTTTCAATTCCTTTCAATTTATGCATTTCTCAATATATTTTTATGGATATTGACTTTCATATGTTCATTTTAGGCTTTTTAGATTAGATTTCACATTTTAAGCCTTCTCCTAAGGACAATGTGTTGTACACACTCAAGTATATCTTTATTCTTTTAATCTAGCATTTTTATTGCATTTTAATACTAGAATAAAATGGGGGTATTTGTAGATACTAAAATTGGGTATTTGATACTTGATAATGATAGTTTTGACTTACCTTCACCCTACATAACTTGTGCATATAAACATGACTCTAATTATCCATTATCTCACATCTACATGCCTTTTATGGGTCATAAACTTCTAAAGTTTCTCTTACTTAACTATAGGAAACCACACAATTTATATAAAACTAGTTATATATCTTATGGAAACATCTAAAGATCATTATATCAGTGTTCATTTCTCTTATACAATAACATCATATTTATAACATATCATTTGATGGTATTATATGAGTTTAAAAATTCCATCTTATGCCAAGTAATGATCATAATTCAAATTTGAATCCTTCCCATGGGTCAGCCTATATTTTTTGCATGTCAATGTCATGAGAAACTACCCAAAGAGTCACATATAAATATAAAATAGGTTTAATTATATTAAACACATATCAAGCCTATTCAAACACTAAAATTTTCTAAAGGACTACCCTATTTCTCTAAATTTTCTAATCAGTCATTAAGATCAGGTCTTTATTAAGTTTAAATCACTCAAGTTCTAAGTCAAGGTTGTCAATTGTCAAGTATCAAGATCTATACCATAACATTGCATACACTGAATGAGCATTATTTCACACATTCATCCAATGAAGAGAACTACATGTAGTTTGACTTACCTCTTTGAAGTATTATTTATGTAGGTAGTGATAAACCAATCAGTGGGGAGTGGCTGAAGTTATCTCAACCCACCCTTATTCCCCTTTTACAATCATAATTATATCATTTTAATTAGACTTAGGGTTTATAGTGAAGGGTAAGGATTTATATGAGTAGAATACATAATTAGACCTAAAAATCACACACAAATTCAAAATAAAAAAATACATTTACCTCAAATAGAATTATTAGGTTCAAAAAAATTTAATCAATGGTGCTAAACTAAGGTTGATGATTCTTTCTAGGCACACACAAACCTTCATATCCCAATCTAATAAAACTATAATCTATATCTAATGGGTTGGAATCAACCAGTAACTATCCTATGTCTAAAGATCTAAACTTAGAGAAGGTTAATAATATAGATCCCAATGATATTTCATGATTTAGGATATGACCAAATGGATCCTTATACCTAAAAATAGGATCACCTACAACATAATGTCAAAGGAAAGGGTTCTAAATCCTTTAGGCCAATAACATGATGAAATACCTCTAACTAGATATATGTTTTTAAGTAGTCTAATATTAAAAATAATTTATGTAAATAAGGTGAAAGTGTTAGAAATATAAAAAAATGTTTAAGGAGCCTTAGTAGGCAAATTGGGGCCTATGATACCTAAAATGGATATATGGCAAGTTTAAGCAATCATATAGCTGCATTGAGTATATGAGTAGACAAAACATAAACAAGGATACATATTCATTATATAATAAATTATGCAACTTATATCTAATAAGTGAAAGATGTAGGATTATAATATATTTACCTTGAAGAGGACTCATCAAGCCTTAATCTCCCCTTGGCCAATGGTGATTTGAGATAGATTGTTGTGGTTATTAATATCTGAAAGTATAAATCAAGCTCTAGGATAAAAGGACTCATCCTAATGAATCTCCAAGACTCTAAAATACAAGATTTCCTTTAATAAATCATCCTCAAAATTAAACCCTCTAAGTGTACATGATTTTGTAGAAGTATGAGCAATAAAAAAGTATAATGAATGTCTCTATCCTGGAATGAAATAGTAACTTATATTTATAGTGATCAATAGCCCAAACCCATCATAAAAGTTAAACAAACACCATCAGGATACCATTATGTAGTTCAAAATGGGTTGATTAACCTCAAACTATGTTAGCCTAGTTGATAAATCTATGAATATCAAGTGAAATTTTTCATAACTACATTGATGGAGTCGATGTGTTAGGGAAAGAAAAAGTGTCAAATAAGACTACATCAAACTAGGTTGATGTAGTAGGAAATATAGTTTTGATATAGGTAGATGATGTAAGATAGATGGAGA
>JARHVA010002516.1:2380000-2402500 GCA_037957365.1 Torreya grandis
TATGGATAAGGACCAAATAACAATCTATAACAATCCAACCTAGGTGTTAGTCCATGATGTGATAAAGTCCATGATATAGTAATAGTCCATAATATTATAAAAATACATGATAACATGGTGAGTATATAATATATATCAATGTATGGGTGCCTAGAAGTAATTAACCCTTATCCATGCCCCCTATCATATTTAGAGTAAATAAATAATCTATGTAGATTATTTCTTTTTGTTTTGAATAAGTACCATTATTATGTAATATGTGTATAATGGTAATACCAATGTATATAATGATGACCCAAATATATGTCTGAACCATATATTGTGCATAAGATCTATATAGTTTTTTCATGGCCTAAGCATGGAGGACATGTTTCCATAACATGACCAAACTATCATGTGGATAATATGAGAACTATGTACAAACGTGGGGGGCATGTTTATAAAACATGCCCCCACTATAATCTAGATGTGTTGAGTACTGAATAACTATGAATATGTATAATCCATCTCTATTACATACCTGACTAATATGCCCCCACTTTTTTATGACGGGAAATAAAATATGATAGTTACCTCATCTTGAAAAGAATAAGCGACACTTACATGCATTTGTGTGTATAATAACCAATTTTACCCTATAGTGTGGGTATGGGGGAATAAAACATTAAGCTAGTAACACCTATTATTTGGAATAATATCTATGTGTACACAAAATTTTAGGAAATTTTTGGTACTTCTTAAAAGTTTTTGAAATTGAGATAATATGAAAGGACTCATTTCCTAGGTCCCAACATAGCTCGTGATTTTGACTTTGGACATTCAATAGTTAAGATATGTAGGCTTGAAGTTATTATGAAAGTTGTATATTAGGATTTTGAATATAAATTTCAATTCATTTTTACTTTTATCCTTTTGAAATTTTTAGATCTTAGTATAAAAATACAATGTCACATGGTAGATCCCCATAACCACTATAATTTGAGGTGATTCACAAAGCCCTTGCCAGCTAGGATTTTGATGAGATGGTAAGTATGTTTAAGTGTGAATTGAATGGTAAAGTTATTTTTTTGAAATTTTTTCCTTTGTATCATTTTTTTTAAGGGTCTATGGACATTTTCATCAAAGTTTGGGATAGTTGTGTCTGGGTCTCAACACTAGTGTCTTATTTTTTATGCAACTATCCCCTATTGTCTCTATGATTTTTTTGATCTTTAACTGTAATATATATATATATATATATATATATATATATATATATATATATATATATACATATATATATATACATATATATATATATATACATACATATATATATATATATATATACATATATATATATACATATATATATAATAACTAATACTTTTGTTTTTGCTAATTTTTTTGTTTCATGAAAATATTTACATATTCAATAATTTTAGCATGGTAGGCATTTTTTAACTCTAGTAGAGCTATGACATGATGTTAGTTAAGATATGTAGGCTTGAAGTTATTATGAAAGTTGTATATTAGGATTTTGAATATAAATTTCAATTCATTTTTACTTTTATCCTTTTGAAATTTTTAGATCTTAGTATAAAAATACAATGTCACATGGTAGATCCCCATAACCACTATGATTTGAGGTGATTCACAAAGCCCTTGCCAGCTAGGATTTTGATGAGATGGTAAGTATGTTTAAGTGTGAATTGAATGGTAAAGTTATTTTTTTGAAATTTCTTCCTTTGTATCATTTTTTTTAAGGGTCTATGGACATTTTCATCAAAGTTTGGGATAGTTGTGTCTGGGTCTCAACACTAGTGTCTTATTTTTTATGCAACTATCCCCTATTGTCTCTATGATTTTTTTGATCTTTAACTGTAATATATATATATATATATATATATATATATATATATATATATATATATATATATATATACATACATATATATATATATATACATATATATATATACACATATATATATATATACACATATATATATATATATATACATATATATATATATATATACATATATATATATATATATATATATATATATATATAATAACTAATACTTGTTTTTGCTAATTTTTTTGTTTCATGAAAATATTTACATATTCAATAATTTTAGCATGGTAGGCATTTTTTAACTCTAGTAGAGCTATGACATGATGTAACTAACTAGGGCATGATAGATTAGGATGGATTGGGCTATGTTTTCTAATTAGGGTAGGTCCCATATGATGTATACATTCTCATGACACTAGCTTATATGTGGAACCCATATACCTATACCTTTTGGATCCTAACAAGCAAGATGACAATTATATTAGTGAATGTGTATTACATTTTTTGATTACCTATTAGAGGTGAGAGAACATTGGTTGTAGTATATGTCAATAGTGGTTACATTTAGTGATACCATATATATTTTACTGGGCATAGATCACTAGATGTAGATCTATGTAACATGGTTCACCCTGATAGCATTATCATAGGTGAGGTTCTAAAGCTATAAAAGTGAATTTGTTTCTTGTTGGCCTCATTTATAGTGGTGGATGGTGGAAAGGTGATAATTTCATATCACATGTATAATATAGTTTGACATATTGAGTTGGAGGGTAAAAAATATTCTTGGGGTCATACTTTACTATCACACCTATTTAAAGATATATACACATTTGTATTAAAGAGCTATAGTTGTGGTATTAAAGATAACACCTTATTATAGGTGTGGGACTATGATAATATTATGGTAGTTCAACCCCTTGGTGGATCACGAGCATGTTAGGTAAATCCATAGATATTTTAGAGGTGGGTACTCCCTCATGGTAGGTTGCATACTAAAATTGAGTATTGTAAGTTATATTGGATAGATTAACATTGGATTAGATTATATGGCATATATAGGACATTTTTTGGGTGTCCTAAGGCTGGGTATGAGCTTCAGAGGATTATAATTAACATGTAGTTAGTTGACCAAACTCTTGATGTATATCAGCTATTAAAATATGATCATGTTTTGAAATAGTCTATCTTAGAGAATGTATTTACATTGGTAGCATACCCATGGTAGTGTACATTATGGAGTGGACATAGGCCCAATGATAGACTAACACTAAAACCTAGGGATCTATCCCCACATCTTGGTAATGAGAGAGATCCCATGGTTCCTATAAATGCATGGGATGATTTGATATGTATCAATGGTTACATAAAGTGGTGGGTATGGGACCATTGGCTATTATTTTTCTTAGTTATAGATGCCCAACCTAGTACCATGCCTATAGCAAAAGGAGATTAGAAGCAGATAGAGGTGGTGGTGCTCCCATGGGAACATCACCTATAGATGTGGTAGATATAATATCCACATGTAAGTAACTTAATTTTGAATTATTATATTTTACTGGAATAGTATTTAGTATGATTACTATAACTAATACATATTTTATCTACCTTATGTGCAAGTAATTAAGAGTGGGCTACCACGGTAAACCATGTGGTGTGGGATCTCACTCAAAGTGTACCAATGTATATAGTTATTAAGGTATTTATTGATATATTTTTTTAATATTTCATGTGCCCATGCACCTTTTTTTGATCTAGTATCAAGGTCAATGGCTACATATCACATGAGCATGAGGAGCTACATATAGATCTTGACAAGTGAGACATCCTACAACATAGTTCCAAAAATATTGTTTAGGTTTTGATTGAGTGGTATGAAACTCTAAAAAATGAGGATTAGGATATAATTCACTAATTAGGTTCATATAAGGAGAGAGTATGTGAGTTATTTTGGGCATGGGGACCCACACTAGACCCAACTTCTTTCACATCAAGAGGCACAAAGGTGGTAGATATAGATAATGATGATGAGAATACACCTATGGATATTCCTTAAAAATATGATTGATATTGTTATTTTTATAAACTCTATACCATTTTGATATATATGACATTATTCACATGGTTTATGTTTACTTCATATGGATGTGCATGATTTAGATATGTATTGCATTTACATAGTTTAATTATATTTGTTTTAAATATGTAGATTCAGGTATAATAGATTGCATAGATATATGAAATATGTTAATTTAATGAAATATTTTCATTTTTAGTAATAATAAAATTATCACCATATGCAATTAAATTCTATTTGAAATAAGAGATCTTGACTGTAATGATAATGTGGTAATGGACTTGTTAGTTTTATTTCTATCACTAAATCTAAAGTATCTATAGAAATATCCTATGAATATATATGAATTTCTTTAGTTACCCATATCTTATGTGTAGGCACACCTTCTGCACATACCTAATTTACCTATGGTTCCTTGGTAGGATCAGTGTGTGAGAGATCAGTCATAGTAAAGAGTAAACTAGGAGGTTTTATACTAGGGATCATATTTTGTGAAGGTAAATAGGCCATGTGTTCATCAAAATTAGCAGCATGGGATGTCTCAATCCTCTTAGAATAACCTATAGAATAGTTATGTGTAATAGGTCTATACATTTCCTTTTTAAATGTAATAATTTCTTTATCGGCTAATCATGTAAACTTTTGTTCTTGAGAGCAAAATAATCATTTTCTCGGTGTCCATTTATACCATGATAAGTGAAAAAGTGTTTTATTTTTACATTTTAAAATATATGTGGTGGATACTGAGAATTATAAGGAATATTTTTCATTCATTTATCTAATAATTTACATAATATATCATTTGGTCTATCTTGGTACCAATCAAACTGAAGTGGTTTTTTTTGTAGAGGCAAACAATTTAATTGTAAGGGTACTTGATAAGTATTATTTTCCTTTATTCAATACCTTTATAATTTGTTATTTGGAATGGAATTTTAGTTTTTAATAAAAAATTTGAATTGGTTCATGACCCTTATGATTTTATTATTTGATTTGAAGATTTTATTTATGTCATGATTTCATTTAGGTAGTGAAGTAAGTAGCTTAGTTTTTGTATTCATTAAAGCACATGCATATTTATGCACATAACAATATAAAATATCAAATGCAAAAAAGAGATTATGAAATGATATTTATATAAGAGGTTAAATAATACCCTAATAAATGTAAATTTCACTTCCAAATCTAAGGGGTTATAGTTTAAGGAATGTAATATGTCCTTAAATCTGATAACATAGTCTAGAATGAACTCATTCTCATTTTATGTCAATACTATTAAATGTTCCAATGGAAAATTAAGGTATATCTATGAAATTTTGATAAGAATACATATTAATTTTTTTTAATGTTGAAAACTAACCATTTGGGGGGATATAAAATAATTAAAAATCCTCTTGAGCTATTGAGCTAAATTTCAATAAAAGGCCTTCAATAGCAGGCATCCATCCTTAACCCAATGTTCAAAGGAATGTATATATTATTGAAAATGATTAGTATAATATCATGACTATTGAAGTATGATAAATTAAGAATGATGAAATTCTAAGGGTAATAATATTCAAAAACCTCTCAAGAAAGAGGTTGGTCATTTAGCATATTTTCCTCAAAGGTAGCCTTATGAGATGAAACTTGCAACTTAAAAGTATTTACTTGTTAAATATCTCCCATGGTAATCATTATGGATAACACATCACAAGTAGATAGTAGTGAATAATTTTAATGTTTGATTATACGTTATAAAATAGAATTCATATGAAATATAAGAATGATAGATTCTTGACCACCTTCTAAAAGAGGATCATGACATGGTTGTGTAATATTTGGTAAACAAGTATCCATGGCTAAAGAGACAAGCATATAATTTTGTATTTCATAAAGGTTGATATCATTATAATTAAAATGTGATATAGTTTTTGAAGTTTTATGATATGCAATAGGATTAGGGGAAGGAACTTAACTTTTAAATGCATGCTCCTTTTGAATAGCCAAGGAAAAGGAGGAAGGAAAACAAATATTATCTACTTAATTTCTAACACTAAGAAAATCAAAAATGAAAGTTTCACTTTCCTTTTTAATTTTAAAATAAGGGATAAGAAATTAAATGCTACTTTTTATTTTATTTTCATTTTTCATTCACACAAGGGAGGAGAAGTAGTACATGCATTTTTCTCAATATAATTTTGAGAATGAAAAATAATTTCACTATTTTCATTTGAGTTATCCAAATAAGGGATGATATTTTTGAGATTAGAATCACTTTTACAAGAAGGAACACAATAAATTTATTTAATAGTTTCATTATTGGAAGGAGAAGAGGAACATTCAATTTTTGATGCATCTAGATAACATACCACATTTTGATTTTCAATATTATGAATGCTAACCTCTTTCTTATCTATGGTAACATTTTTTTTTTACAAGGCATTAAAAAAATGTATTTTTATTAACTTTTAAAACATTCACCATTATATAAAAAATAAATAAGAAAACTAGGATCCACATACATAAGAGGAATAACATCATATTCATAACCATATGAAATAATACTATTATCATCACCATGTTCACTTATACTTGCATTTTCAACATTAGTTCTATCATTGTCATATTTATAAGAATAATAAGAGGTGTTATCATGCTTTTTATATGCCATAAGATCTTCATATTAAATATATTGATGATCAATAACATTAAACGAATAAGCCAAAGGGTAGGGCTTTATGGGGCATTATATAATAAAATCCATAATAAATTTAACTTTGTACCCAATCATAAAGAGAAATAAAATGCTAACAGTAAATAATAATTACTTAATATATACCAAGGAAAGAAATCAAATATAAAAAATAAATACATAAACATGAAATAAACCTTTAGAAGGAGAGAAACCTAATGTGTTAAATAGGGTTTGGTTCAACAATTAGAGGATAGGTTCACCAGAATATTTTATGCTATTTGGGGTTTTACACAAACACACTTAATAAAATAAAACTATTTGAAAGGATTAATACTATATTTATATTCACATTAAAATATAGACAATAATACGAATTTACCTAATTTAGCATATACAATAAATACAATCAAATACAATGCAACTAAGGAATAGAGATATCATATATTATTTGAAGTTTAGATCTGAGATATGATAGTGATTTGGAATCATTTTATAACATTTAATAGTATTTGTGATATATTCACTCTACATTTTTTAAATATTTTCATCCATAGGAAATTTGTGTTGGCCATAAATAGTAGTATCGATGTAGATGTCCAACTTCAATGTGAGTGTCCATCCCAAAGTATACATAAGTGGATCAAAAATATTTTCAAACCTACACTATCACCCATGTGCCTATTTGGTACCTCAAAATATGTCTTCCTATATGTGAGATCCATAAAATCATAAAAACCCTAATATTATTTCCTTTAACCTCCTAAAACTTGTTAAAAATGGGTTAGCATGTGATTCAAATGAACCATATCAACCTTGCCTATTTCTAAGTTATACCTACATATCCAATACTCTAAATAGGGCCTCAAAATCACATATAGTTCTCCCTCCTAGGCATGTGTGTCTAATTTTAACTATGAAGCTATATTTTCTTTCCCCTATAGTAACCCTTAGTATAAACAATTCAAGAGTACAATGACCTCTTGAGTGATTCAAATATTTAATTTAGTATTTTACTATAATTTAATATCTTGGAATATAAAATACTTGATAATTATAACTTTCTCAATAAAATTTATAGATTATACCATTATAAAATAATATTTTTATATGTAAAGATCTATTGATTTTAAATTAGGACCTAGTGACAAGGAAAAATTGAACAATAGGATGATTAAAATGAGACAAAATAAATGATCACCAAGCAAAAGATATAGAAAATGATAAAAGGATAAGTAGAGAAACCTGCATCATAGTTGGTCACTTACAATTATGCAAGAGTCCAATATAGACATAGGTTTATAGAGGTTAAAAACACATGGATAACATAAAACATGGGTGGGGATCCCTGGGATACACTAGATAAAAGGTAATTTACAACATATATTCCCACAAAGGTAGATAAAGTAAGTGAAATAATATGGAACTAAAGAGGTCCACATGCGACTGTGTCACTAGATAACTAAATCTTAGTCAAAATATGTATAAAAGCAAAGAGATATGAAAACATGCTATGCAACCTTGTTTATACTAAATATGGCTATCTAAAATAGCCATGTTATTAGGAGTACAGGACATACTAATGTATACTTTCTAGTGGATGGTGGATGGGGACACTATATAGGTGGACATCACCTTGGATAATGTGTATGCCATTTTAGGGTTGTTGATCATGAACACACTAGTAGTGTGTGATACCTTAGATATGGTAGATGAGATTAACTTTGCACCCAATCATAAAGAGAAATAAAAATGCCTAGATTAAATAAATAAATAATAAATACTTAATAGATACCAAGGAAAGAAATCAATTATAAAATATATATACATAAACTTGAAATAAACTTTTTGAAGGAGAGAAACCTAATGTGTTAAATAGGGTTTGGTTCAAAAAGTAGATGATAGGTTCACAAGAATGTTTTATTCTATTTAGGGTTTTACACAAACACACTCAATAAATAAAACTATTTGAAAAGATTAATACTATTTTTATATTCACATTAAAATATAGACAATAATACAACCTTACTTAATTTATAATATACAATAAATACAATCAAATATAATTCAACCAAGGAATAGAGAGATCATATATTATTTGAAGTTTAGATCTAAGATATGATAGTGATTTGGAATCATTTTATAACATTGAATAGGATTTGAGATCTATTCACTCTGCATTTTTGAAATATTTTCATCCATAGGAAATTTGTGTTGACCATAAATAGTTGTATTGATGCAGATGTCCAACTTCAATGTGAGTGTCAATCCCAAAGCATACATAAGTGGATCAAAACTCTTTTCCAACCAACACTATCACCCATGTGCCTATTTGGTACCTCAAAATATGTCTTCTTATATGTGAGATCCATAAAATAATAAAAAACCTAATATTATTTCCTTTAACCTCCTATAACTTGTTAAAAATGGGTTAGCACATGATTCAAGCTAACGCTATCAATGCTAGCTATCTATAAGTTATATCTACATGTCCAATAGTCTAAATAGGGCCTCAAACTCACATTTAGTTCTCCCTCCCATGCATGTGTTTCTAATTTTAACAATGAAACTATATGTTATTTCTCCTATAGTAACCATTAGTATAAATAATGCAAGAGTACAATGACCATTTGAGTGCTTCAAATACTTAATTTAGTTTTATAATGCAATTCAATAGCTTGGAATATAAAATACTTGCTAATTATATCTTTCTCAGTAAAATTTCTAGATTATACCATTAGATCATAATATTTTTATATATAAAGATCTCTTGATTTTTAATTAGGACCTAGTGACATGGAAAAATCCAATAATAGGATGAAAAAAATTAGACAAAATAAATGATCACCAAGCAAAAGATATATAGAATGATAAAAGGATAAGTATATAAACATGCATCATAGTTGGCCAATTACATTGATGCAAGATTCCAATATAGACAGAGGTTTATAGAGGTTAAAAACACATGGATAACATAAAACATGGGTGGGGAAACCTAGGATACACTAGATAAAAGGTAATTTACAACATATATTTCCACAAGGGTAGATAAAGTAAGTGAAATAATATGGAACCAAAGAGGTCCACATGAGACTGTGCCACTAGATAGCTAAATCTTAGTCAGAATATGTATAAAATCAAAGAGATATGAAAACATGTCATGAAACCTTGTTTCTACTAAATATGGCTATCTACAATAGCCATGTTATTATAAGTATGGGAGATACTAATGTATACCTTCTAGTGTATGGTGGATGGGGACACTATATAGGTGGATATCACCTTCGAGTATGTCTATGACATTTTAGGGTTGTTGATCATGAACACACTAGTGGTATGTGATACCTCAGATATGGTAGATAAGATTAACTTTGCACCCAATCATAAAGAGAAATAAAAATTCCTAGAGTAAATAAATAAATAATAATTAATTAATAGATACCAAGGAAAGAAATCAAATATAAAAAATAAATACATAAACCTAAAATTAACTTTTTGAAGGAAAGAAACCTAATGTGTTAAATAGGGTTTGGTTCAACAAGTAGAGGATAGGTTCACCAGAATGTTTTATGCTATTTGGGATTTTACAAAAATGCACTTAATCAAATAAAACTATTTCAAAGGAGTAATAATATATTTATATTCTCATTAAACTATAAACAATAATATAAATTTACCTAATTTAGCACATACAATAAATACAATCAAATACAATTCAACCAGGGAATAGAGAGATCATATATTATTTAAACTTTAGATCTGAGATATGATAGTGATTTGTAATAATTTTATAACACTGAATAGGATTTGTGATCTATTCACTCTACATTTTTTAAATATTTTCATCCATAGGAAATTTGTGTTGACCATAAATAGTTGTATCGATGTAGATGTCCAACTTCAATGTGAGTTTCCATCCCAAAGTACACATAAGTGGATCATAACTCTTTTCAAACCTACACTATCACCCATGTGCCTATTTTGTACCTCAAAATATGTCTTCCTATATGTGAGATCCATAAAATAATAAAAACCCTAATATTCTTTCCTTTAACCTCTTATAACTTGTTAAAAATAGGTTAGCATGTGATTCAAGCTAACCCTATCAACCCTGACTATTTCTATGTTATACCTACATATCCAATACTCTAAACAGGGCCTCAACCTCACATGTAGTTCTCCCTCCTAGTCATGTGTGTCTAATTTTAAGTATTAAACTATATTCTCTTTCTCCTCTAGTAACCCTTAGTATAAACAATGCAAGAGTACAGTGACCTTTTGAGTGCTTCAAATATTTAATTTAGTATTTTACTGTAATTCAATATCTTGGAATATAAAATACTTGCTAATTATAAATTTCTCAATAAAATTTCTAGATTATACCATTAGACCATAATATTTTTATATATAAGGATATCTTGATTTTAAATTAGGACCTAGTGACATGGAAAAATCCAACAATAAGATGAACAAAATGGGATAAAATAAATGATAACCAAGAAAAAGATACAAAAAATGATAAAAGGATAAGTATAAAAACCTACATCATCGTTGGCCACTTATATTGATGCAAGAGTCCAATATAGACACAAATTTATAGAGGTTGAAAACACATGGATAACATAAAACTATTAGTGTAGTTTTTTATTTTTCCTTATTTTTTAATTAGGGAAATTGTATTTCTTGTGCATACTTGGAGTTTTCCTACATTTGTGGGATAGGCTAGCTTATGTGGAGATGTGTGTCATAGATGTGTCATAGGTGTCATAAGTAACTCCCTTGATGGGAGTTACTTCTCTATTCTTAGCATCTTGTCACCACCTTTCATGCAGGAGTTACAGTCTATTCTTAGGGTGCCTTGGCCACCTTTTGTGGAGGAGTTACTTACGTGCTCTCCTATATGTATTCTTCACTTTGGCCATCTCATGTTAATTAGATTTTGGTTTTCTCCATTTTGTCTTGTGAAATTTAGCTTCTTGTATAATTTCAAATTGCTTTAGCATCTATGTGGTGTGCACTTGCTTCATCTCATGTGATCATGTCTCCATTGCATTTACAGTATCTAGATTCTGGCAACAACTCCGATATGGTATCAGAGCAAACCTGGTAATCGTGTGTCTGGTTATGCTATTAGTTTATTTTGAAATCAAGAGGAGTGTAGTTCTCTTTATTTATTTTTATTTCTAAAATAAAAAAAACTTTCAATATCATTTCTGGTATCATTTCCTTGGGATCCTTAACCTTTGGGTGTCTTGGCCATCTTCACTTCAGGTGCTGGTTTGCTTCTTGGATGTTGGAGGGGTTGACTTTGTCGCAAGCTACTGGGTGCCATTGTTGTGAGTAGAGGGAGGAGCAACGCTTCACTCATTCAGTCTAGGCACAGCTTCTACAACTCTACACCAACCTTCTCCTAGTCTACACCTAGCTTCTAGAACTCCACACCAAGTAGAAGTAGCAGTCCTTCCAGCATGCCAAGCAGTAGTAGCAGTTCTTTCTATAGCCATGCCATTAGGCCGTACGGCGTCCAGGTCTGTTTTTTTTTTTTTTTGCAAATCAAAATTAAAACTATTTTCTTTAGAAAATGGCACTTTATTTTCTGGTTTTGCATCCCATGTGGACCCTTAGTCACTAGGCATCTTATTTTCTACACTTGTCATTTTGTTTCTGCACCTGTTTTTGTCTTTTTGTGTTAAAATTTGTGCTGGAAGTGTTAAGTCTGCAGTCTATGATGAAAGTGCTAAATTATACATTGCATTGGAAGTGTTAGAAGGGAGCATGTTCATTGGTGAAGCCCTGATTTCATCTTCTTGGTAGTGCCTATAAAGGCCTTACACATCACACAACAGCTATCTCCCTTTCTTTCCTCTTATTAATAAAAAGTAAAAAAAAAACTAGCTAGAAATTCATTTTTTTTGCCTTAGTAGTATTTTTTACTAAAAGAGGATGGTAAAATTGATTTCACAAAGACCTTTTTCTTTGGATTCTTCACTTTGTGCCAAATCTAATGAGTGGTTAAAAGGCCACTTTCTCTCTCAAAATAGGCATTTTTTAATGTTTCAGTGCTTTTTTTTTGCAAAAACACTAGTTTACAAGAAAATTGAACCTTTAATATCTTGTAAATGGTAGCTCAAATTTGGGTGCCTTTTTTTGAAAAAGTGTTTATAATTAAATTAGCCATAGTGTAGGCTTTTTATATGTCAAAAATGCACTAGTTTATAAAGTGCCTAAAATTTAGGTCTTTCGAGACACGTTTTTGACTGAGTCCAACGTCCTATTTAATTAAGTCTTGCACTGATTGCTCTAAGATGCATTCTCAGCTGAGCCCGACATCTTTTGAGCATGCACTTGCATATTTGGGGGGGGGGGTTCAATATTTTATGGGGGTGTGATTACTTTTCACAACTTGTAAATCTTTGCTTTCATTCTCCTTTCTGCATAATTTCACAACTTGCAATCAACACATCTTCACCTAAATTTAGTTTAAAATGGATTCTTTTCAAATTAAACCCATAAAACCTTTCAACTATCATGAATGGAAGGTTAAAATTTCAATCATTCTTAGAAGCAAAGGGTTGTATAGGATCACCATAGGTACTGAAGTAGGATCCAACACTGATGCTAAAAAGGTTAAATGGTACAACCGTAGTGATGAAGCCTATGGACTACTGAGCTTGTCCATGTCTCCAGAACTTCTCTTCTATTTATAATCCTCTAAGACTCTCAATGACATATGGGACACCTTAGAAAAATTATTTGGGAAGCTTGATGAGATGAGAGGTCATGAGCTCGAAAATGAACTCATAAGTCTAAGTCCTAGCAACTTTGACACCCTACAAGACTTCTTCACTAAGTTTAAGGCCCTTAGATTGCAATTGAAAGAATGCGAGATAGAGAAGAAAGATGATCAACTCATCTTTTCTATTCTCGCAAAGTTAGGTCCAAGCTATTTAGTCTTTGTCTCCACTTTCTGTGCTACAAAAAGTGCCCTTGGCACTACATAGAAAATGCCTTATTTGGATTCATTCATTGCCGACTTGACTAGGGAGCAAGATAAGCTAATTCAAATGGGCACAATGAAGTCTACTCAACCCCAAGCTTTGATAGCTAAAAATGGTAAGGATAAGACTTCAACAAAGGAGAAGAAGAAAAAGAATAATGACTAGGAGAAGAAGAAAGAAAACAACAATCCTGCCAAAAAACAATACTGAGTCTTCCTCCTCCAATGCTAAACCTAAAAAGGAGAAGGTTAAGTGTGCCTATTGTAAAAAGACAGGGCATGATGAACACAAATGCATGAAGAAATAAATAGATCACCTAACTCATCTTCTAGAGAAGAACAACATAGGTGTTCTTGAGTCCATCAAGCATAATTCATCTACCCAAGATTCTACCAAGGAAAAAGGCAAGGGTAAGGAGAAAGAAAAGGGCAAGGCTCTTGTAGCTACAATAGCTTCTACATCTTCATGGGTCATTGACTCAGATGCTTCTCACCACATGGGCTCTTCACTAGTTGAGTTTTCATATTTAGAGCCTTGTAGCATGACTTCAATTAGTTTGGGTGATGACACTTCAATTTTTGTTGCAAGGAGAGGGTCAGTTAAAATGGAAGGAGGAACATTCAATAATGTTTTAAGTGTTCCTTCTCTTTCAACCAATCTCCTATCAGTGTACCAAATCACTCACATTGGTTGGGGTATGAGAGTTGAGTTTTCACTAGATTCAGTGGCTATTAGGGAGTTGCATAGTGATGCTACAGTGGTAATGGGTAGGGAAGATCACCAAGAAAGGTTATACACCTCACATTTTACACCAGATTTTTCTCCAACAGCATTGTTGACTCATTCAGATGGAGTTAGAAAATTATGGTATAAGCGGTTTGGCCACCTTAACTACCACTACCTTGAGCAACTTTGCAAAAATGACATGGTCATTGGCTTGCCTCGTGTTCAATTCTCAAAAGGACTTTGCAAGTGGTGCTCACTTGGGAAGCATCTCGAAGCAAAATCTGACAAAGGCAAATCTTGGAGGGCTTCACAACCTTTGGAGTTAGTCCACAGTGATGTATCGAGACCCTTTCCTAAACCATCTTTCACAAGGGCCAAGTACATTATCACTTTCATTGATGATTTTTCTAGGTACACTTGGATATATTTTCTCAAACAAAAGTCTGAAGTGTTTGAAAATTTTCTAGACTTCAAGGCTCTTTTTGAGAAATAGAGTGAGAAATCCATCAAGGTTCTTCAAACTGATAATGGAGGGGAGTATGTCAGCATCAGGTTTGAGAAATTTTGCACCACAAAGGGGATTGATTTGTAGTGCTTAGTCACTTACAGTCCTTCACAAAATGGGGTTGTAGAATGTAAGAATAGGTTCTTAAAAGAGATGGGTAGCTGTATGATTCACTCCAAATCCTTAGCACCATAGTACTGGGTCAAAGCCATCAATTGTGCTTTCTACATTCAAAATAGGGTTCCTCACAAAGCTTTGAAAGGGATAACACCCTTTGAAGCTTGGCATAAAAGGAAACCTAATGTTGAGCACCTTAGGGTTTTTAGATCACCAACCATGGCCTGCATTCCAAAAAAGAAACACAAAGCTATGGAACGTCAGTCTAAGCCTTGCATCATTGTAGGATATCTGGATGGTATTAAGGGATATCACCTTCTAGATCCAGTCACTCATGAGTTGTTCATCGAGAGAAGTGTCCATTTTTAGGAGAGTCCTAGAGAATCAACACTTGACACTTCTTCTCCCTCATGGGATCTACTTCTTCATGATGATTCCTCGTCAAATTCAGATCAGCCATAGTAGGTTCTTGAGCCAGAGACATCTTCTTCTTCTTTGAGTTCAGACAGTGAGGATAGTGATGCAGAGTCATCCACCTCTAATTAGTCAAAGCATGAGGAGTTAGCACCTGACTCATCCACTTTTGGGCCACTTTGGGCCAGACAGACACTTGAGAGTGTTGGCACTTGGGCAGGAGATCCCACAGATGAGAAATGTACTAGGGAGGATTTTCAAAGAGATCCACATGCCTTCTTTGTTTCAGTTTTGGATCCATAGACTTTTCAAGAGGCATCTAGGATACCTAAGTGGGATAGTGCTATGGATGAAGAATATTATTCCTTAATCAAATATCACACTTGGGATTTGACTTCACTTCCTAAGGGAAGAAATATGGTTCAATGTAGGTGGATATATCGGACCAAGTTTGCAGTAGATGGGTCAATTGATAAGTACAAGGCACGATTGGTCACCAAGGGTTTATCACAGGTGGTAGGCATTGACTACTTAGAGACCTTTACACCCATTACAAATATGAATTCTATCCAACTCACCTTGGTTATTATTGTAACACATGGTTGGGATGTGCATCAGATGGATGTGAAGAGTGCCTTTCTTCACAGAGACCTAGAGGAGGAGATCTACATGGAGTAGCTACCAGGATTTATTCAAGATTCTTCCTTAGTATGCAGACTTAGGAAATCTATCTATGGCCTCAAAAATGCCCCTCGAGCTTGGTATGCCAAGATGGATTCCTTCCTTCTCACAACAAGTTTCACTAGGTGCCATTCTGATCCCAATGTCTACTTCTTATGGCAGGATGATTCACTAAGAATTTTGGTTCTATATGTTGATGACCTTTTGATCATTAGGAGTTCTTCATCAAATATTGTAGTAGTGAAGGCATCTCTCCAGGATAGATTTGACATGACAGACTTGGGTTTGTTGTACTACTTCCTTGGCATCGAGATCTCACAGTTAGATTCAGAGATTTCTCTTGCATAGCCTAAGTATGCTCTTGACTTATTGGCTCAATTTCACATGGCTGATTGCAAGCCATCTCTGACTCCCTTTATATTAGGAGTCAAGCTTGAGGTCGATTGTTCTTCACCATTGGTTGATGCCACTCAATATCAAAAACTAGTTGGTAGTCTCATCTAATTGACTCACACCAAGCCTGACATATCATATACAGTGGGACTTGTCTCCAGATTCATGCAAGAACCTCATGAGATACATTAGAAATTAGCTAAGAGGATCTTGCATTACATATAGGGTTCACATAGATATAGGATTCATTATAGATTTGACATAGAGGTTGACTTGGTTGGATATATAGATTCAGACTGGGCTGGCAATTCACAGACTCATAAGTCCACTTTTGGTTACAGTTTCTCTCTAGGTTTTGGTCTTATCAGTTGGTCTAGCAAGAAGTAGAATGCCATTACTATATCATCCATAGAGGCAGAGTATAAGGGAGCTATTAATGTAGCTACTGAGGCTATTTGGCTTTAAGGGATACTTTTTGAGTTTGGCATTCCTATTAGGTAGCCCACCATCATTTATTATGACAACTAGAGTACCATTTAGATTTGTAAGAATCTAGTTTAGCACCAGTAGACCAAGCACATAGAGATTCACATGCATTTCATTTAGGAGCTTATTCATAGTCAGGTCATTGACTTGATATTTTTCCAGTCTTCGAAGCAGGTTGTAGACATATTCAACAAACCTTTCACCAAGAGCAAGTTCATTCATTTATGAGCTCTTTTTGGGGTGCGGTCGACATCTACAACAGCATCATCTTCAGGGGGGCCACTAGCCTCTTCTTTCTTTTATGTCTCTCTTTTGGGGGGGGGAGTTTTTTCCTACAAGTTCTCTCCTTTTCTCTATCTTATGGGAGATTGTATTTATACATGGGTACCTTATCAGGCCTAGTTATCGGGACCCATTTTATATTTCCACACTGCCCACCTAAGTTGTGTTTATGGGGGGGTATTAATGTAGTTTTTTATTTTTCCCTATTTTTTAATTAGGGAAATTGTATTTCTTGTTATACTTGGAGTTTTCCTACATTTATGGGATAAGCTAGCTTATGTGGAGATGTGTGTCATAGATGTGTCATAGGTGTCATAAGAATGTCATAAGTAACTCCCTTGATGGGAGTTACTTCTCTATTCTTAGCACCTTGTCACCACCTTTCATGGAGGAGTTACAGTCTATTTTTGGGGTGCCTTGGCCACCTTTTGTGGAGGAGTTACTTACGTGCTCTCCTATATGTATTCTTCACTTTGGCCATCTCATGTTAATCAAATTTTGGTTTTCTCCATTTTGTCTTGTGTAATTTAGCTTCTTGTATAATTTCAAATTTCTTTAGCATCTATGTGGTGTGCACTTGATTCATCTCATGTGATCACGTCTCCATTGCATTTGCATTATCTGAATTCTAGTAATAACTCTAATAAAAACATGGGTGGGGATCCTACACTATATAAAAGGTAATTTACAACATATATTCCCATAAGAGCAGATAAAGTAAGTGAAATAATATGGAACCAAAGAGGTCCACATGAGACTGTACCACTAGATAACTAAATATCAATCAAAATATGTATAAAGCAAAGAGATATGAGAACATGTTATGAAACCTTGTTTCAACTAAATATGGCTATCTACAATAGCCATGTTATTAGGAGTATGGGAGATACTAATGTATACCTTCTAGTGGATGGTGGATGGGGACACTATATAGGTAGACATCACCTTGGAGTATGTCTATGCCATTTTAGGGTTGTTTATCATGAAAAAACTAGTGGTGTGTGATACCTCAAATATGGTAGATGAGATGAGAGAGCTATCATTATGGGATACATGCTCAAAGAGATACAATCAATTAGGGTTGATCATATAATTATTTGATTTATAAGTATTTGATTGGACTTGTGTCAGTTCATAATATTTGTCACAATTCAAATGGGAGAGTGGGATTGTATATTATAGGCTTGTGCTAATATATGTTAAAATAGAGCAAATTGTATGATTTAGGATATGTTATTTGGGTTAGTTAATGAATGATTTTTATGGGATTTTGACTAGATTTTAGCATATAATGGGGCATATTATTCTATTTGAGAACTTGATTTATGAGAATTTATTGATGTATAAGTCAATAGGGTTGAACATTATCATGTATGATGCCATACTATGATTTAAATTTTGGAATTAAATATATTTAGAGGTGGGGTGAATCATTTTCCTTAAAATAATCTTTAAATTTCACTTATCATCCATGAAACATTAATTCCCATACATACATTAACCAATGCATAAACAAGCATCTATAAAAGAAAAAAACATAAGACATATATGGGAAAACCTATTGGGAGATAAAAACCACTGAAACACAACTTTTAATACACTAATATAACTAATTAATCAATATTTAGTGAGGCACCAACCCAACAAGGAGCACCAACCCCTCACTAGTCAAGCACCAACTCAACTATTCATTTTATATGAACCAAATTGTAAGGAGGAAAAAACCCCTTAGGTAACTCAAAACCAAATAAGATATAATGAAACTATATTAAACTTTGGATACTTATTTCTAACTCAACTAAATATTACCACCCTCTTTTTCTATTTTCACTCTTCTATCACTCTTAAACAACCTATTAGGCCTTCTCACTCAACTAGCCCTTTCCTTGGTAGAATTAGGTCATATGACCTTGATCATCACTTTTATAATAATTTTTATAACTTTATGAAATTATAAACACATTTATATGATATTATTAAATCCCTATACCTAGTTTCCAAACCTCTATATCATTCTTTCATGTACTTAATATTCTAACTAGTCAAATTAGGCCTATTAGATTTTATTTTTATACTCGACTCTTAATATTACCCATATTGGTTAGAAAATAACATAAAAATACTTGTATAACCATTGAAAAAAATATAAAAAACATGTTTATGAAGTGAAACAACCATTACATCAGTCGGTCACCACCCATCAGGATCAAAACCACCATTAAGCCTAATAGAGACCTAATGCAGTTAAACCTTCTCAAAGCACACATTTCAGCTTGACCACATAAAAACATCATGATAATATAAAAATGTATGAAAAAATTCACAAATTATTCAACCACACCCCTTTTAATCTTACCTTATGTTCCCAACTCCATTTAGTTCATTAGGTCTACTCACAATAAGGCCTTCTCACAGCCAAAAAGTCTATCTTGAATATCTCAAGAATACACTTAAGTTTTACATAAAAAAATATATTTTATAGTACCTAAATGACGTCATTTTAAACAAAAATTCCATTATATTTCACCATATAGGGAACAATACCTTAAATTTATCATCTTCATATGCTCACTCAGAAATGGACACATGCTTCAAAAACTGATTCAAGAGCCTTTAAACTTTCACACCTTCATTTGAGTTTATCATACATAAAAATACATTAAAAATACATTAAAAATAACCTATAATATATATAATAACTTAATGTGCATTTTATTCTTAAACTCTATGTAAATTGACTCAGGAACATCAATCTCACTCATACACAAAAAACTATTTATAGCTCCAAAAACACAATCATGGAAACCAAGACTTAGGACACCTATGTGAACATTTTTATAAAATTTAAATGGTTTTAAATTATCCTTAATAATAATTATAACATATTTAAATATATATATTAAAATTTTCAATATCAATATTGGTCTTATAGACTAATCTCATGTCTTCATCTTACATAGACCTCACTATGTTAGATAGGTCACTTTCAGAGAGTTTTCTTGATTTTATATGAGCATATAAAAATATTATAATAAAATTTTAATGTTATATATGCCTTTAAAAACATCCCCATGTATTCTGATCCATCCTTAATCCACTACAACCCATTCTTAATCTCATTCTCACTTCTGATATATTTTCTCAATATCTTCCTAATTAGGCCTATTTAGTAATAGGTTAACTTCCATGACCATTTTATCATATTTAAGGTATGAAACCTACTAAAAAACTTACATGGTCATAAAATAAAAATCTCACACATCATATTCATATCATTTTCATGCTATGACCTAGTCAACCCCACCTGTTACTTTAAAAATCCAAGAAACAAGAGTTTTCCTGTAGCTTCCATTCACTCTTATGATAGATAAATTCCACATAGAGGTACCTAAGAGTGTTCAATAAAACCAAAAATAATTATAATATGTCAACCAAAACATTATTATCACTTTCCAACAAGATATTTCATATTAGGTCATTATGAGGGTTTTAGGAGGGTTTAAACTACCTTCCATTCTTAACAATCATTCATAAAGTATTGCCCCTAAAATATAAAAAAAAATATATTAGATTAAATATAAAACCCTTCCCAAACTACCATTAACTTCTTGGATCCTCATATAAATTTTTCACATTCCAACGAGCATAAGAAAATCCTTCTCAAGTTTGTAACACCTCATTCTATGCACATGAAAAACCTCAACACTAATTTTAATGCTTTATCCTTTAGTATTTGAACTCAAAATTGGTTAAAAAACTGAAATAAATTATCACACATATGATAATGCTATTATGAGATCTAGCACCTTAGTAACTAAAATTGATCCCTCATTAGGCCACACTAGATCTCTTTGCTCATTAAGCCTTGAAGTACCAGTCATACTTAGACCTTAAACACACCTTTAAACCAATTTAAATAATATCAACATATTAACATAATGTCATAAAACCTAATACCTTTATCAAACATTTCCACACATCTTCTTACAAGCCTTAGACTGCTCACCTCATTATGTTACCAAGCTTTTGCCTTCTCACTAGGTTATTTCATGTAAGGACTAAGCCTCAAAACTCACCTTGGAACTATTTTGAAGGATTTTTTCCCTATTTCTAATGATTAAACAAATTTAAACACACTTTTATTCCTTTACAAACATAATTAAATAAAATTTACTATGTTTCATGCATATACTTTCTCACAGGGCTAAACTAGGCTTCTTAAGACACCTAGTACTTAAGAATTTGAACTCAAACAAGCTAAATCTCAATGATATCAACCAGTAAAATTATTCAATTAGGATTCTCTAAATATAAGGATACTATAAACAAGATCATGAGCATGTCATATCACAACATTGTGCCAATACCTCATACAAAACTCAGAGACTACTAATACATGTATACTTACCTTGTATGCTCCTCAAGACTAGTGCTCAACAATATTTTTACCTTGTATCTTGAACTTGACCTTGAAATGTCATCAACCTCATAAGAATTAACAATTTTATTTCAAATTCTCTCTCAATATAGAGACAATAGGTTTCCTTCAAATTTTATCTTGTCATAAGGCTTCTTTATCACATACCACTTCACCATACATGGCCTCAACTCTGAACTTAACATTAATAAAATCCATCTTGAATTTGATGTCAATGACAACATTAATACCACAATACCAACAATATGAACATACCTCAACAAGATATCCCTTTGTCACTGGTGACAAACAATTAAACATAGTTGATCATTCACATCTCCCCAAGCTAGATTTTCTTCAAATTGACCTTTCTTCCAAACTATAAATTTCTCCCCCTTTGACATAAATGAAAAAGGGTCATCTTCTTGGAAACTATTTGATATTTGGAACTATAACAACACACATTAATTCTCCAAACAAACTCATTATCTCTCTTTGAAAAAAAATCAACATAGATTAGGCTCACATACCTAATCTTGGAGAATGATTGGCTCCCCTTGTCTCTATGAGATATATAAACATTATCATGAATATGACTTGATTTGATCAGGTCATCATACATACTATTTGTGACCCATCTCTTATGATCACACCTCTAGTAGACTCTTGACTAGACCTTGGATTTGAAAGTCAATAAGGAACATAAAGCTCCCCATAATACCAAACATCCTTCATGCTTTTGCTCGCTGATTGATTGCCTCCATGAAACCTAATAGAGTCACCTATTCTCTATGGTAATAAAAAATATAAAATTAAGAGATTCCTAGATCTCAGTGTCCTTACTAGACTAAACTTCCTTCATGATGCTCTTAGTCTTTAATATCCCTTTT
>JARHVA010002516.1:2407500-2480000 GCA_037957365.1 Torreya grandis
TTAATATTTTTAATATCAATATTGGTCTTAAGTCTTCATCCTACATAGACATCACTATGTTAGACAAGTCATTTTGAGAGAATTTTTTGCTTGTATATGAACATCTCAAAATATTATAATCAAATTTGATATGATATATAGGTATTTAAAAATATCCCCATATATTTGTATCCATCCCTAATCTAATGCAAGCCATCCTTAATCTCATTCTCACTTTTACAGGGTTTTCTCACTATCTTCCTCACTAGGCCTATTTAGTGATAGTTTAACTTCCATGACCAAATTATAATATTCAAGGTATAAAACTTGATAAAAAAGATTACATGGACATAAAGTAAAATTATCACACATCATCCTCAAATCATTTTCATGATTTGACCTAGTCAACCCTATCACTACATCAAAAATCTGAGAAATAAGGGTTTTCTTGTAGCTTCAATTCACTTTTATGATAGACCAATTACACATAGAGGTACCTAGGATATTTTAATACAACTTAAAATAATAATAATAATCGGTCAAACAAACCATTTTGATCACTTTCCAACAAGATATTTCATATCAGGTCATTATGAGGGTTTAAACTACCTTTCATTCTTCACAATTATTCATAAAGTATTGCCTCTCAACTCTAAAAATAAAGCCAATAAATTCAATGTATGAACCTTACCCAATTAAAATTAAGTTATTGTATCCTCATTTAAAGTTTTTACATGCCAATGAGCATAATAAAATCATTTTTAGGTTTGTAACACCTCATTTTGTGCACATAGAAAACCTTAACACCGATTTTTATTGTTTTTTACTTAAATATTTGAACTCAAACTTGGTAAAAAAAACATGAAACAACATCTCACACCTATAAAAATTATCTTATGATCTTTTTCACCTTAGGAGTTGAACTTGACCCCTCATTAGGCCAAACTAGGTCTCTTTGCTCATTAGGCCTTGAATTATGAGTCATACCTAGACCTTAAACACACCTTGAAACCTATTTCAATACTATTAATATCTCAAAATCATGTCATAAAATATCATACCTTTCTCACACACTACCACAGATATTATTATAATCCTTAGATTGCTCACCTCATTATTCTATCAAGCATGTGCCTTCTCACTAGGTTCCTTCATTCAAGGACTAAGCCTTAAAACTAACCTTCGAACTCTTATGAAGAATTATTTGCCTATTTATAATGATTACACACCTTTAAAAAAATATCAATCTTATACAAACATAATTCACCAAGATTTACTATGCTTCATGTATATACATTCTCATAGGGCTAGACTAGACTTCTTAAGACACCTAGTACTTAAGAATTTGAACTCAAACAAGCTAACCCTCAATGATAACAACCAAGAACATTATTCAATCAGGATTATCTAAAGAAAATTATAATTTAAATAGTCTTATGATCATGTCACATCACAACATTGTTACAAGCCCTCATATAGAACTCAAAGATTTCTAAACCATATATGCTTATCTTGTATGCCCCTCAAGACTAGTGCTCAAAAAATTGCTTACCATGTGTCTTTAAATTAAACTTGAAATGTCATAAACCTTAGAATAATTACCAATTTACCTTCAAATTCTCTCTCAATATAGATACAATAGGTTACCTTCAATTTTATCTTGTCATAATACTTCTTTTTCACATACCAATTCACCATGCATGGCCTCAACTCTGACCTTGAAATTAATGACATCCATCTAAAATTTGACATCAATGATAACATCAATGACATAATACCAATAATAGGAACATACCTAAATATTAAAAGTGGGTACAATATCATTTGGTGAGTATTATTAAACACACACGTATATTATAGACATTATAGCATGATCAAATCATCTACAACCATACTAAGGTATGGTAGATACATGACCATCATGTCTAACCACTATACATGCATAATAATATTAGAGATCATAAGACACTACCCATGGTGGGTAGAGCCTCATATATGTGATTGTGTACTAGGTTAGATTCATTTGGTACATTTAGCTACTTTGTTTGTGGTCCCAACATTTTAGGCCCACCATGTGAGGGAGCTATAAGGTTGAGGAGTTAGAGGAGTACCTTATTAAGTACCTATGGTGTAGTTTCATAATAATACAGTGGTGATAAAGTGGTAGAGATGAAAACAAGGAGTTTTTGTTGTAATATGAGGACTAGTTGTGTTATTTTAGTATCAATAGTTTCAACCATAATAGGGGGATCCTACTACATAACTAGTATTGATGTAAACAATAATGTAGGGACTACATCATGGGGCATAGTGTGCTTGATTATTTTAACTAGGGTAGTATAAAGGTTTTCATCCACCTAATATCCATGGAAACTAGTAGGTGATAGGCAAATAAGTAAATGGTAACACTATGGATAAATAAATTTGTATTTTTGATGACTTACATTTACTAAAGGTATAGAGATGCATGTTAGATGCTAGTGATATATTTGGATACACACACACACACACACACACACACACACACACACACACACACACACACACACACACACACACACACACACACACACACACACACACACACACACACACACACACACACACACACACACACACACACACACACACACACACACACCATTTGTGTAGTATCATGTTGTAGATGAATGTCACCTAAGATATCATGATGTACAGTCTTCAACATGGTCCTAATCATGCCTCCTTTACTAAGACATTTAAATCATGCTAAGATATCATGTAGTCTTCACCATGGTCATATGATATTTGATGTTATTTTGGTTTACATTTAATAGATGTCTTATCAAAGGAGGTATGATGTATGACCATGATGAATACTTCACATCATGATATCTTATATGGCATGTATCTATAATATGATACTACATAAATTGTGTATCTTATGGTACTTTTAGTCATTGCCTATGGTAGCTAGCTTATACTAGTCAAGGAGGCTTCCTAACAACTACACATAAAGCACTAGATGGGGATCATGTTGAAATACTACTAGGATTTATGTAGGTAGAGTTAAAATCATAGTAGGTGATAGTTTAGGAGAGGGTCACACATTTGATTATAGTAGGATAGTTAGTGAGATTATAGGCCTAGGTGTCTAATTTACAAGGGTAGTTCTAGAAGTTATATTCATGTACATGGAATCTTTAGTAAATTCCACATGGAAACCATCTAGATAGGATTTGATGGGAAGTGTGGCATGTCCCCCACCTGATGAACATAGTGGACCACAACCTTAGGGACTATTTTTTAATATGATATATCATTTTGTATCATGATGCTAAAAATGAAGAGCCATTTATATATAGATATATGTGCTGAATGACTCATTTTTTGCCTTATATGGATGTATTTTATTAATAAAAAAAAATTATGAATTCTTATTCTATGGGAAACTATTGTGATGAATGATGTATGTTTTATTTTATTATATCAAATGTGAGAAAATGTATGGTAAAAAAGAATGAAAATAATGTAAGATGTTAAATAAAATCTGAAGTAAATATATGTAAAATATAAAAACAATAGATGTGAAAAATGAATGGTAAGATGAATGTAAAACTTACCACATAATATGTAACATGTGAAAGTTGAGTTATTAATAAATTTAATATGCAAAAAAATATGTAAGTAAAAATATAAATGAATGAAAAACTCAAACAAAGATGTAAGTAAAAATATCAATGAATGAAAAAATCTAACAAAGATGTAAGTAAAAATATCAAAGAATGAAAAACTCAAACAAAAATGTAAATAAATTAAATATCAATGAATTAAAAATTTATAAAAATATGTATAAATAAGTATGACCCCAACACATAAGACCATCAAGTGGAGTAAAACATGGGTGAACTAAAATAATAATAAGTTATAAATAATGACAATACAAACTTAATGATTGTGCTAGTATGTAGTGTAGGAAATATGACCATTGAGGACATGATAAGGATGGAAAGTAGGATAATGTAGAGGTGTTGGTGACTAAATCCTAAGGTTATTATAATACAACTCAAAAATTTATCCAAAATTCATCAGGATGAAATTTTATAAAGGATCTGATTAGCTAAAAAGTAATATCCATGAATGGGGATATCAAGGTTAGTATGATGTAAATATGAAGTTTGAGGTTCCACATGGGTAATGTGGAAATCCTTAACAAAAATGACACATTAAAAAATGAGCAAGTGATAATAACTAGTGACATCAAGGGCCCAGGACACTTCAACTAGTGAACACTAAACTTGGGGTAACAAGTGAATTACATAATATATACAAGTAAAAGTGAAGCTGATCTATAAATCAATCTCAACTCAAAGAAGATAAATAAACTAGATATACCACTTTCAAATACTTAAATAATAAGGGTTAGGACCAATATGGATCTGATAAACCTACCTAATGGATCTCTTATCACATGATATGGTTAGAGAGCATTCCAAATCTTCTAGTCAAACAACACCACACAATGACCCTAGTTAGGTCTATAATGCAATAATAAGTAAATATAATCTAGTTCTCACTAAATATTGTGGCATAAATGGGGGATAAAAATAAATAATAAACATGATAATTTAAAATATACTTAAGTTAATGTATAGGTAATCCTATGTAAGGAGATAAATATATTCATTAAGCATTACTTGTATAAAGCTATCTATCAAATATAAGGAGTAAGAGTTAGGAATACTTACCTTGAAGATGAATTTGTCAAGCCTCAACCTCTCCATTGGAAAATAGTGTTTTGAAAGAGGTTTTTGTGTATTTTTTAAAAAGATAAGGATGGATAATGGACTATAATCTAGCCAAGGACCTCCTAGTGAATCTCAAGCTTTCACAAGACAAAACTTCTCCTCCAATCATAAAAAGCTTAGCAATGACTCCTAAAGGAAAATGATAGAAATACAAATTATAAGGAAATATAAATGAATTATTCTCTCCCTTTGAAATGAATTTAAATGGGTGTATTTATATATATATATATATATATATATATATATATATATATATATATATATATATATATATATATATATATATATATATATATATATATATATATATATATATATATATATATGTATATGTATATTAATTAATCCTAAACCCTTCCAAAATTTTAATCAACACAAGTAGACCCATCAACCTTGTTAGGTGAGAAATTTAGTTTTTAGGCATCAAAATAATTTGGCCTAGGCTGACTTTGTCCCATAATGTGTATTACTCCTAAAATGAGGTTGACCCAATTGACTAAATTTTGTAGTTAAAAATGGGTTTTACTTAGGTAGGGGATATTTGAGACAGTGAGATACTTAGAGAAGGGTATGAGTGAGGTGTCAAAGCTTAGGGAAACATATATGATGGAAATTTATTGGGTTTAGGTATTCATATAGGGGAAATAAATATTATAAATCACCAAAAGTCATCCTACACCTTTTTTGATGCACCTTTTAAGGTGTGTACCCAGAGAGATTGAGATTTGACAGGTTCTTATAATAAAGAAATCATCAATAATTGATCAAGTTTAAAAATATTATATGTATACACATAGATCATCCCATGAAGGCTATATGCATAAAAATTAAAATGGTCCTACCCTCCCTTAATGTGCTCACCATTCCTTAGGACCCTTATAGAGCCATTGGTCTACTACAAATATTGGGTACTTGTGCAAGAAAGTAGGTGGTACTATAAGTATATGATATAATGAGACCTCCTATCTCATTATATTGGCCTAATACATCCCAATATACCTTAGATAAAACATGAGGCCAACTATGGAGTTTGATATTCAACTAGGATAGAGGATGTGATAAATAAGGATCACATATTTTTGTGTGATATGAATTTTAGTAATGTATTTTACTTTTGATCATTGAATTTTATTTATTATGATATGGATTTTAAATTTTGTATTTTTATATTCCTCCTCCATATAGATTCAAAAAACCAAACATTATTAAAGTATATGACAAACACAAAATATCTTACACTTGGTCACTAGAGAAGAAGATATAAAGACCATGGTGTTTAAATAATCCTAGACCTACCCATAAGTAAGTATGTAATCAAAACTAACCTATGTGTGATTAAAATGAAAATAAATAATATGAATATTGGGATCATGAGAGATCTATTCATGTAATAATTTATAAGATGATGGATATTCTTGTAGATGATCATAAGGAGGTAAAATAGTGTTATAAAAGGGGTGAGAGATATGCTATGATATTCATGTCATTATGAATATGTAATAACATACAAAGGACCTAGAACAAACAACAATTAAACTAGTGATCATCCTAAAAGAAGGGGAATAAAAGTGATCGATAAAGGAATGAAGATAAGAAAATATAAAAGGAAACCTAAAGGTATTATCTAAATTTTAATATAGTAAAAAACGTCAAAAGTAAATACCAAAAGACTAAAAAAGAAATAATGGTTTAAATAAGATGATATTAATCTAAATTAAATGAGAAAAAGGAAAAATTATAAAATGAAAGAGAATCATAATATAAATAAGATATATACAACAAGGCATAAAAATTGCTATAATCAACTATAAATGTCAAATCTTATCATGTGAAAATGTGAATAATAATATGATATGACACATATATATTCTAAAAAAAATGATATATCTCTACATAAATCCTAAATAACATTAGATAATTCTTGTTGTAACTAAAATCTAGCTCTAATGATATTCTCATGTATCTTCATAGAGAGTCATGTGAGGATGACCTAGTACATTATCTATATAGATAAAGTAGGATTACTATAATGAGGAGGAGGATGGAATGGTGATTATGTGTATGATATATGTGCATAAATTAGGATTATTATAATAATTATGATGGTGTGGTGCCTCTTATGAATGATAATCAATGCGAGGAATTTAAACTAGTGTTTGGCTAAAATCCTCTGATCTATAAGAATTATCAAGTTAAGGATATGGTTGAGCCTTTATTGAATGACCATAAGAGTGTTTTTGATAAGTTTTAGGTGTAATACTAAAAAAAAAAATTAATTTTTTTTGGATTACTCCACATCTGTCTATATGATTTGTAATGCATTGATGACAAAGATAATATACTTCATCATGCTTGAGGATATACTCTAGAGATATATTGGGAGGTGGTAAGTTTTGGTTACTATAAAGATAGGTTATTTCAGGATGAATCATGTCAATTTAATGTTAAATATATCGATAATGTTTTGATGTATGTGTACTCATACTATAAAAGTAACAAGTGCACCTAGGAGTAATGAAATGTGGAGGTAAACTATTTATGACATGGATTGAGCCTTATGGCTATTATTGTGCTAGGTATATCTATTATGATTGATAATCCTTATCCGAATGGCTATTTATTTTGTTAAATTAATAATATTTATCATCTACCCATCATCTAGGTACGGATTTATGATGGGGCTTGATTGGGACCTCATCAAATAGATCATCATAATTAAAGCATCTAAGAGTGGGATCATCACTAGGTGTTGTGAATATATATGTAGGAGACTACCAAGGTGTGGGTCAAATTATTATGATTTAAATATCAATAGGAAGTATTTTTTAATTATCATAAAATTTAGTGATCCAATATGTTCATTTCATGGAATAATCAAGGAGCATACTATGAAGAGGCTTAGAAATGACTAGATTAGAATGTGATGAAGTTGGTATATGATCCATCTTAGATATATGAACATAAATTTAATGATAAATAATTTTAGTTATATTAAAATGGGAAGGAATGACATAAAATATCTATATAATATGTAAATGTAAATTAGACTCATAATAATATTGTAAGTAAAACTGATAATGAAATATTTCCACATACTTGGCCTGGGCATAACCAACTAAGAAAGGGTCATTAAGGTAATAAAAATCATCATAATAAGGTGTGTGATTATTTATATGGAATTATTTACCACTCTATAATTTTAATATAATTTTGGAACTTATTTGTTATGCATAACTATCAAGCAAGAAACTCTTTAGTCAATTTCTTTCAAGAACAAGGTCATACAGAAGGGGATAACTGAGTGATAATTCTATAAGGGATATCTAAGGTTTTGATATTCATAATGATCTCATTGGGATAATTATCATAAATATATAATAGGTTAGGTTTTTTTATACCCACAAGTTTTAGGTATCCATTATAACCATGGTTAAAACTGACAGGATCATTAAAATGTCTATATTTATGAAATGAGATGTTAGGCAAGCGTTCAAGGGTAGGTATTTTAAAAACATAAATTTATCTGAATTTTTTATAATTATAAGGTTAGTATAAACTTAAATATTGTATATAAAACCATTATGGTGAAATTTTTCACACTATCATGCATAAGAGGTGTTTTATCTCATGCGATGAATCTTGGCTCAACCAAGTAAAATATTATAGGATGGTAGAAAGTTGAAAAACATGAACTTAACTATAACCATGATAGGAGGGATCATGATAGGGAGCCAAAAACATTAAAGATGAGGAATTTATATTTTATAATACCATTGTCACATTATTTGGGTAGATTTACAGTTACATTTAAAGTATCCAAGAATTTTAATGAAGTCAAAGGAGGTGACACAAGTTCCCAACCCTTCATTAATCAAGGCATGCTTAACTTGAGTGTCATCAACTTATACATTAATGAATATAGGATGATCATAAAAATGTAGTAATATTTTATCAAGGATCATATAATCAATAATAAATTTAAGTGAGAGAGAGGCATCCAGATTTTCATCAACTTGAAATGACATTTCTTCACACTGTAGAAGGATATTATCATCAGACCCAAGAAAGGTAGCTTCTTACCCCATATATAGAGGTCAAGGGATGTTTATTTCAAATAAAATTTACCCCAATCAATTATGGTAATAAGGGAAGTCCTCATGAGGTCAACGAAAATAATTTGAGAGGGGAGGTGAGAAATTTATTCAATGGGGTCTCACTCATCATATCCTAAGGGAGTTAAATCAGACTGACAAAAAAGTTCCTAATGTTGAATAAAATCATCCAAAGAAGGGTCTAAGGTGCACTTAAACTAATTATAAAAATAATTTTATAGTCTTAATCAATGTTTTTTGGTTAGTGAAAATATATTCCATATAGCTAGTTGATGTGGTATCCTGAGAGGAATTAATGATATGGGTCTACATCAATTTGGTTGATTCAATAGGTTTAGGACTGGGAATAAAAATATATTTATTTACTATGGTCAATTCATTTGGTTCTAACTTAGAAATAGATGACTATATCGATCTAGGTGATGAAATAGTTACAAAAGGGTGAAAACTAATGTGCTATATTGTGGTGGCTAATACATTGAGATAAGGACGACCAAAATATATAGAGGTTTTTGATATAGTTATAACTATTCGTGACTACATTGAGTGGGTTGATGTATCTATAGGATTTAAGTGGGTAGTGATTTCTATATACTCAACATCTAAAAAATAATATGGATATGTGTCTTAAATGGTTATGTAAGTAGGAAAATTAGTATAACTATAACGTGGATAAGGATCAATGTAAGATACTACATGCCTCATATTTTTCATGTTGACCACATTTTAATCATTGGTAGAAGAGTGAGGTTAAACCAAATCTTCAACTATATTATAGGTAAGAGGTTGAATATTTTTAGTTTGATGGTTTGGAAGTAGATATTTATAGATGGAAAGGTGAGCATTAGCCTAATTAAGAGCATCATGCTTGACTTTGGAAACACAGGTTTTAGCTACTTTTTCATAGTCGTATTAACATTTTCATATCATAGTTTTGTGATAAAATTTAGGACCATGTATAAATTCAAGATAAAATTTTCTAAGTTACTTCCATGTTGCATGAGAATGTCCCCAAATTATGTGATATTATAAAAAAATGGATCATACCAATGTTTGGTAGGGTAATAAGGATCAATTTCTCTAGATGAAGGTTTAGGAATACATTTTTTGGATATTAACTATGCAAAGAGGCTTGTGAATTTCAACATTGTTGATGTAGGTTGATGAATATAGGGGAGGATATAAGGGACTTCCTATGAAAAGTTGGGAAAGAGTCACTTTGTTGGATCCAATGAGAATAATAAAATGGATGGTTTGTGTGGAATCATAAGTGTCCATAACACCATCATTGGTAGCATATTTATTTTTAGATTTCATAAGCATGCGATTTCCTGATGTAGGTCAGGAAGGCTCAAATTATCTTATGAGAAAGTATTACATTTAGCTTGATCAAGGGATTATTCAAAATATTTTGGAGAGTGAATCTTGACTCTATATTAGAGATTAATATGGAAATTAAATAAATGTAATATATTATCTTCTGACATGTTGTGTTTGGAATTGTTAGATAAGGTTTTTTAATGCTTAATTAATACTTGGGTAGTTTCAGATTCTTCTTATTTACAATTAATGAAATTGTCTAAGTTATTTTTAGGAATATCGTTGGTTTTAAATTCCTAAACTCATGCATTAACATAAATATTCTAAGCTAGAGATATTACTAGACTCAAGTTGATTGTACACATTATAATTGCATCATCTAGAGTTATAACTTCATCGGTGATCCAAAAACAAGATTTACACCCTTAGATAAATCAAATAGTTTTTATGAAATTAGATACTAAAACATCTCAATTCTCATAAGTACATAGAATTGGATGTGAAATTCTAGGAATGAATGAAAGTGATTAGAAACCTTTGTAAACTCATTCCCTAATTTAAACTCATATTTTGCGTCATTTTAAAAAAAATGTAATTAATTTAGTGTCTCATTAATTCTCTCCAAAAATTGAATTATAAAACTAAAATACATACAAACTAAAATGAAAGTTGACACATAACTTGGTAGCAAAGTTCACTCTTTTAGGGTCTATGTCTCTATGTTCATAAATAACAAATTGATCCATTAAAAATTTACAAACTTACATGCAGTGGATATGAGAACCTACAAATATTAATGAAACAAAACTATGAAGAATCTAAAAATGATCAATAATTTGTATTCTTAAAGTTTCTATCACCTGTTCATCTTATTTATGAATTTAGGCATGGTTTCTAAATTAGAGTGAATGCAAACTATAATAGAATGGGAATAATGATGTCAAGGAGTGTTCTCTACCTTCTATCATACCTATAAATCCTTCAATAACCCTGTAATAACATATATAATGAGATCCATGGCCCAAAAGGCTCATAAAATAGGAGCATCCACATATGACATGCAGGCTCTATGTATCTAATTCCCATCTCAAATATATATCCTTAAAAAATTCCTACAAGTAAATAACACATTCACCCATGGCCCAAAGGCCTTACAAAATAGGTGTATTTCCTCTTTTACATTTGAGACTATGTGTTTAAAAATATACAACCACACATATACACATATACATCTTCCATAGATAAAGGCCTTGAAAAATTGAAGCAATGTAATCCTAGGATTGGGTCTATCTCTATGAAAATATACAATCACACATACATATTGCAAATGTGAATCACTTGGTCTAACGACAAGCCAATTTTTTTACAATCATGAGGAGTAGGGTTTAAATCCCCTCAATCTCCTAATTCAAGCCCAAATATACTTCAAATATAAATAGGCCCCCCTGTCACTTTTTTCAAAGCTATGGCCTAATTTCCAAGCATAAGAATTTTGGAACCTAAGGTTAAGGGTTTGACTCTTAACCAATGCTTTCATATTTTTCATTGGGATAATAGTTCCACATTCATTAGAGGAAAGTGTAACAAAGGCTTGAAATAACCTTAGGACCAATATGTATTTTTTGGCTTTGGCCATGTATCCTCCATTTTTTTTGTGTTATGCTAACCTTGAGAATTCCAAATGTAACCTGGCATATAGAATGATGTTGAGGGTTTGTTGGATGGGTTGGAAATTCATTAGAATATTGAGCTATCATCACCAATTTAAGTTTAAGGTGTATCCCAAAGCCTTCTTGGTGTTTGGATTAGTAAGCTCAATCTTGACTAATGTGGATTATAATAGATTTGAACTTGAGTTATCACTTTGGGTAGGTCTCAAGATAACCATAGATAATGAGTAGACTGAGAAAATAGAAACTATGTGGTGGCAGGCCATGTTGACCTCTCCAATAATGCCATAATGAAGCTCCTCATCATGCCACTTATCAAAATGAGTTTCATGAACATAATCAACATAGTATGGCATAAAAAACTATTGTGTAATTATAACATTAAAATTACACTAATATACGATGTCCTTTATTATCAAACCACCTTATTATTTTTTTACCCTGTTGACACAAAAATTCAATAGATGATATCTATAACATATGATGACCAATTCGTGAATTCTAATAGGTGTTGGAAATCTATTAGATTGTTCTTATATACTGAATTATTTTATTTATGTTTAGGTACATAATAAGTGAAAAATCCACTAGATCAAACCTCCCCATAAAGAAAATTTTGGTCTCCAAAAGTCCCAATAATCCAACTGACCCAAACAAATCTTTGTGAGTTCTCTTCTTTGCTATTAACAATATTATTGCATTTATTCCAAACATATAACAGCCAAAAATAGCATATGAATGAGTTATGAAGTCAATCTATCAAAATGACACAATAAAAATCCATTTGAAAAACACAAGTCTACATCAGTGAAATAAGATGTCATCAAAAACTTCCCTGCAAGAAGTTAATTGTCTAACTAAAATTGTAACTTGTTTATAGAGAGTAAAAAAAAATCTTTACCCATTCTAATAAAATGACCTATTACCCAAAATAATCAATGAATCTAGTGGATTCTCTCAACACCTACACTACATAAAGGCTAATGTGTTCTCCTTATTCTATTAGTATCATACAAAGGAAAATAAAGTGTGCATAAAAAATGTCAAAAATTCCATATATGACTTAAAAACAACTACAAAACATGTATGATTGCATTTACAAATATTTCCTATTTATGGGTCTTTAAAATTACATCTAAATGATGTAAATAAAAAGCATACATGTGAGTGTACAATAGTTTGTAACATAAACATTGCCCAAAATATAGTGGGACTTAAACATGTAAGATGTCAAGTATATAGGAATGAAATTAATTTGTGTATCCTAAGGTCACTAATGCACAATACACTCTTACATAATACATGAAAGAATAATCAAGGGAAATATTTATGATATACACCCTATAAAAACAACATAGTTAAATTATTATGAACCCTAAAATAGATTACCAAATCTTCCCCTATACCTATCAAACTCCAACAAAAAATTACATAATTTCATAATATCCTATTTTCCAAATTACAAATCACTATAATTAATGGTAATATGTATCATAAATGTGAGGATAAAACTAGGAATTTTAGACCTATCTCAAAGTTTCCTCACTACTAACTGCTCCTAGATTCATACCTCCAAAACTCATCAAACTGAGTTAGTTTCCAAGAATCTTATCAAAACGTAAAAATAAATTAGGATATAGTAAAAATATCCTTCCAAACATAATATTATCAAAAATTCCTTCCCTAGATCTAATAGTTAAGAATTTCCCTAAAAATAGTGTTTTGAAGTGAAACTAAGCATACTATTCAATACTATAGTTATGCTTATCAAAACTATCCAAGTTAATAATTTTATCAATAAGGATTTTTCCCTCTTCTTGGTTTACATAATTGAATAAAAGGTTTTCATATTATAAACTCTATCTTACCAAGATTTAGATGATCAATTTTAATTTTTAAAAGTATTTAAAAATAATTCCAAATCAAGGCACACTTTACTTCTAAAGCAACATACACAAAGGTTATCTGACATCAAGGATTTAAACCAAAATTATGTATACATAGTTACATTTGAAAATAACTTATAACTCTTAAATAACTATTAAATTCACACCATTTAAGCAATGTTTGGCATATTTTTGGGGTGTTAACAACTTATTGTTTGCTTCTTATAACACTTTAAAATTTTGTGAAGACCTTCCAATTTATCAACCAATTAATAGTCAATACTTAAAGTGCAAAAAATTGTTCAATTTCATAAACAATACCCTCTTTCCATTTCCATATCTTACCATGGAAAATTGTCTTTTCACTTGTTCCTATAATTAATGACATAAGCTTCCAAAATATGATTAGTTATCTAAAAATAAATGATACATAATTGGTTATCATTACCAAAATATTATGTTAATACCAATATGAAATTAGATCACCATCATACCTTATTCTACCCTCTATGTAATAATGATAATAGGATTACAACTGATTCCTCTTGGATGTGCATCATTGGAAATGACTTGCATTTTATTTGAATGTATCCCAAGAAATAAATGTTGATCTTCTCTCAACACCATATCACACCTTCAAGTGGCAACTATTTGTTCATCATCTAGATTGAACTTGGAGTACTAGTGATTTCAGAATCTTAGTTGTTATAATCTTGTCTTCTTTTAGTGAATTCAAACACCTTCCAATTCTCCTTTGCACTAGACAATCCTACATGGTCAAATCAAATAGAAGAATAATACCAAAAATATGATATGTAAAAACTCTAAACTGAAGTATATCAATAATTTAAGAAAGTCCTATATCAACCTGATCTGATACAAAAATTAATCTAAAAAAAATATTTACACCTTATATAAATCAAATAGTTTATATGAAATTTGATATTAAAAAATCTCAATTCTCTTAAGTACATAAAATTGGATGCATAATTCTAGTAATGAATGAAAGTGATTAGAAAAATTTGTAAACTCATTTCCCAATATAAACTCTTATTTTGTGTCATTTTACAACTTTATATACTTAGTTTAATGTCTCATTAACTCTTTCCCAAAACTAAATTATAAAACTAGAACACATACAATCTAAAATGAAAGTTAACACATAACTTGGTAACAGAGTTCACCCTTTAGGGGCTACATCTTTGGTTTCATAAATCATGAACCAGTCCATTAAGAAGGAATTAAATATTCAAAATTTACAAAACTTACATCCATTGGATATGAGAACCTACAAATATTACTAAAATGAAACTATGAAGACTCTAAAACTGATCAATAATTCATCTTCTCAAAGTTTGTAGCACCTATTCATCTTCTCTATGCATTCAAGCATGGTTTCTTTGTTAGAGTGTATGAAAACTCTAATAATGACGTCAAGGAGTGTTATCTACCTTATGTCATACCTATAATTACTTCAATAACCCTATTATAACATATATAATGAGCTCTATAGCCCAAAAGGCTTACAAAATAGGAGCATCCACATTTAACATTCGATATCTATGTATCCAATTCCCATCTCAGGTGTGTATCATACTTAAAACATCCTTGAAAGTAAATAACGCATTATCCCATGGCCAAAAGGCCTTAAAAAATAGGTGCATTACCCTCTTTTACATTCAATATCATGTGTTTTCAAATATAAAACCACATGTATGCATGTATACATATTCCATGGCCAAAGGCCTTACAAAATTGAAGTAATGTAATCTTAGGCTCAAGTCTATTTCTATGGAAATATATAGTCATACATACATATTAAAAATGTGAATATCTTGGTCTAATGTAAAATTGATCTCTTTTCAAGTGTGATGAGTGGGGTTTGAATCCCCTCAATCTCCTAATTCAGGTCTGAATGGACTTCAAATAGAAATAGGCCCCCATGTCACCTATTTTAAAGATGTGGCCTAATGGCCAAGCATTTAAATTTTGGAACCCAATGTCAAGGGTTTGACCCTAAACCAATGCCTTTACATTTATCAATGGGATAATAATCCCACATTTGTTGGAGGAAAGCATAAAAAAGTCTTGAAATAGCATTAGGATTTGTATGTAATTTGTGGCTTCAATCATGTATCCTCCACTTTTGTTGAGAATTGTGATAACCTCAAGCATTCCACATAGAACTTGACATATGTAATGTTGTTTGGGGTTTGTTAGATGTGTTGGTAATTTTTTAAAAATGTTGAGTTATCACTGCTAAGTTAAGTTGGTGGTGTATCCCAAAGCTTGCTTGGTGTTCGAATGAGTAAGCTCAATCTTGAGTAAGGTGGAGAATAATATATTTGAACTTGAGATAGCACTTGGGATAGATCCCAAGATTATGGTAGATAATTAGAGACTTTAAAAATATAAAGGATGTGGTGTTAGGCCATATGGTGGCTTGAGGAGCCACCATGTGGACCTCTTCAAGAATGCCAAAACAAAGTTCCTCATCCTGCCACTTATCAAAATGAGATGAACCAACATAATTGACATAATATGGCATAGAAAATTATAGTGTAATTGGAACATTAAAATTAAACTAATATACCATTTCCTCTAATGTCAAACCATCTTATTTTTTTTAACCTTTTGACACAAAACTTTAACAGATGATATATAGAACATATGATGTCTAATTCACACCTTCTAATAGGAATTAGAAAGATATCAAAGTGATCTTTTGTAATAAATTAGTTTAGGGATTTTTAGGGTACATATTGAGGGTGAAAATCCTCTAGATAAATTGGATAGATTTATAACACAAATAGATTTAAATAGAAGTTATAAATATTTTGGGTGATTTTGAATTATTCCTTAGTAATATTTATGTGAATTGTTTATAACTTTGGTTGATGTAGTTATAACATAAATCATAGAACTATATCAATGCTGATAAATATAGTATATAATACAACTTACAATATAAAATATAAAATTAAGTATAATTATCTTTGTTAAGTATTTTTATGAAGACAAGATCAGGTAGATGTGTAAAAATGACTTGTTTGATAGTGTGAGCTCTCGAATATACTTAATTATGCATTGATTAGTGTTGACCCAATGTTATATATCATTAAATATAGATTATAAATCATGTATATATCTCACTAACCCTAATTTTGAGGGTATAATGAGAGTAACTTATTTGGATGATATGTTCTTCATAGGTGCACCATAAAACCAAATGGATGACTAGCTTCCCAAGGTTCACTAAAAGGGAATATTAGGTATTTTTAATATATAATGAGTTATGTAGAAAATAAATTTCATGTTTAGTGTTGTATTATGGCTATGATTATTTTAGAAAGTCCCTAATTCCATGATATCTATAAATAAAACATAGTGTAGCTATACATGAAATTCACTAAGTAGTTTAAATTTTTTTGGAACAAGGTTGCCAAGGAAATCCAAAAAAATTATAAATTTGATATTAAAAACCAATTTTAAACATTCAATGAATTGAAATAGATAATAAAATAACTTTAAATTAATTATTTCATTAATCTTTGAAATGATTTTTTTTTTACTTATTCTTTAAAAGTGAAAAAACAAAATTATATCAGTGTTAGCTGATGTAGTTGTACACATAATACATAGCTATGTCAAGTTGATTAATACAGTGTGTGACAACATATAATCATAGATAGGTGAAATTTTACTATGTTTTTTGATGTAACTTGATGGAAAATAATTATGAATAAAGAACTATATCGTATCTAGCTGATACAATTGGCTAGAATAATAGGGTTGAAAGCACAATTGGCCTGGCCAATATAGTTGAATAAAAAAGGTTTAAAATGTCATAGAACTATATTATGATATTAAATATATTTTTTAGATACTAAAAATATATAATTTAATTGAAATGTTTGATATGGTTAGATGAGGATAAAAATTACAATGGATTTTTATCACATTTTTTGATATATTTCCTAAAAATAAGACTTTTACACAACTATATCATTTTATTCAATATAGTTGGTTGAGGAGGTGAAATAAATGGTAATATTCATGTTGGATTCACCATAATGTATTCAATTGGATAATATCAACTTGAAGTTATCCTCTTTTTAAATATTCATACTCATAAAAGGTTAATAAAAGATATTCCAATGATACTTAATGATTCATAATATAACCAAATGGATCTATAGACATGTCAAGAGTATCACCTTCAACACACTATCAAAGGAAAGGGTTCCAAAGCCTTTAAGTTGATAACATAATGAAATATATCTAAATATATCTTTCTTTTCAAGTATTTTAATATTACAATCAAGCAAAGTAACTAAGGGGTAAGGGTTAGAAATATCAAAATGGATAAGGAGCCATGATATGAAAATGGGGATCTATCCTACCTAAAATGGATATATGGAAAGTTAAATAAATCCTATAATTAAATGAATTATAAGTGTAGATAAAAATTAAACAAGGATACATAGTAAATCAATAATATATTATCCAACTTATATCTAATAAATGAAATAACTAGGGTTATAATATATATACCTTAAAGAGGACCCATCGAGCCTCGATCTCCCCCTTGTCTAAGGGTTATTTGTATGATATTTTTATGGTTATGAAGATACAAAAGGTAAAAAAAATATCTAGGATAAAATTACTCCTCATAATTAATCTCTAAGACTCCACAGGGCAAGGTTCCTTCAAGGAAAGATCCCAATCAATAACCCCTCCTAGTGTAGATGATGGCAAAAGTTCAAGTAATAATAAATAAAAATTAATGTTTCTCTCTTGGAATGAAATAATAAATTTTATTAATAGTGATCAATAGACATAAATACAAGACAAAACCATTATTACACCATGATTTAATTCAAAATGTTTTGATCAAACTCAAACTATGTTGACGTATCCAATATAGTTATGAAGATTAAGCAAACACATTCAAAACTATTGAGGATAATATTCCTATGGTAGTTAGTTAGTATTTGGTAATAGTCAATTATCATAATATTATTGTATAAAAATATTATGATAATAGATTAGTATATTATATTGTTGAGATTGGTATTAGAGTAGGTTTTCCAATAGTCATGAGAGTCATATGAGAGTAATGTGATTTTGATGGATGTGTTTATATATATTGATTACTGATTGCTACAACTACAAACTACTCAGATCTGATGGATTTAATGATATTTCATTCAACATTGGATTGATAATATTTATCTAATTTTTGGTCTATGATAATTTTAGCCTTCATCTAAAGGTATCTAGAGATTCATGTGCCATCTATTTTCATTAAACATCTACTTTAGTCAATTTCATGTATTTGTGTTAAATCTATTATTTTGTATGTAGCCTTAGATTTACATGATATTTATTTGTGAAAATATTCCATGTCTTCCTTCCATGAGCATATGTCCATTGTAATCCATTATATGTCAAGCCATATCTACATGCATCATTCCTAGATCCACCATCACTCCACATTGTGTAGTCTAGTTGTCACTTTCTTCAAATTTCTATTCCATTCAACCACGTTAGTCTCATATCACCATATGTGTTATATGTAGTCCTATAAATTATTACTCCTGATCTAAATTATTTTGATGTAGAATTGTTATTTTATTAAATAATTAATTTAATTAAAAATCAAATCTAATAACATCTCTACCAAGGATTCATACTCTGCCTACCTATGAACTAAACTTTTTTCCTGACCTACACCTACTGTTTCATCAATGCTTCATCCACATCAACCCACTTAACATCAAATCCTAAATTTTGGTGAGCTAACACATGCATATCTATTTTTTATACTGCATATTTAACATACTTTCTATGTTTCTATTATACCTACAAAAATGTCCCAGATTTATCCATGCACTAGACACATATTGATATTCTATTATGGATTCCCATGCTAGATCACATTGAGTAGTCTTCCTTTGTTTCCACTATGCAAAATATTTGTGATGTTCCTCATTTTGATGGGTAGTGATTTTATTTTTGTGTTTATTATCCATTATTTAGTTGGTTATTATTGGAGCATTTGGGTTGTCAACCTATACATGTTTTAGGAATTACTTTTCTATTGTTTGTATAGTTTACATTTTTATAAAAGTCAAAAACTACTTTAGAAATATTCAAGTTTATAGGAACATTTGAATTTTTCATTAAGCCTTTTTATATTATGTTTTAGATATAAAGTCTTGCATGTCATTATTTGAGTTGAATAAATCAAATATTCAATTGGATTTCTTAATTAGTTATATAAAAGTATCCCATATTAGAGGAGGAGACACAGGAGGCTGGAGGTGACTTGTGAATTATCATCTATCATTATAAATGAGGTTGATCACTTGTTTTGATGACACATTTATTGTGTTGTGTCTATGCTTTTCTTTGTTATGTGATTTCTAAAATAAGAACAGATGATACATGCCTATTCAAAGAGTGTAAAATGTGAAATTCTATCCTTGTATTTGCACTTATAACATGTTTGTGATAAGGATAAAATAAATACTATAACCTCATTATTTTGTGGTTTTTGGTTAACCACATTTAAAACCATTTGTATTTTTGGCTAGTGGTTACCCACTAGAAAATCATTTATAGTCATGGTTGATGGTTCACCACATTGAAAACCATCTATTTTCATGGTTGTAGGTTTACCACATTGGAAACCTTCATGATGGGTCATGAGTATGGGTCAGTTATAGTATAGGGATACCTTCTCCCCACATTCACACTAGGGGGTGAATGTTGAGGATAGTATTCACGTGGCAAGTAGTTAGTATTTGGTAATAGATAGTTATCAAAATATTATGATAATATATTACTATATTATATTGTTGAGATATATTGTTTTTATTTATAAAAATATATCATATATCGGTTTTCATAATCATATGGATGAGAAAATGATGGATAAATTATAAGAATCATACTCCTATATATTTTTAATGTGTCCCATATGATTTAATATAGAGCACATTATTATTATCATGATTAAAATTATCTTTGTGCACTGTTCATTTTTATGTTTGACTCTTTGAATTCATAATAAAAACTACATCAATTAAGTTGATGTGGTAGGTGAGGGAGATGTGTCAAATAAGAAGACATTAGATTTGGATAATGTATTAAGAAATATAGGTAAGTGATATAGCTATAAGATGTAATATGGAAGGAGGTAAGTATGGGAATAAATCTAAAAAACCTAGAATGAATATAGGACTAATAGACACACAACAATATCTCTTATAAATCGCCAAAGTACAACCCACCTCTTTCTCAATACACCCTTTAAGACATGCACTTAGGTATATTGAAGCTCGATAAGTTACTACAAGAGAAAGTGTTAGTAAATGATAGATTGAAAAATATTATGTGTATGCATAATCCAATTTCCCATCCTTCTTGTCTCTTGCCTATAATCTTAGTTTTCCTTAAAGTATTTAATCGCTAAGTATATTAACACTTTATTTTATTTACATAAGTAGTAAATTGTAATTTCAAATTAGTTACAACTTATTAAATTCATATTTATGTTAATTTTCATATATTTTTGTCTAAATTATACACAAATTTTCTATCTTGTCTAGGGTTAAAATTAATAAAAAATAAGGTAGAATAATTATTGATAAAATTGTGATCTAGATATGGGTGTTGTCATTTGATATTTCTTATAATGTAAAAAATTGATGTGTCTGATTCATTATTTAATTTTAAAACTTTTGCCTTAATTGTGTACTTAGCATATGATATTCCTAGTGTTAGATAACATTGAAATAATTAGTTTCATTCCCCATATTTTTATTTTATTAAATTATTATCTTTCCTTTATCCACTTTAGATTATTCTTGAGTGGGTACTTTTGATTTATTAATATTATTTGTATATGAATTGTCTTGATACTCTCCGAGAACTATAGGTGTAAACATATTATGAGATAAGTAATCATTTTTATCCATAGATGTAAAATTTGGTTTGGCTAAATAGTCATCTATATTCACTTACATTTCACTATCATCATTATCACTATCATATTTGTATATGAATATATGATATGAATCTTCTAAGTCAATCAATAAAGTAAGATCTGTTATTATATATTTTTATTATTCAAATTTAGTGTATGATTCCTTCATTCATATTCATTATTTGACACATTTTTTATTTTCTCCATTTCATTTACCTTAATCAATTCTCCTACCTTGTATGCATGGATTTTATTTGATGAAATAATTTATAATGCATGCACTATGGAATAAATTAATAAAATTAGATTATAAATTGCCTTCATTATGAGGTTTCATCATTTTTTCATATTTTAAAGGATTGTTGTTTACATGACATATATACAAATGTCCATTATACATGAAATTCAATAACATTTGTAGTGTAAATGGTATTGCTTCCATAACATGTATCCATGATACACCCAAGAGAAATTTATAATGTATATGATTAGGCATGATTTGAAACATGGTAATCAATGATGTTGGTCTTATTTTCACATCCAATGATATTTTTCCATGTACCCATCGATGGATTTTATAAAATCATCATATACTTCTATTTGAGTTGTGAATAATATGTTTATTCATGCCTAATGTTTATAAGAATGTTATATTACATATATTCAATCACGATCTATAATATATCAAGAAACCTTTTACCATGGTATTTTAAATTTTAGTTTGAATGAATAAAGGAATATTTTGTTCTTTGTATGTTTGGAAGGAAAATATTCCTTTTCAAATAAAATAATGTCTTTTCCACTCTTTAGTGGGTTCATAATGTAATCAAAATATGCAAGCTTTGAATCATTTGGAAATTTGTCTCACATAAATCATCATATAAGATATAATTATAAAGGGATGATTACTTTAGTAGTTTAAGGAATTACATATTAGATGGAGTAGCCTGTAGATGATTGATAGTATCATATCCTTTTGTTTGATTATTTGGCCTTGTGGGAGATGGATGGGGAGGAAGAGATACATTTTGTCTACCTCCATGATTCTACATATGGTATAGCACCTAAATTTTTGATGTAATGAGAGCATAGAATGTGATATCCAATATAATCTTTGGAAAAATAATAGGGGAGGGATCATAGATATCACTACTTGAGGTCTAGGGGAGTAGGAAAAAAATGAGTCATACATGCCCTTTGACATCTAGTATTTGTCAAAAACAACTTAGATTGAATTTTTAAATGATATGAATTACTAAGGAAGGATAAATACTATTCATGATTAATCTCAATCTTATAATTATTAAAAATGATTTGACATTTTTAAGTACATGATTTTTAAATATATTGAGTATTAAATGGAAATAACATGTAATGATTATAGTCATAGTTTGAGCTAGAAAATAATGATTATAGTCATGTAAATATGAGTGATTCATGTGAATTGAGGGGATATCATAAATCAGGTATAAAATTTAGTCCTAAATATATAAATATAAAACCCTAAGGAAAGAAGGAGAAAACCCTATGTAAATCCTTGGATTTTGAACACTCACTATAAAAATCGGGTTCACTAATTTGTTTTATCTTATTTTTTACTAGTCTATCTAAATAAGATATAATTTCCAAATATTCATATTGTATAAAATATGTATAAATTAATCATATATGAATGTATAATTAGATGTTCAATTATATTTTACTATTTATAGAAATTACCAAGAAAACTAGGGTATTATTTAATCCTATTTTTTATTAAAAAATAAATTGTTTGTTGAATAGGTGTAAAACTCTATGTGTGTGTGTGTGTGTGTGTGTGTGTGTGTGTGTAAAAGATGTACAGTAATAAACAATTATGATTTTGGATTTTATTAAACATGGAAAACTCTAAGAAAAAAAGTACTTATATCAAGCATAGATTCTTTTTGAATCTTTCAAATATTTGATCATGGAAATAAGTAAAATATGTGGTTTTGCATGCTCAAAATCAAGAATATAATCTAAAACTACTAGGTAGTATCATTATAGGTGGATAAGAGCATTATTAACTTGAGTCCATTGACTAAAAAAATTCTCATTTTACTATGACTAAAGACTGACAGGAAAAGACAAAAATAAATGGAATCTCAATGATGACAAATCAAAATAATGATAATAGATTAATTATATATAGGACTACTAATAAAATACATCAAGACAAGATGCTCAACTCCATTGACTAGGAATTGTCCTAGTTGATGGTGATAAAAATATGATTTTTTTTGCTTATTTTGCCCGAGTCTAATGGGTAGGCTAAGATATTGTGATTCAGGTTAGGTTGTGCATATTTTATTCTTTTCCTTTCTTTTCTTTGAAACCTTAAGGTAAATTTGAAATATTGAAACCTATAAAATTAGGGGAGTGTAATAGATTGAGTTAAACTAAATCACCCCCTTAATGATTGACCCCTACCTACTTATAAAATATTCCAAGGAGGGAAATCAAATCCATGTAGTTCTTCCACATATATTAATTTTGTAGTTGAGATCCTTGACTATGTGTGTGTATCTATAAAATAGATTTATGATTAACAATAATATTAATTGACTTTATTTGAGATTCTCTATATTTGGTTGATGGATAATCCTTATGATTGATCTTGAATTCAAAAAGAATATGCCATATTTTATTAATGTGAAATAGTGTGAATGTTATCAAAAGATAATTCCATGTTTAAATAATGAAATACATCTGATCTATATTTATAAGTAAACCTTTTTATAATTTCCTTTATCTAACCTTATGAAATGTGTAGGAAGACCTCAGAAATTAGAGGTTATTTATCATGGGATGTGGGTATTCTAGGTGGATATTAGAACACCAATGCTTTATTTTGACTAATGTAGACATGTCCCAAAAGATTAATGATGATTGTCTTGAGTTCAACATAATATGAGGGTAATTTTAAGTAGTTTGATAATTTTAATTTGGAAGTTTAGTGTAATCATGATGAAAAAAAAGCATCATCCTAGCATATAAATAAAATTCTTGGAGAAATGGTGAATAAGAATCATGTATTTGGGCACAAGTCAAGTAGTTTATGATGTTTCAATAATTAACATTATTAATTACTATGACCAGATTTATGTGTCTACATTGCCCCAATTTTATTCTAGTAATGGAATTAATATAGTAAAGGAGAATGAATCAACTATAAGTGTGTATAATAGACTTTGTATTTGATAATATACTCCAACTATGTAGGGCACTAAAATTTAGTCAACCTTGCAATAGAACAAGAATTAATGATTTTTATACTTATGAATTTGAAAAATCTGAACTTTTAAAATTAGAACTCCAAAAAAGGAGCAAAGAATGATTTTAATTGTATGTAGATGAATCCAAATTTCCATGTAACCTATAAATAATTATGGAGAATAGTGCCACCTTATTGAAGCACTTGTATAATTTAAACTAGTGGAAAATTAAGAGTGATCAAGTCTCAAATTTTATTAACTAATCAAGACCTTTAGTCATAAATATGCATGATTCCAACTCTCATGAATGGTTTATAGTATCCATTGTAAAAATCTATAAATATGGAACCATGATGGGTTAGCTAGAAGTGATGTCAAGGTTGTTGAGTGTTTATAAAATCAAATGTACATCACCCATAATAGAATATAGAACCAAAAAATGGGTTCATCAAAATCAATGCCAAGGTTCTTAAGTGTCATTAGACTCAAATTTACATTACATATAACAAATCAAGTCATATCTCTGTAAATGGATCTAGATTATTTTTTCATGATGTTTATAAAATCAAATGTACATCACCCATAATAGAATATAGAACCAAAAAATGGGTTCATCAAAATCAATGCCAAGGTTCTTAAGTGTCATTAGACTCAAATTTACATTAATAACAAATCAAGTCATATCTCTATAAATGGATCTAGATTATTTTTTCATGCCTTGATCATGACCACATTTTTCATAGATTTGTATTGAAATAGACATTTTTCCTTAGAAACTATAGCTTTGAAATTTTAAAAACTACATGAACAAGTATCATGCCCTTTGAATTTTGAAATTTTGAACTCTGAAAACATGCACAAACAAGTTTCAATCCCTTTTAAATTTGAAACTTTTAAATATGTCTATGTGATCATAAGAAAGCATCATGGCTCCGGAATCTTTGGAAATTAATATATAATGCCATCTATATATATGATTAATTATAAATATATTTATAACCTATAACTTTTATCCTATAACTATTTTTCATATGTCCATTCATATGCATTCACATGTGTATAAATATGTACTTTTAGTATTTGAAGGTAAGTGCACATTCATTTCATATGTCCCCATTATTTGTATTAATGTGTAAATATATCTCATATATATGATATTTGAATTTCTTTGAAGGTCTGGAAACATATACTCTGTCATAGAATTTGATTTTGCATTACTTTGAATATTTGAAAACCTATACTTACTTTGTCTTAATTCTTATTTTTTTCTATTTATGGAGGCTTGGATCACTAAGACAAGAGCACTATGACCCCCCTTTTTAAGATGATATATTTATCTTGCAAGTGACACATCACAAAAAAGTTAATTTTATCATGTGATATATATGCAATCATGTAGTAGCTATGTGATTTAACTTGTAAGGGGTTATGGAATGTAAACCCTATGTTGTTAAAGGGTTTGATTATAGTAAATTAGGGAATAAATATACAATAAATATAACCACTAATTTCTATAATAATTGACCTAATCTGATATTTCTAAAAATAGTAATAAATGGTATAAATAAGTACTTCGTTAAAAATTGATTGAGATGAATGATATGGAGGCTAAAAAATAGGATAGAATCTTATCAAGATGTTTTGAATAGGTTCCAAGTGTTACAAACCCTCCTAGATAGTAGCATGATACCTTGGATAGTAAATTACCATGATAGTGTCCTCTTCTTCAGCATTAGTGTCCTTATGTAGGGATTCATTTGAACTTTTGAGAGTAGTTGTGTTTGAGTATAATAGGCTTGTTCCTATGTGGATGAAACATATTTAAATGCTTATGACCTGTTATGGACTAATTTTTTATGCAAATCCTACATCTCCATGTTATTAGGGTATTGATAAGAATAAGTAGTAAAAGTATGATGTTAATTAGGTAGGATAGATGTCCTTAATACCCCACTATGTTGAAAGTTACATACATACCAATACCTTGAGAGGGGATCATGCCTAATGTTATTGTCCCAATCTAATTATTTGTGCAAGTACAAGTAAATACTAGTATGAGTGTCAACTAGAATTCTTTAAATGAGGCTTGAAACTAGAAATCTATGTATTTTGAGCTTAGGGTGGATTTAAATTATTGTATGTAAAATTATGGTAGAATAGGGATAAATAACCTTGATTTTTCATACTTATTCTAAGTCTATTTGTGTATTTTGCATCTAATTTCCATATAGTGAATAAAGAGATAAAATTCATATATTGACACTGATCTAGTGCTTATGTAGAGTGTGAAATAGGTTTAAGCTCACCTTAGGTGTCTAAAGAATTGAAAATATATCCATTGGGATTAAAATTAATTAAGTAACACTAACATTATACTTTGGTTACTAGGATAGTGTGTTAGTGTCCAAATGACCATGTTAGTGTCTAGGTGGTAGACCTGAAGGCACTAGGGGCTTGGATCCCTAGGGAAAGGTATGGGACTAATTTTGGGATGTATATGAACGTGTAATGCCTACAAAAAATTTATATAAGGTTAAAAATATCCCTTAGGATAGGTATATGGCTAAGCTAGGGATGGGTGGTCATCAAGTGACACTCATTACAATCAAGTGACATTTTATATGACTGCATTTCCTCCCATTTATTCTATAAATGTATCAAATTAGAATGACTAAGATAAAGGAAACAAAAACATACCTATACATACTTATGAGGTGAAGCATATGAATTCATGTCTCAAGTGTGAAAAGAATGCTCCATTATGTATCCTAAAAATGAAACATGGCTGAATTAGTCCTTACTTATTATTTAGATCTAGAATGGCTGAAGTTGCCATGAGTGGTAGATTATTTGGATCTAAAGGTGTGAATATAAGTGGAGTGTGAGAAGTTCTAGTCTCTCTAACCTCATTTGTATGTATCTAATCAAAATAAATGTTATGAGGTGGTGTTTATACTATGACATATGGTGTTTCATCTAGTAAAATAGTTGAAGATGACTCTATAGTTTGACAATATCTGAATAGTTAGTTGTCTACTAGACATGTGTATAGATATCCCTCATGGAAAAATTTAATAAATTAATGAAGAGTGGAAATAATGGCACCCATAGTATTTATATAGGGTCATCTGAGTAAAATATTATAGTGGAAAGGCCTTTACATGACCTAAAACTGTGTAGGGAGGATTTTTGGTCCCACCATGATATCTAAAGTAATAGTACCTAATGTTTGTCATGGTATATAATCTAACCCTAAAAAATTATTATATGATTTTTACATGGATGCCAAATCTACACCCATGGCTTGTAAGAATGTGATATTAAAAATATTTAGTTTGGAAGCACTATTAATAAGAACTCTCTTGACTATGTTGTTTTTGACTTGAACTTGTATGAATAGAGGCAAATTTTGATCAATAACTATCTAATAAGGTATGTCCTCACTATCAAAATAAATTTCATCTTTTATAGTTTTTAAAATGTTGACCACTAATGCAAAATAAGAAGGTTTCAAATCAATAGGCATAGAAGTCCGAGTGAGTGCCTGATAAAGAATGCCCCTAAATACATTAGCTTTTTGAAGCAGTTCTAACATGGAAATCTTAGCTAGAGTGTTTCTCAACTAATCAATAATGTCATATGCCTTATGTAAATCTATGTGTGTGAGAGGGTTGGGCCTAGAATGTGTAGGAATAATAGGGTGATAGGACTCTTGGGTAGGTGGAGACATAGCAATACATTGAGTAATATCTCTAACATTATTATCTACTATCTGTATAAGAGTAGTAATAGCTATGGGAGGAGAGCAAAGATAATCAATGGGGTGAGGAGATGGAGGGAAATAATGTGTCAAATGGGTTCTCTGGTGATGGGTAATGACATAAGGAAGAGTGGAATGGACCATGCAACATGACTTGATTTGGGGTAGGGGATCCAAGGGAGGTGATGAAAAAGATATGTTAACATGTTTAAGAATAAATTGGTTAACATCATCCCACATAATGAAAAATAAGAATGAAATGCAAAGAATGAAACTTTGTACTAACATATGATATAATTCATCATTCATGTACATGATAGGGCCCATTATTGTTTCCTTAGTATTTATAAGAAATGTAAGAAAAGTTTGTAAACAAATGAGAAACATTTTTGCAATTTAAGTATGGATGTAAGGTGATACCTCAAGAAACAAAGTAGGAGCTAGTACACGCAACTAGAGATTTTTTCAAAAATATTTTTCCAAAATACTATGAATTTTTGAAATTTAAATTGAATTTATGATCTAAGTATGCAATATAAAATTTATAAAATGGTTAGAGAATTTGTGGAAAGTAACTGGGAGCTAGTTGATGCAACTAGGGTGTTTGAATGATTTTTTTTGTCTTGTTATTTTTAAAAATTAGTATGGTAATTTTAAAATTTTGATATGAGTTTATAGAAAATTTGTACAATTTTTCTTGAAAAGTATAGGAAAAATCAAAAAATATTTCTAAAATTAGCAATATATTTTTCCTAGTGTTTGGAATGTGTTTGTATGCAAAAAGGACCTAGTATGTGCAAACTAGGGTTTGAATAAAAATATGATAAATTTTCTATTAATTTGTTGATTTATGATTTTTAAATATAGGAAAAATCAAGAAATTATGGAAATAATTGGAAATAATTTACCCTAGGCTTTATAGGATTTTTGTGAAATTTTTTGAATTAAGGTTCACCAAAATGATTTATTGTTTTTCAAAATAATGGAGTTTTATTCCTAATTAAATAAATAGGTCTGAATATGATAAATCAATAAATAATGTGAAATAATTAAACCATTTATTTGTGTAACCAAATTATATTTTTACCTTTTCTAAAAATAGTAATAATAAAGAGAAAATAAAACTAAGCTGGAAATTGATTAAGATGGATGTTGAAAGGTCTAGAAATTTCTATGCAGGCTTGGGAGACTATCACAAATATGATCTTGGATTTTTTTTCTAGATTGTATACGAGCATAAAAAGTGGGATACCCTATTTTTTGGTGCTATAGTCCTTTTTTGGCATTGTTTTCTAGATGATCTAACTTTTCTAGGTTCTACTTATGTTACCTTATCAATGAAATATCGAAGCTCAAAAGTCTATGAAGCTCATTGTGAATCTATTTTAATATTAAAATCCCTAAGAGCTCTTTCTAATTTAACTTGAATGGAAACTTGGGAAAAAGAGAGAAGGGCCTAGTTTGTAAAGGATATGTTGGATGCACTTTATACCCCATGTGTGGGTATACTACCTACATACCCATACTTCAATGAGAGATCAAGCTAATGTAGTTCTCCCATTGAAGTGCTTGGTGAAATTATGTATGAAAATGCAACTAGATGAAAAATTTGGTGTACTTGGAATGACTAGGGACTAGTGTAAGGGTTTGAATAAGATTGGAATAATATTGGAAGGATGTATGTAAAGAATAGGGAAAATTACTTGAATTTATTTGCTTGTATTATTTATTTTCTCTTGTAAATGAGTGCCAAACCTTCTAAATGGACTTTGAATGGTATTTTATAGGGATTTAGTGATCTTGCATTAAATTAATTCATATTAGTCTGACATGAATTGGGATAAGAATACAAGAAAAAATGACTGTTAGGGCCAACTTTACACTTGGACAACAACACTAGAAATAGGACACCCTAGGTTTTAGTGTTTTTATCCATATTAGGCACTATTTTCCAGAGGGAATGAGATCTAGGGGGATGGATATGGGTCTAAAAGAGCTTCTTGGGTCTATAAGGGTTAATTCTAAAAGGTTGTGGATGACTAGGAATTAGTGAAAGAAAATCCTAAAAGGATTGTGCAAGTAAGTAAGAAGACCTATCGATTAGGTGTATTTAGCCATACTCAAATAACAAAAAATTTTGTTTTATATGACTAAAAGTATCATGTCTATCTATATTTAGCAATGAAACACATAGTAAAGTAACCATATCTAAAGTAGACTACATAGTAAAAGTGCATGATATGTATCATTAATCCACTAATAAAGCTTAAAAATAAAAATAAATCACAACATATAATATCATAAAATAAGGCCAAAGGCCACATATAATGGACATGTATATGTCACAAAAAACATGGCAAAAGGTCACACAGAAAAGACATTAATAATGTCTCAAACAAGGGGCATGATTAGATGTCACACAAAACATAGCACCTACTAAGAAAAAATATCATAGAGATGATCAAGAAATTTTCACAAAAGGTCTAAGGGCAAAAAATGATAATAAATAAACATATATACTATCATATAAGAAGTAAATAGTGTTAAAACAACATAGAATAAGTGAAAACTAGTCTATTCCATCCATATGAATCATTGTTATATTATAAAAAAATAACATATTCATGTATCAAAATGTAAAATATGAGAAAATATTGAGACACTTATAAGATATGTATTTTTACATGGCATTTAAGGTCATATAGATATAACTTGTAGAATTAAATTCCCTAACATAGGCATGGCCATTAGATAAAAAAGAATCTAGGATTTAAGAATCTAGGTATACATGTATGTCTTGAATCACACTCGTACCTCATGAAATGGATATGTGATTGAAAAATATGTTATATACCAAAATATGTGATAAATAAAATAAATAAGTAGACCAAAAACAATTTTCATGATCAAGTCCTCATTTTTTATTTTTTGAATGTCTTTCTATTTTTGAAACATTTTATTTTTTGTATTCTTTACAATTTTTTAATGCTTTTTTTTTTTTTTTGAATTTTTTTTTAAGGAAACTAATATATGATCCCATTAATTGGAGAACCATAATAAATTCTTGGATAATATATGTTGAATGTGATTTTTTATGGGTGAAAAGTGATACATATAAATTAATTTGAATCTCTAAAGGCATAACGTGTTGTAATGTGACTTTCTCGATCACTGTTGATAGAATATTTTTTAGGATACACGACTTAAGAAGGTGTATGAATTGGTGGATTTTTTTTTATAGTTGGATAATGTCTCACTATCTATGTTAATTTTAAAACACATTTAACTATCCATGGTACTACATTAGGATTCATTTTACAATATTTAGATTTATTTAAACTTTGATTAACTCATAGAGATGAACCTTGTTATTGGAGAGGGTGTACCAATCGACTTAGAACTCATTATATAAAAATGTTATATGTAAGTTAAAAAATTAATTATAAATTATTATCCTTATTAAGTGTTGTAACTATATGTTTAACATGATCTTGAATAGGTGATATAACCAATTATGGTGGCGATGGGGGAGGAGAAGGAGGAGATATTACCATTGATTGTAGAGAGTGCTCATATTTCATGCCTTTAACTTTAAAAAATTAATTATAATGTATGTACTTAATACATAAATGTATTTTAGATGGTGTTATAGAAATATTTTTCATCCAAGGGAATCCTAGTAACATATTTAAGACCCTTGTACTTGGCAATACTAGAAATAGAGTAGCCACTATTGTTGAACCAACTTGAAGATGTAGTATTATATGTATGATAGGATTATGTGCATGTCCATTTAATGATTTAAATATTATCAATGTATATTTTAAATCTTTCTCTATGTGTTCAATACTATGAAGGAGTGTCATTGTGCATGTATTTTCACTTGACCCATTTTCAATCATGGCATTCTGTATTTTTTTTTATGTGAGCTTGAATAAAAATTACATGTATATTTTAATAATAATCATTTATTTCATTATCATGGAATATAATTACTAATAATTATGTTATTTTTTCTATAAATTTACCAATAATTTCATCTATTAGATGCTCATATCTTAGGAGAAGGATGTGCATTGTTTGCATGGTGTACCTATAAATGTTTTGTATGCTTTGTAGTAGCATAATTTTTGGAATGGATTAATAAATATTTTTCATATTTTCATAATCATTTTTTATATGGTTTAGCTTCTTATATGGGTGTGAATATATTTATATTAATATCATCAATAAGATCATGTATCTTATGCCATAGTGTGAAACACTTATTTCTATAAATTCCAATAAATTTATGGTCATCACAATATGCATTAATTTCAAAACCATTAGGTTGAGGTTTGGTCAAGTCAAGATTGAATGGTGGAGGTAGAGATATCAGTTTGTAATTAATTAATTTTTATAATAGGACATGAGGAGGTTGTGATGATCTTACGAATTGCCTCCTTGGTGGATTTGTCAATTAAAGCTTGTTGATAGGTTGTGAAACCACATTGTCTATTATTTTTGATTTATTATTATTTTCATGAGTTTTGACATTGTATTTTTTCCTTTGAAACTTGATATTTGATGTAGATGGAATATTTGGTGCATATATTAGCTAATTAAAATCTATGAACTTGACTTCTACTTCTTTGATTATTTTACATAACTAATTAAAATATTTTACTTTATTAAACATGATTGATTCATAGAGTGGTGTTAGTAAATTATTTTGTGAATATTTATTATAATTCATTGTCTACCATATAATTTTCCATCTTATCCACCATATTTTTTTTACTGAAGAACATATTCATTAAATGGCCCATTTGACCCTTGCTTGAGTTTTGTAATTTTTACATAAAATAGATTTTCACCAATGTTGATAGAATAGTTTGCCAAAAATTGATTTACCAAGGGGTTAAATGATCTAACTAATTAAAGTGGAATATAATATAACTATCATAAAGGATATTATTTAAGGATTCTTGGAAGGATCTTGGTTAGTAATTTGTCATTGTTAGCATAGTCCAAATGTGTTATATGGAATGATATAAAATATTTCTTAGTATCATCTTTATCTTCATAGAGTGGTAGTTTATGAGTTACAAGACATATTGGTTAAGGGTAAGAGGATATCTTAGGTACCACTGTATTATGAATAAAATTATTGGAATCTTTTTAATGACTATAGTTTGAGACACCTTGTTCCAACTGTAACACCTTAGCATGTAGTTTTGTGATAATATGTTTAAGAGACTGTGCATTTGGTGAAGTTGGTATTAAACCTTGTGTAGTAACCATGGGAGGTTTGTTTGATGCCCTTATAAATATGGTCATGTGATATGTTTCAAATCATGTGTTGTCCCCATAACTAGGGATGTTGATACATATCTAACTAAAGGTAGTGATATACGAATAGAAGTAATAGTAGAAAATGGAACACTTGAAATTAGAGGATTAAAAAATCTAAAAGGAACCTCTTGGTGTTTTTATTTATATGATGAAATATTTTATTGATGTGAAATCATAGATTTTATGAGTAATTTGTCAACTTTATTGACTTTGTTGGGACATTGATGGAGTCATTAACCAAAATTAGACAATTCTTTGACTTGATCAAGATCTAATCCATTAAAATCATTTTAATCAATCTTATTGGGCATTTAAATATTATCTTGATTGTCATGCATAGTTTCACTATATTAAATATCATGTTCATCATTAGTATCATCTTCAATGTGTTCTTATTTTTGGAGAGTTGTATTATCATATTGATCAATAGTCTTTACGTTATCCATTTTAGAAGAGGTAAATAGAACATGAATATGCTCTATAGGGGTTATACTTAATATTTCAATGTAAATTAGAGTAATGGACGAGGTAAATTTATTTAGTATCATGGAAAGGTGTAGAATAAAAAGGAAAATAGGTGTAACTAGATAGGGGTTGTTTATTTTGTATGCTCTCAGATATACTTATCCTAATTATAAATAGTGAGCATGGCCCAAAATGCACTAACTATAGAGGATTCCACCATATCATTACTACACTATCCCATATCTATGGTATATTGAGAATAACTTCCTATGAATAACCATGTATCAATGCATGATAAGAATAAATGATCGAAAGCTTCTTATGGCTAAAAAAACCCTAAATTTTTTTGATATGTGAGCAATTAAAAGGAAAATAAAATACATATATAGTGATATATAATGGATTAAATAATGTAATAATACCCTTTACCCCATAGCTTAGGTAAAACTAAAGACTTATTTAATTATAATGACAACTCTTGTGATTTTTAAAACTCTCAAAACATAATTTCTAATAAAAAAGAGAAAAATAAAAATAAATTTTTAAATTTTAAATTGAAATTTTGAAAACCAAATTAGAAATTAATATTTTGTGTATAAAAATAAAAAATTAATCTAAACTCCTAGGAAGAAAATAAAAAAAGAAACAAGTCAAAAATTATACAAGATCACCAATATGTTTAACTATATTTTTTTAAATAAAATAATCAATAGTGTTTGTTGGATAGGTTTAAAACTAGATAGATTTCAAGATATTAAAGATGTTAAATAATCAACAATTATAATTTTGAAACATTCTAAATTTAGAAAACTACTATTTTTAGAAAACACTAATAATAAATGTATTTATCTCAAACACATACTCATGTTGACTATTTTATATATCTAATAGTGGAAATTACTATAAGGCATGATTTTGCATGCTCAAGATCATCAACATAATCTAAAACTACTTCTGAATAGGACCATTGTAGGTGTACATGAGCGTAGAACACTTGAGTCCATTAACCACAAATCTATCCCAATTGGTTGTGCTTAAATATTGAAAATAAAATATATAAATAAATAAAACCTTTCTAATGACAAATAGAAAAAATATCAGAGATTATTCTAGATAGGACCATGACATGAAGATAATAGTGTAGGTCACTAATTTGTTGACCATGGACATGTTCCAATTGATGGTGAAAAAAATCTCATTATTGTGACTTATATGCCTAATTCTACTGATTAGGCTAAGATATCATGATTCATGTTATGCTATATTGAATTTATTATTTTATTTTTCTTCTTTGAAACCTTAAGATTAATTTGAAATATTCAAATCTAAAAAAATAGGGGAGTGTAATGCAATGAGATAAAATCATTCACCCCTTTGATGATTGATTTCTGCCAACATATTCAATACTCCAAATAGGGAAATCAATCCCATGTATTTATCCCACCTATAGTGATTATACAATTATTCTCCTTGAATATGTGCATACATCTATAAAAATGTATTTGATAGTTGAAAATAATAACTCTTGATTTTTTTTGAGATGCTCTAGACTTGGCTTATCGATGTTCCTTGTGATTGATCTTAAAGTTGGAAGGAATATTGTATATTTTATCAAAGTTAAATATTTTTAAATTAATACATACATATTTACAAGTTATAGATAATTAAATACCTTTGATATGTATTTATAGGCAAACTTATGATAATTTCCTTTTGTTAACCTTATGAAATGTGTAGGAAGACCTAAGAAATGTGTTGTAATACCCAAAACATTAGAGATAGATAACTTGGTTTAGATATAATATAAGGATGATTTTAATTTTTTTTATCATTTTAATTTTGAAGCTCTATGTATTAGTGATGGCAAACAAAGGGTTGATCTCATATGTAGATAAAATGCCTAGAGGATATGTGAGTAAGAATCATTTATCTAGGCATAAGTCATGTGGTTTAGGATGTGTCAATAATTAACATTAACAAATATTAATTACCATATTTATGTGTCTAAAGTTACTTAGGTTGTTAAACTTATGTTTGGATTTGACACTATGTGTAGGTGGTAGGTAGGATGGACTGAAATTGGATCAAGAGTTACTCAAATCTAGAAACTGGTTGTCTAGTGCTTGGATGAGTCTAACAATAATTGGACACCTATGGCCACCATAGTAATCTAAACTCTACCTAAAATGTCTCTATAATTTATGTAAAATTCTTTTTAGCATATTACTACAACTAATTGTAAATAAGTATTATGTGTAATATGAAAATCTTCTTATGTATAAGTCCAAAATTTTGTCTTGTTCACTTCAAAACACTAGTTCCCCTTTTAACACTAAGTCTATATGAAAAAATGGAATGAAAAATATAAATTGAGATGACCTAGACCACTTCTCATGGAGATTATAAGAACTATTTAAATTTCCAATACTATGAATAGGGATCAAACCACACATAATTCTCCTAGTTAGGTGTATCTAAGCAATAGTTCTCTTTTAATGTGAATGAAACATGTAATATAGATTTAGAAACTTGAAAATGGTAAAAATGACTTGGACTGAGGATGATTCAAACTTTGATAAGGCCTTATCATTATTGTTAATTTCTAATTATGGATATTTATGGCTATTCATGTTAATGTGCAAGATTTTTCTGTGAATAATAGATGTATCATTGATAAATGTTGGATCTATAATAAGATTAGGGTTATTTTGTATAAATAGATGTATATATGGATAAATTTTCATGTCAATGACATGTAAAACTTATATTCTAACCTATAGTAATTATTTTAAGTTATTTAATGATAATTTAATCTTACATAAATGGATATGATATAGGGGATGAATCAAGTAGTTACAGTAATTTAGGTATGACCAGAGGCATCTAGAAATAGTAATTTGATGATAATGAAAAATTATAATAAGGATAATATGTATATTAGGAAAATATTTGGTAATTGATATAAAAATTAGTAAGGTTTAGCCCATATAAGGAAAATGGATTAGAGACAAGGGTTTGCAAGAGCCATATGTGTATGCACAAGCTATATAAGGTAAAGATAGGTAAATAATGACATTATCAAGTGTATAATACTATATTTATGTGTAAAAACTCTCATTATATTCAAATACTCATTTATCAAGACTCCTAATGGTCTCAAACTTGAGATGTATTAGTCACAGGTGATAACGTAGGAATACAAATATTTTTCCAAATATCTTGTGTCAAAATGTTTACTTTTCTATTTGTGTCAATCAAAATGTTGAATTTATTCTAATAATTTAAAAATTTGTTGAGTTATATATTATTTATACCACATGTTATTATCATTATGAACTTTATTCATCTTCCTAAAAACTTGTGTACATATCCCCCATACTTGTCCTTAGCCAATCTTTCAATAATGAAAACATTCTTTGTTCTTTAGCATAGATAAAATTTCCATGAAATTCACCCTTTTATTTTCATAGACACACTTTTACTTATGATTCTCATTTATTTTTCCATCTATAACCTTGGTTTTTTTAACTCTTTTTATAGACACTACACAATATCCTTAATACTAGCCCTGAATCCATTATATAACAATGCAATTAAGTAGTCTAGTAATACTATTCCATAATTGTGTATCACATCTTTATTTGAAACTAGGATCTTAATTTTTTTAATTATCCACTTCATCTTTTATGGTGATGTTTAACATTAGTTCAATGCCTCCATTCTATGAAACTTATTTTACTTCCCAATTCCCACTTTGGTGTGAAAGTTGAATATTTCCCACACCTTTTCCTACCATGTCCTTATAAATATTTTGTTAAATATCAATGAAATATTTTATATTGTGCACCAAAATATAGGGATGAAAAATATGGAGTGCATTGAGTTTGATAATTATTAAATGATCTACACTTTAAACAAGTTATTTAAATCCTTTTTCATCCTCTTCCATCACCTCAACTTATATAATTACTTCCACTATAACCCATTATATATACACATAATATTTTCACACTTTTATAAATTACTAATACTTTATATCTTGCAGGAACTATTAAGTCTCAAATCTCTAAGTACACACCCTAATGGGTGCAAAGAGAAAGGTGTGGGTAGACCATTGGTGCTTCATAAGATTGTTGTCCCTTATTTACACTTATTATTAATCCAAATAACTCCTAAAACATTCCTCTAAGCTTTAAATCTTATTTTTCACACTCCATTCATTTACCACCTTCAGTACCCATTTTTCTAACATAATACCTCTTTTTTTAGTTTACATGACTATGTCTACTAGGTCAACCCTATACTCTTATTGGTAAAAATTATTTAGGGTCTAGGTTAGCTCTTGTCTAACCTAGCCTATGACCTTATGATATTTTTTTTAATAATGATACTAGGTCAACTAGGTCAATCCTATCAACTAGTTTTTTTGAAAGGTTTTAGGGCTAGATATACCTATATAAACACACTCATTCCACTTTTATTAGAGAGACATCAAGAGTTATTATTTATTTTCAGTTATTTACAATCTAATCTTCCACCATTCTACCTGAGGAGTCTTAGCTTAGGATTTCTACTTGGAGAAGAATCTAGTCTTATGGAGAAGTATTAGATTCTTTGGACTTTCTTAGTGATCCTTTCAAACCACAATAATATTTTATGAATCATCTTTGGCCAAAGGAGATATTGAGTCTTGATGGGTTCATCTTCTAGGTAAGTATCTCTTACTTTTCTCCTCTCTTTAGTAGATATAATTAGTATAAATAATGGATTTTGAATAATGTTAGTCTTCTTTTGTATGCATTAGGGTTTTACCTATACATAACTTAATTAGGATTCTCTTATTCATGTTTAATTTAATTTATTTTCTAACCCCCCATTTTGTGCCATAAGATTTGATAAGCACTAGATTATATTTCTTTGCATTAGTTATTATTAGTATAGTGAATATGAAAACATAGGACTTAGGGTTATTGCATAGTTTTATTTGATTAGAGGCTTTAGAACTCTCCCTAGTAATCTTATTGTGGTAAGAGATCCCCTAATTGGGTCTAGTCGATCCATATTGGTCATGTTCCTGATTATATAATGTATTCCTAATTGAAAGTGTAAGTAGGATCTATCTTTATTAGCTAGGATTGATTTTTAGATCTGATGCATTTTTGACTACATAAATTTTGGTGAATCTAATATGAATCTTACTCTTGTAGGTTTTATTTCACACTTTTTTTATATAATTTTATAATTTTTCTATATTTGTGATATTTGGTCAACCAGGATGGTATAGTTTCTAGCTTCTATGCATAGGTTTAACATATAGTCATATCAAAATGACTATGTTCTCTCTAGGTAGGTCTTCATCAAACATAGGTTACTAGAATGCACAGGTCAACACATTACTCTTATTTAATTCTAGATAACAAAATATCTTAGATAGGTTAAATTAGTCTATTATTCAACTCTCAAATAAAAAAATAAGTTATTTAGATCAACTTAGTATTATAGTCATATTCTAGATAACAAACTAGATCAATTAGGCTAGTATAGTCATCTTAAATAGGCTCCAACAAATAGGGAATTATAAAACTACATTGACCCACTCAACATAGTTGTTAGAACTTGAAAGCAGTACAAGACACTTTAACATAAATTTCATATTCCTCAGCATCTTCCAACCCACAAAAGTTCCTTTCTTTTTATTTTAATTCATTTTTATTTTTTAATGTTTGTAGACTTCAAAATTAAAATCCTATAATTAACTAGGTCAACCTGGTTGACCTAGTTTTATAGTCTGTCTTCTATTTGAAACACTAAGTTGATTTGGTCAACTTATTTCTTAAGTAATCTTGCTTATGTAGTATATTAGCAACCCTTTTGACTCTATTTTATAATTTTTGTGTAGACTATTATGTGAACTGATTCTATAACATGATTAAATTGGGAATTAATAACTATATGCTAGTAATTAATTAACACTTTAACTTTTAGTTGTTTGCATGCCTAGATATATCACATAGTCTAATTAGGTGGTTTTTAGATATACCATTTAGTTGGATTATTTTTATCTTTCTTTCACACACTGTCGAATCACATAATTTCAAAATGCATTTAAAGATTTGTCTACCCAATGCCTACATACTTAGATTTCATCACCAAGGGGGAAGTCAACTTGGTTTTTTGGCCAAGTATAAACATGTGATTAATGTTATATATTCATAAAGCACCTGCCACCCTTATCACTATGGGATTGTGAAGTGAGAGGGTAGGCCCACATACCAAGCTAGTACCTTTACCAACATAGATCCCTTTTAGCCTAAATTCCATTGAACCATCTATAGATTGCTTCTTAGTTCCATAATTTTATCCAACTTCCATATCACACTTAAAACGACACTTTATAATAATATTACAACATTTAGGGTGACCACTTAGTTAACACTTGAATTTTAGTTGACTGTTTGTTGTTTACTCATTTTATGTTGTATTGTAAAAACTTTTATTGGCCAACATTGGTGTAAGATTTTGTGTTGTATGCCAATTGGATCATTCTCTTTGATCAAATAATTTGTTGTGCTTACTTTCACTTCTTATTTCAAGTACATTGTAAAATGTTTCCCTATTTTTTGTATGCTATTTGCTCGACATAGTCTCTTAAAGACTATTTTTCTTTCCTACATGTAGTATTAAGTTTACCTAGTTGAATCTATATCTCTTTTACCAATCAGGTTATATTACTAGGTCAACCTATTTAACCATATGTCCTTATTAGACTATGTTTTCCTAGTTTACAATACTAGGTCGACCCAGTTGACTCTATACTCTTACTATTGTCTTGTCTATCCAACTTAGTTCTTATTTTTATTTCTTTATCATTTTTTTTATTTCCTCAAATCATCATTAATTCCCATAGTAGAATATTCTTGGACAACTTGAATCCATTTAGACATTATATGGGATATTAATTTCTCCCTCTCTTTTCCTTCAAAGATAACCCTCACTCTTGGAGTACCTCTTCCCCTCCTTCATTTTTGGATTATAACATGGTTTAAATCACACCTAAAGATGAAGTATGTGGATTTTATCCTTTTTATACCTATCAAGATAATTCTCATATTCAAAATTTTCAACATAATGTGGGAGTAATTGACACAATTCTATCTAATAATCCCACTATTAATCCACCTTCTAATAACCTTCCCTCTAATATAAATTTGAGGATTTCTCCTAAAAACACCAACCTACCAATTGATACAATTAAAACATCATTTTATCAATATGTCTAATCAACCTTCGGCTATCAATCTTTAATCCAATCTAAATTTTATTCCTCTACCTCTTAGAGATGCTTCAAGAAATGTTAATCCTCAACTTTTAATGAATTAAAAAATGCTTTAAAATATCCAAAATGAGACTTTATATCCTTTCATCATGTTTATTGATATTGGTAATATATCTCCAACTATCAAGTATGATGGGACTAAAGACCATACATCCTTTCTCAAAGCCTTTGGTAATCTTTATAAAGAATGGATCCAAACTAATAATTTTTCCAAAACTAAACTTCTAGTTAAAACCTTCACTAGAGATGTATTAAAATGGGAAAACCAACTTTCCCAACATTCCATTTGGAAACTTGAGGATTTAGTCAATCTTTTAGTTAAAGAGTTTCAACATAATGATCTCCCCAAAAATTATCATAGCCATTTTATCAATGGTAAGCAATCTCCCACCAAATCATCTCATGATTTTATCAAATGATGGAAATATCTATCCCATAAAGCTAACGATAACATGATTTATGACAACTTTTTTTAACTCTTTATAACTACTTTAACTCCTTCACTTCAATATAAGGTTCAAACTTTTACTCTTCAAACAGTTAACAAAGCTCTTGACCAAGCTAGATGTCAAGACTTTATCATGAAGATATTCAAACCTCATAAATTCCTTAAAGGATATTTTAAAACTTCTACCAATACCATCACCATAAATACTCCTCAAACCAAATAAGGAGTTGATAAAACTAGCATTCCCCCATAATCTCGCATATCATTAACTGTGCAATAAATGAAATAATTCTTATTTCCATCTAAACCTTTTACTTATCCTAATAATCCTCCTATGTGGTATGACCCTAATATTTTTTTTTGGTTCCATGCTGACATTGGTCATTCCCATGAAACTTGTCTGGGGATTATTACATTTTGTGTCTCCTACCTGCTTGGTGATTCCTTCAATCATGAATCCATGATCTAACTTCATCCTCAAGAATACAACATTGCTTCTCAAAAATGACAATCTTCCAAAGTTTCCTCTTCTAATAACCAAAATTATTTTTCTATGGCTAATAATCAACAAAATACCAAGGATGTTTATTCTATTGATGCCAAATATGACCAATATTACAATAATTATCAATATGTTAACACAACTAGGGTCAATTATCATTATAAACTAACTCACAAAGATCCTATCATAAAGCCTAACACACCATCTTTGGAGGAACAAATTCTAAAAAATACTACAACCATTCATTTACCTTTGAAAGCCCCTAAGGAACCACCTCCTTATTCTAAACCCCCAATATCTTCCATTCCTTCAAAATATACCTTACCTTTTAAACCTTACACTATTTCTTCTTCTAAATCCCATTAGAAATTATCGAAGAACTTTAATCCATGCCTTGTGACATTCCATTTATGGAATTAGTTTGTCTCTCCCCTTATCATCGCAAGTTCCTTATGAAACAATTACAATAAATTTAAGATCCATATTTTATAGATGAACAACCACCCTATATTAAGCCTCAACCTACCAAAATGCATACCATTGAAATTGTGTGTCCTTGAAAACCTTCTTTTGAATTTATTGAAAAGGACATGATTAATGAAAATATCCTTTTTTGCACTGATGATTCACCACTATTCATTAAAATATCCATTAATACTACCTTTATTCATAAAGTCTTAGTTGATGAAGGGTCCAGTATTAATGTGACATCTTTGTGACTCATCCAACAACTTAGATATAATAAGGAACATCTCAAGCAAACCCACATTACTTGTCATGAAGTTTATTAAACTACTAAAAATCCACTTGGTTGTATTTTAATTCCCATAAAATTTTGACCTAGGACCATTTGAACTAAACTTATGGTCCTTAATTTTCCCTTATCTCATAGCATACTCCTCAATTGGCCTTGGACTCATAAAATGAGAGACATAACCTCTTCTGGTAGCCAATGCATCAAATTCTTAATTAAAAATAAATGGTATAAACATGAGGTTGATCCCAACCCTTGGATTACTCAACTTCCTAATCTAAAATATCAATATCATATCTCTACCATTCCTACCATCAATAGTGATCCCTTACCTGAGTTCATCCACATCAATCTAAACTTACAAGTCATTATTGATCATTCAAATGATGATGAGCCTAATGACTTACAACATACTTTCAACACTACTAAGCTACCTCCTTATATCTTAGAGTATATTCCTTCTTCTTTATGACCTCATGATTTCACTATTCCTCTCATTGATGAGATCACTAATTTTCTCCCTCCATGCAATGCTTAGGAACCTTATTTACTAGAATATGCCTTCACATGTAATGAATATGGAGTGGCCAAACTATTCCAAGATCCTCTCATCATATCTCCATAAAATTTTAGTAACCTCAAAATTTCACCTTCTGAAACTCCCCCTGAATCTCAAGAATGTACCATTTCTCCAACCTATGATGATAACTACATCATGGCCCAAGCTCAATCTCGAGACATGGATTTTAAACATTATCATAGAACTTTAGCTCAAATACATGATTTCAAATGGGATGTTCATACCATTTCCATGGATCATTAATTAACTCTTAAAGGTTATGTACTTCTTATTAGTTCTCCACTTTTTGATACTCCTTAGGTGGTAGAAAAAATCCTACCTTCCTAACCTTCAAAAATTCTTGCATTTTATTTACCACCTACATATCCCATCATTACATCTTATTCTTTTCCCATCAAATAAAATAATGATATACCAACCCTATCTAATCCATATACTTCTCTTATTCTTGAGATTACATTAGATGCCAAGGCCATAGATGTCCATTAAATACATTATGAATATGATCACCATGGTATTAAAATTATCGATCTCAAAGTAGATGTTGAGTATTATGGTCTTATTCCCGCTATACCTATAAATTAATCTATTATTTAATTAATTCATTATCAAGAACCTCAAATTCCTCAAAAACATAAAAAACTTGGGAATTTCAAAAATAAATCCCCTTGTTTCAATAACTTCATCACTAGCATCGATCCTAAAGCTAATCCAATTTTTTTCGTTACCTAATGAACCATACCACTTCCAAGATGAAAATGTTATGCTTGTCAAAGAAACTACTCACACTTAATATGGTAATCCATCATTTCCTCAACCAATTATAATTTTTCACGAGATTTCACCTACTAAACATGATAACTTTAGCTTATTCTTTGATAACTATCATGAGATCTTCACTTGGTCCTACAAGTACATGCTTCGTATTAACCCTAGAATTATGGTGCATATATTTGATTCCAAACCTATGAATTATATATATATATATATATATATATATATATATATATATATCCACTTAAAGTTTCACCTTATGTCACAAATAAATTATCAATCTTCTCTATGCTATGTTTATCAAACTAGTGAACTATTTTGAATGGGTTTATAACATAGTCCCTATTCATAAAAAGGTCACTATGGTCATTTTAATATACACTAATTTATAAAATATTAATCTTGATTATCCCAAGGATAATTTCCCTTTACCTTCAATAGATTCCATTTTCTATTCCAGAGCTGGTTATGAAATATTATCTCTTATGGATGGTTTCTCGATTATTTTACATTAACCCTAAAGACCAATATAAGACAACTTTAACCATAAAATGGGGCACATATTTCTATTTTAAAATTAAATTCAAACTCAAAAGTTCTAGAGTTACTTATCAATAGTCAATGACTCATATCTTTCATGATATTATCCACAAAATTTTAGAAACCTATATGGATGACCTCATTGTTAAGTCTAATTCTAACAAGACTCATCTTTCTGATCTTACGATCATCTTTAACCATGTTTTTAAATACAAAGCTATAAAAAATATTTATAGATGTGTCTTTGATGTCACATTTCAAAAAATATTAAGATTCTTAGTCTCTGTTTAGGGAATCAATGTTAACCCTGCTAAGATTAGTGTTATCATCAACATTCCCATCCCTCAATCCATTTGGGATATTCACACTCATCATGGTAAACTTGGGCTAATTAGATGATTCATCCTTTAAATGGCTTATTGTATCCACTCCATCAATTCTCTTATTAAAAAATTTACTTATATAAAATGTATATATCTTTGTAAAAAATAATTTGATAACATGAAAGATTCATTACTTCACCCACCTACTCTTCATCCTCCATCAAATGATCAACATTCAATCCTCTATAATTATTCCACACCCATATCATTTGGGGCAATGCTTGCCCAATAAGATGATACTTGAAGAGAATATTCCATATAATTTATCATTTGAAGCCTCATTGATTATGAGAAATTTTACACAAAATTTGAATGTGATTGCCTCACCATATATTTTATAGCTGAAAAACTTTGACATAATATGCTTTATCATACCACTTATGTTATCATTCATTTTGATCCCCTTCATCACTTAATTTCCAAATCCTCTCTTCCTAGAGATATAATTGAAAAGTGGATGGTCATTCTCATGGAATTTAATCTCGAAATTATTACTCAAAAAGCTATAAAAGGTCAAATCATAGCTGGTCAACTTATTGTTGCTCTAATGCCTGCTACCGATCACCTTCAATATAGTCTTACCAATGATAATATTATCTATATTAAAGGTATCAATAAAGACATATGCCTTAAATATTATTTCTATAACTTCACTACTGATCTTAAAACAAGTAATATTGATGAATTTTCTATCCTCCCAAATACTACTAACCCAAAAGTAGTTATCAAAGAATTTCCTAAAGTTAATGTTAATTTACATGAAGATACTTAGACCCTTCACTTTTATAGTGCTAAATACCTTCAAGGAGTTAGGGAAGGATATATTATTATAAATCATATTATAAAAATCATCCCATTACCTTTTTTATTAACATTTGATGTCACTAATAACATGGTAGAGTATGAATATTTAATCTTAGGCATGAAATTTGCTCTTGATTTATATATCCAATATCTGCATGCTTTAGGCAATTCACAACTCATTTACCACTAATTAAATGGTGATTACCAATGTAAAATTGATCATATCATTTATTATCATTAAATTTCAAATACTCTTTCCAATGATTTCATTTCCTTTACCATTAAGCCTATCCCTTGAGATCAAAATTCTATTTTTGATTCTCTTACTTCTCCAACATCTCTTTTTCATCCACACCAAGTTCTTATCAATCCCATATTTCTTATCTAAATTAAAAAATCTCCATCTTATCTTCAACTAAATGATTTACTTATCCAACACATTAATTTTCTTACCATTTTACAAATCCTATGGTATAAAAACATTATTCAATTTATAGAAAACCAAACTTATCCTCCCAACCTCGATTCCCATGAAAAGACTTGCATTTACAAACAAGATTTTAATTATGTATTTTGATATAACATCATATATTATCACAATATTGAAGATACATTTCTTCATTATGTTATGAAAAATGAGGTTCCTCCTCTCCTTGAATAAACACATGGGGTCATTTATAATGGCTATCATAGAGGACATGATATAGCCCAAAAATGCTTATGTATGGGATACTTTTGGCCCACTCTTGAAAAGGATGCCATCACATTTGATAAAATTTTTGCTTCTTACCAAATTCATGATGATTTAAGTCATTTACCTCCAACCAAGCTTCAAAATTTAGAATCTCCTTGGCCATTTTCCAAGTGGGGATTAGATCTCATAAGCAAATTCCCTTGATCTCAAGATGGGCATGTCTTTATAATCACAACCACTAAATGTTTGACCAAATGGGTTGAGGTTATTCCCATTTTTAATGTAACTAGTATAATTATCTCCAAATTCATCCTTAATAAAATCATTTACCACTTTGGTGTCCCTCATGCTATCATTTCTGACAATGGTGGTAATTTCAAAGAAAAAGATGCCAAACAACTCTATGTTAAACTTAAAATCAATCACAAATTATCTACATCCTATCATCCACAATGTAATGGCCAAGATGAGGTCATCAAATAAAATTTAATAAAATTTTCCAAAATATAATTCATGAAACCTACATGGATTAACACCTACATCTCTATCTTTCTCTTTGCTCCTATCACACTACCATACACACTACCACTAGGGAAACACCATTCTCTCTATTCTATGGTTATGAGTTAGTACCTACCTTATAAATTGAGCTTCCCTCTCTCTAAATATATATTCATGGTATCATACACAATGAATAATTACATGAATCTTGCCTTAATGCTCTCGATCTCCTTGATAAACATCATTTTTATTCTTTACAACACAATCACCAATACAAGGCTTGTATTAGCAAACAACATAAAAAATGAGTCAAAGTTCACACATTTAATGTTAGTGATCTTGTCCTTAAATTAGACTACACTCATGAAAAATAAGGTAAATATGCCCAAAAATGGTGGGGCCCCTATTTAGTCAAAAATATTCTTGGTCTAAGTACCAATGCCTTAAAATTGATGAAGGCCATGTTTTCAAAGATCTCACCAATGTGTAATTCCTCAAGAATTATTTTGCATAATCCTCCCCTTATTTTCATACTTTCTATATGCTATCTATATAAAGGTTTTCTCAATATACTTACATAGGTCTCACCCTCTACAATAGTTCTCTACTTTCACAAACCTTAGTCCTCCCTTTTTGGTCTTTTGGTTCCCCCATTTCTCATGAGTTACATTGTAAAACCATAGATAGGACCCAATATTCCTTAGGATATAATTTTATCCTCTTTGTTTCCATACCTTTTACACACTTTTTGACACACCTTGGGTTTCTCATTTTTGATTTATAGTGAAAGACAATGGATAGGACTTGGACTTCCTCATAAACACCATATTTTTCCTTATCCCATTTATTTTTACCATACTTTATGTACCCTTTTCGGTTTCTCTTTTATGATTTAAAATGTAAGACCATGGATAGGACCCTAACTTCTTCATAAAATCACCATCTTTTCATTACTTTTTCCATAATATGTTTTACAATGGTTACAAGTTCTTGATCTTTGTTCTCAACTTTAGCTTTTATTTCTTTTGATAGATTAAATTTTCAAAACAATCTATGTTGGAATGTTTCCTACTTTTTCCTCATTATTATGATAACTAATCACACTTTACTATCATTGTGTCCCTTTTTCACCCTTTGTCACTTTTTTTATGATTTGAATTAATTCAAATTGTTTCATGTTTCATACCTCTTAATTTCCTTTCCTTTCACTCCACATTGGATAAAACAAGGTTAAGTAAAGATACCCCTTTTATTTCACCTAGATTTATAAAACTCTTAGACACAATGCTCTCTAAATTATCTCTCTTAGAAACCAATCCTCAAGTATTCAAATGAAATTCATCTTTAGCACCCATGTTTGGTTTTACAAATCTGTATGGAGGAGGAATAGAAAAATACATCAAGAAAGTTAAAATCCAAATCATTTGAAACAAAAGGCAACAGACAAATCTCAAAATTAAAAATCACACCAAAATACATGACTAAAATGACATCTCTTATCTCCAATTAAAGCTCAAACTCCATAGTTGTCCTCATGGTAGAGCCAAGGTCCATTGGGGTGTGGTAGGCTAGTAGATTATAATAGGATAATTTAAAAAACTCTATGATGCTTCCTACTTTCTCATGAAAGTACCTAATGTTTATAGTAAATAGATATTTCTATAAGGGGTCCTAATTAATGGGGAACATGTCATGGGAAGGTAGGTCCATTTTACTTTTCATGCATATAACTTTCATGGGATGATCTACATGCTTAATATATTTAACTAAGACTTGTGTGTCTAGGAGAATTTATTCAAAGTCCTTAATGTTAAAAGCCCTCTTATTTTGAAAAACTTAATTTAAGTATATTGACTTCAATAAAGAGTCCTTATACCTTGGTTTTTCCTTCATCCTCCCCTCCACCTATTTCATTTCCCTCATTAGAAGGCAAATTATGATTCTAATTATATTTTCCCCTATTTTATACTTCCTTATTATTCACATCTTAAAAATATTTTAGCACTACATTATTTAAGTTTTATCTATCCTTAAAGCAAAACAATATGTTTGAGTGACTATGGATTACTTTTTTTACACCATGGCTCTACATCTCTAGACTTATATTGATTTCCTTTACCATTTATCATTTTTGTACCACCCATTTTGTGAACACCTAAGTCCATTTATACTTTCATGTACTTTTTCCATTATTGAGTGAGTTTGGCTTGTTGCTTCTCACTCACCAATGTTGTTTTTCCTTTTATGCACCTTGTTCCATTAATGATTAAGGATTGTTACTTCTCATTCATCAATGTTATTTAAACATTTTTATTTACCATCTTTGTTTAATTAAGGATTTTTATTTATTTAATATTGATGTGTGATTATCATCCTTTTGACATGTATCTTTGATTTGACTTGGTGATTTTACCTTTCTTACTCAAGGTTTACTTGTCTGACTTTTTTAGTCTTTAGTATCCTTGGATTTTCAGTTACCTAATTTAATTGAAATTTTGAGTTGTCTATTTGGCTTAAAATAGCACTTGTCATCCCATATTTATAAATTTACAATTACGTCCCATCCACACAACACCAATTATCTTGGCTTTCTTGTGTTTATTTATTTTTACTCTTTAGTTTTGTATTCTTGGGTTTGCCAAAAGTAGTGTTTGTGCCCTCCATAATCAAAACTACAAACACAATAGAAAACAATCCAATGGTAAAGGTAATTTAAGGTACACATCACATTTAATTTTTATCTATTTCCCTTTCCATCATTTATATTCAATTATTTTTTCTTTAAAATACTACAACCTTTTTTTAGCTTTAGTATTGTGTGTTACTATGTTCTTTCTCGAAGAACCATCCCTTATTTCACTTGTGTGACACATGATGAAATTATAGTAGGTCATATGCATAAACATAATATTTTCACACTTTTATCAATTACTAATGTTTTATATATTGTAGGAACCCATCAATTCTCAATCTCTCTAAGTACATGCCCTAAGGGGTCTACTAAGAAAGGGGTGCATAGACCATTAGTGCTTTGTAGGATTATTGTTACTTATTTAAACATATTACCAATATAACTATGTCATAAAAATATTCCCATAAGATTTTAATCCTCCTTTTCACACTCCTCCAATCATTTACCACCTTCTATACCCTTTTTTCTAACCGAAAACCTTTTTTGACAGTTTCCATAACTATGTCAACTAGGTCCTTGTAATCTTATTGGAAAAACTTATTTAGGGTCTAGGTCATCTCTTGGATTACCTATCCCATGACTTATTGAGTTTTTTGGTCAATAAAAATAGTAGGCCAACTAGGTCGACCTTATCGGCTAAAACTTTCAAAAAGGTTTATGGTTAGATCTACCTATATAAACACATTCATTTTGCCATTATTAGAGGGAAATCAAGAGTTATTATTCATTTTCAGTTATTTATAATTTTCTTTTCCACCATTATACTTGAGGAGTCTTAGCTTAGGGTTTCTACTTGGATAATAATCTAGTCTTGTGGAGAAGTCTTGGATGCTTTGGCCTTTCTTAGTGAGCCTTACAAACCACAACAATCTCTTTTGAAACACCTTTGGCGAAGGGAGAGATTGATTATCAATGGGTTCATATTCTAGGTAAGTATCTCTAAATTTACTCGTCTCTTTAGTAGATATAAATATCATAAGTAATGGATTTTGAATAATATTACTCCTCTTCTCCATAAATTAAGGTTTTACCTATACATAACTTAATTATGATTCTCTTATGCATGTTTAATTTTGTTTATTTACTAACCCCCACTTTGTGTCATAAGTTTTGGTGATCACTAGATTATATTTATTTTCTTTACTTGTTATTAGTATAGTGAATATGAAAATATAAGAATTAGTTAGGTTTATTTCATATTTTTCATTGACTAGATTCTTTGGAACCTTCCCTAGTGATCTTATTATGGTAAGAGATCCCATGATTAGGTCTATAAAATCCATATTAGTCATATTCCTAATTATCTAATCTATCCCCAATCGGATGTGTAAGTAAGATATAACTTTTTTGAGTTAGGATTGATTTTTGGATCTAACACATTTCTGATTGCATACACATTCCATATCAATATTGTTGATTTCTTATAGAACTAGTTTGTTGTGTCTAGTCAAACCTTTATTTTAGTGAACCACAAATATCATATATGACCTAAAATTTACCATCTCATTAGTATGTGTGTTATATATTTTACACTTCATTACTTTGACCTACTTTACCTTTTTAACCAACACATAATTCCTTGCCTTATGTCCCTCCTAAGACACTTCACAATAAGGAGTAACAACTTTTACCTTCTTACCCATGTAGATATTATTTTTTCAATCCTTTTTGTCATGGTATTTGAACCATATCCATTTATTTGAATCTTGTGTATCATTTTAAAACAATATATGAATCTACATAACCATATTTTAAATTTATGAATACAAAATGGGATTCACTCTTGTAAAAAAATTCCTCATGACTTACAAATCTTTTTATCCAATGATTTTGATGAAAAATAAACTAATTAATGGATAGATGTCTTTGAAATGTTATAAATAATCATCCCATAAATCATTAAGCATGTTTTATCAAATGAATCTCATAATAAATCTTATAAATCACTATATTAAAACATGTATCTTACACACAAACACTCTTATTATTAACTTCCTTAATTTACTTTAAAGCATATATACTTTGATTATAAAAATATGGAATGTGGAACTTCCTTCCTTTTCATGTTATGTGATCTCACACTTGTGAATTGTGATACTTAGCATTCTCACTCCCATGATACTCTCAAACCTTCATTGACATATCATAGTAGACTATTTAATCTAATATAGGTTGTTTTTCATCCATGGTAATCCAAATAGTAGTACTTCTACTTCCTCCATTAATTTTCACTAATCTCCCTTGTGTGGTATTAGGTGCATTTACTCAATAAATGTTTCCACTAACTAAAAAACTTAGGATACTTGCCCATCCTATTAATGCATTCATTATTACAATCACTTTTGCAAACTTATAGTCTATGTAATTTGATTATTTATCAAAATTTCTCTCACATAACCATAAATATTACATTATATTGGAAAAAATCACTTAATAAACATAGCATACAAATGCAGTGACCATAGGTGAACTTAGATTAAATATCTCTCAATCTTGAACATCAACATCCACATCCTTTTGAATTTTCATCCTTATGCATAAATTAACTCTCTCCATATAGGGATTTTTAATTATGTACTATCTATTCCTCATTAGATAAACTATATTCTCATTAGAAACTAATCATATGTAATACCCATTATGTGTGGGTCATCATGATATTTAAATTACTTAGTTTTCATTTCCCCTTGAAGTCCATAATTCATTTTCCCACTTACATTTATATATAATCATCCATCTTCCCTTTCCTTTCACTAAATCAATCTATCATTTAATGTCCCCATGTCTATCCATTATGAAAGGCAAGGCTTAAATAACCATGTCTATGGTTTAAATAAAAAATGCTTTATATTATAAAAATTATCAACACGTACTCTCTCAATATCTAAACTCTATTCATATAGGGTCCCCACAATAGAACCAAAATTTTGTGTTTTTTAAATATTTAATAACCCTATACATGATAGATTGTACACAAAAATTATAATAGCATTCACATAAATTTAACATATCACTTAAGCCCAAAGACTAAGTTATCACCTAAGGTACAATAAGAAAACATTAAGAACCCCATTTACATAGATAAAAACATTAAGATAATAAACATGTGCAAAGAAAGTCTCATTAAAACCCTACCAAACACTTAAGTGAAAAATACATCAATTATAATTAACATTCCATTCTATTAATAAATAATTATTTACATATAGTGTACATCCTCCATGTACATTAACTCTATTACAATAATGCTTATAAGTACTCAAACTAGAACACGTGAACAAATATTAAAAAATCTTGTAATGATAATATATGTTTATGAACCCTAAGCTTGATATTTTCTTTACATTTAATCTTCAAAACATGTAACTTCTCTAGATGTCTTAAATGAGAGGTCAAGGATCCTATTTATAGGTTTATTTTACCCACTTAACCCTTGATATCTTTTTCTTACTCAGATTTCAATTATCCATCATCTAATTGTCTATGCATATCCTTAAAATATTCTTCCATTAGACCTAAATCATTTCCCATCCACATAATCATGTTCTTAGAGCTTGACACATACTATATTTGTGTCTTTTTATGATCCATTTTGTTTTTATTTTCATCATGGTAATCTTATTCAAAATTGTGTGTTCTCCAATCCAGTGCATGTTGTACCTATTTTTCACATAATTTATTTCAATACTTTATAATATTTTATACTATGAATAATTGTATCTTAGATAAACTCCTTCACACTTGTAATTATTTTTAGTTTCCTTTAGTATTCAAAATTTTGGGTTAATACCTAAGGTCTTGGCACAAAGGTTATAACCTCTATCTCCAAATCTCCTTCTCAATTTTCAAGTTTTATATTGAAAATATAAATTTTAAGAAAGCTAATTCATACACAAGGATTTATATCCCTAATATTATAATAAAATCTCAAAAATATTTATCCTATAGTAAGGTGACACTTATCCCTTCCCATTATCAAGCCTCTCTCTTAAAATTATTCTTCCTCATAGTTACTTTCATAAAGACATTAATTAGACCTTATAAATCTCATTGAAAATCAAGGCCATCTTAAAATCCATTAGCATTCACACTATATAAGACATTAAGTTGAACATAGGTTGTCCTAGAATTCTAGAAAACTTCCTACAAAAATTTCTAGGTTCAAATATTAAGTTTAATGTCTTTATTTCTACCTTTGAAATCACATAACTTACTCTAGAAGTAGGTTTATTTTCCTATATTAATTTAAAAGTTGGGAAGCCTATATTAACTCATTCATACCTCCATTTTACTCTATATATTTTTATATAACTCTCGTGGGTAGGAGGGGAAAATTTGACAATTTTTATATTAATAAAACTAACCCACAAACTAGGTAAAAATATTAGGTGGCAATATTTTAACTAGAAACACTTATAGTTTGGTAGTTTGACAACCAATGTAGTCCAATATTCCCTACTTCGATAATTTATAATCATGTACACTTTAATCACATTTTAAAAAATATCATCCCATTCCCCTCTTTTAATTTATTTTATATTAATGATAAAAATAAGACAAAATATTGAATATTCATATTATATAAGATATGGCATATATTATGCATATCATAATATAAAATGTAGATTGAGATTGAGATTTATATTCATAAAAATGACAAGATGATATGTTATTTATATTATTTCTATATATTATTAATTATGTATAGGTACACTCACCATGAAATATCTATAATGGATTTATGATCACTTGGCTCAAGAAAAAATGTATTAAAATCTACCATGACACTACTAATAGGGCTCAAAAACTTATGGTGATTAGATGTGTCCACTATATAATGTGTGTGTGTATGTGTGTGTGTGTGTGTGTGTGTGTGTGTGTGTGTGTGTGTGTGTGTGAAATATGTCTATTTATTCTACCATATATTTTTTCATATACCTATCAATATTATTATTTATTTATTTTCATATGCTTGATCCTACATGTTGATTCCAATTTTGTCTTCCTTTGCCTTGAAACCCCAACTCCAATTTCAACACCTTATTGTATAAAAATAGGTTAAAAATATGTTTTGTAAAAAACTAACCAAACACTTATGGGTGGTTAAGTGTTTCTTACATTCCACTACTCTAAAGAGGGATTAAAGTTCTTGTAGTTCTCTCACCTATGTGTATGTATCCTCAATAGTGATCAACTAGAATGAAATACAACTTACTTGGATTTTAATACCTAATAATATTAAAATTTTACCTTAATTTAAGGGTTAATAATTGGCTTATGGATTTTTATTTTTATTATATTTTTTATTTGTATACTTAATAATAGTGCCTCAATTATATGTAACTAAATATATTTATTTTGAAGTAGTTTTCCATTGGTGAACAAGTGAGATATAGATAGGAATAAACTTAGGGTTGTCTTATATATATAGATTATAATTTAAGTAATTTATCCCATAACCACAATTTAAAATGTGTATATATAGATTATTATTTAATTAATTTCACCCATAATTAGATTAAAATGTGTAGGAAGACCCAAGGGTTAATATGAATTTGAAAATTAGTCATTTAGAAAACTTTGGACACTACCAATGAAGGTGGACACTACTAGTAATCAATAATGTCTAATTGTTTCCAACATTTTATAGGATGGAGAGAAAACATGAATTTGGAATATGTTGATAGACTTCATAAGATAACATACCATTTAACACTTACTAGGGAGATCCTATATATGGATGATAATTTTTTTGGAAATCCAAACTCATATATAGATAGAGGATTAGGAGAGAATGTGAACAAGATTAAAATATATATTCATAAGTCATGTATGTCGAATATAGATCAAAAATGAAATTTTTAAGTTTCTAGTACCAAATTTATGTGTACAAATTCCCTCAATTTAGTGTATCATTTAAAATTATAGATTAAAAGCATAAATTAATAAATCTTGTACCTAAGTGTAAGTACATTTTATGTATTTAGATATGCCCCAAATATCCAACTTATTCTATGAAAATCCTATAATGAAACATGTATAAATCAATGTTTATTGATACAAAATTTAAACTAATATAGATCAATAAAATATTTTAAATTAAAAAATTAATGAATAAATACTCTTGTGAGTATGCAAACCAAGATACCCTCTAAATTCTTTGTAGTATATATCTATTATGTCATGAGGACATGTCACTATTAAAACCATGGGATGATAAGAATATTCCTTAACTCACATTGGAGGCTAGGAAGTGCTAGCAATTGAGCATTACACAATACCAAATTTACAACTAAAAATATGATCATAATTATTTTGGTGAAACCCCATATCAAGTTTGTATTTAAAAAGTGGAACCCCACATCAAGTTCGTATGTAAATCTGGAAATTCTTAATCAACCATTAAAGACACATTTTATATTAAAAGTGTTTATTTAGTTACCTTCATTACCATCATATAAAATATGAAAGTGCATGCATTAATAATATCCATTCCCCATATTTTTAACCATGTGTATCTCAATGTCATGTGGAATGCCATAAATTCATTTTTTACTCTGTCCAAATTATTAATTTGACCCAATATGATGATATAATAATAATGCTAAATTTTTGCCATGTAATATGTTGATCATGTCATCAAAAATTTCACATGTTCATCATGATATTTTAAAATTCCCCACATATGTTTTTATATGCACCTAATATTTTCACTTTATCATTATATTGGTGATTTCTCTTGTAGTAGATTGTTGACATATTGATCTCACTAAGTGCACTCCTTAAAAGGGTGCATTGAAAATAAGATGGGATTGTATCATGGTATTTTTTGATATATGTTTGAATATTATCATATAACACCATCACTACTATCATTGTGACCTCCTATAAGTATCTATACATCTTTCTCTTTAATCTACTTCCCATCTAGATTTGTTAACTTCCATATATCCTACACTATCAACCTAATCTATATCATTTGTTTAATGATTTTTCCTCATTTTTAGTCTATCATCCTTTATATTATATCAGTTATCCTAATATAGTTCAAGGTCTATATTATTACGTTTATGTTGTATTGACCTGAATGATACCATATTATGCTAGCCAACATCTTTTAATTGTATTGGCCTAGCATATACCACCAAATTTGAGTTTAGGGTTGGTTTTGGGTATTGGAACAATATATATAGGGGTCATATTTCATTCCTAGATATATATATCACATTAATAAATTATAATTGTGTAATTATTTGGGAGAGTCATAGGTTTAGAACCTTATTTTGGAGGTATTATCTTTTGGTGACATTAAAGCTCAATAATAGAGATCATTGAGAGTTCTTAACTAAGTATATCTAGGTTTTCATCCAACCATTTGAGTTCTTCAAACTAAAAAATATCTTGAAAAGATCTATTTTATCCAAAGGGGATATCTAAGCATCAATAGGTCCATCCCAAGGTAAGTATTTATATCCCTAAAATCATTCTTTACTTGTTATATTAATTTTTTATTATTATTTTGTGGATGCATGTGTGTATCCTTTCTTAAGTTCTTCCTTATAACAAATAATCTAGTATAAATATAGGGTTGCTTAGGATTTCCATTTATAACTTTATATTTCATAGACACCCATTTTTTTTTACCACTTCAACTTACCCTCTTTATAATAACAAACTAATTATTTATTTTACGTGTACCCCTTTACACACATTTACTTTATTTGAATCCTTACAATCATAACTATAATCATTTACTTTTGTTGAGGTGTAGTGAGAGTTATAACCCTATATCATAAGCTTAGGATTTTTAACCCTTTCTTCTTAGTATTTGAGTTTTATGTTAACCTTTACTATATGTATGGATATAATAGGTTCTTACCCACTCATCCAAATATACATATTCTCTATTTGATTGACCTTATTTGAGTCCTATTATATTGAGAGGAAGAGAATATTTGTAGGTCATCCTATCTCATGCATAAATTATGGTGAACTAGACATGAATCCTATCCCATCACTACTTAGATTATATTCACATTCCCATTAGTTTTCATTGCTTACATTCACTTTGGTTTCACCATCATAATACATTCTATTAAGTCTAATGTGAATATTATCCTACCTTTGGTTGGATTGGTTTCATGTTTTCATTTTAGTTTCTTAGAGACATCATCAAAATAATCATATATATTTTAGTCCAACTATATCAGTTAACTTTATACCATATAAAAAATTTAAAATTTGTATCATTCAACCTATTACCATTCTATGTCTTTCTAAAATATATCGACCATCTTGATATAGTTCATTTACTTTTGACAATATTAGCTATCATGATACATTTATGTCTCATAATTTTTTTATTTTTAATACATCATCTAGCATGATACCATTATAAGTGTTTGTTTATTTCACTACATGTAAATTTTTAATTTGATTTGAATCATTTTTATCTTTAGTTTTTTATTTTGTCTTCTTATAATTATGTTTCATAAATTGTAAAATTCATAAAATTTGTCTTTATAGGCTAAGTAGTCATGAATTTTACCTAAGCCATGGTGCAATGAATACTTATCCAATACTCAAGTCATTACATATCACTATAAATATACTTTAGTTTCCATGTACCTCATGGTATTTTGAAAATGCCTAAGTTTCTTATTTTTAGCATTTAGGAACCCTTTTAGCTATTTGATTTTATAGTGCACTGGTAAGCAATTAGACCCATGAGTTTACTCCCAAAGTACCTTAGATATGGGTTAATGCTACTATAGGATAGCATAATCCTTTGTATTTAGTGCCCTTTAGGTCATTTTCACTATTCATGCCTAGGATTAGTATTATCTAAGAGCATATAAGTTAAACACACCATGTTTAGTTATATCTCCTTGGTTCAATTTCACTACTATGTAGTTAAATTATTAGTTTGCTTACATTTGACTGTATTGTATAGATCGATATTGTTCTATGTTACATGATAATTACATCAACTAGCCTGATACAAATTTGTGTTTATTCATAGCTATATTGGCAAGCTTGATATAGTTATATGTCTTTTTAACTTTATTAGCTAGCCTAATATAATTTAGCTTTACCACTATCTTAGTAATTGTATCAACCAACCTAAAACATTATACTTTTAAAATTAATATTCAATTAATTACACTATATATATTGATATAATTGATACTTTATCTTCCACTATGGAACATTTTTTGGACCAATATGAAGAGAAAACCCACTAGGACTTTCAATTATTTTGTAACAATCCTAATGCAATTAAACTAACCAATCCTAATATAATATCCAAAAAGGATTACATGCCTTATAATTTTTTCATGAATTAAGACCAAATTCTAATAATATATCATGTGGCTTCCACTAGATCTAAAAATTGTGAGTCATATAACATCCCTAAAATCACTATACAAGGTCACATACTCTAAGACAATGAGTTTGAAGAGGAATGTGACACTAATTATATAAATGAGATGATATAATATCTACATGAACATCCTAAGCATAAATAAAAGAACCCTATGGTTTTCTATCACCTTATGATGGCATGCCATGTGTAATTTCATCCTTCCACTATTCATGATTTTTTATACAAAGCTTGGGAAAAATCAATTTTTAACATTCCTACTATTACTACTAACATGGAAGGCCTATGTTTCAATGTGTCTAACCAAATTTTTGACATTAATACTAATGTCAACACTATATCTATCACATTCCACCAGTGTACTCAAGCCTCTACTTCTAATTATAATGATCCTAGTCATAATCAAATCATATTACAAGCTAAGATTCAAATGTCTAACATTAAATCTAATAAAACTGCTCAAATGATGTAAATCCAAAACCAACTTTTAAAATACAAAATATACCACAAATAGTTGGGCATGTCAAATTTTCCCCACCCCACTAAGAGACTAATGATAATCTCATTTCAATACCACCACTTTTCAAAAAATTCATCAAACATATCTAAAATGAACCTTTAGCCCCTCAAATTTCAAACATTGACATAGGTGGGATCACTCCTATGATCACCTATAATGGATCCACTGATCATACTTTGAAATTAAAGGCCTATGTTAACCTTTATAAATATTAGATTAATCTCAACACCTTTCACTACCAAATTACTTGCCAAAACCTTCTTTGGTGATGCTTTAGATTGGTAAAATCAACTAAAGTCCAACTCCATTTTTATCTTGGAATAATTATTTAATTTTTTGGTTCAAGAGTTTCAATCTAATGATTTACCTGAAAACAACTTGGATCATTTTATCAATTTCAAACAAGTGAATAATAAGACTATCCAAGCATTTTCAATTGCTTGAAAGATTTAGCCAGTAAATTTGAGCATACTATGAGGGAAGACAACCTCATCCACCTTTTAATCAATGAAATAATTTCCAAATATAATATATAATCATGTCTCTTTCTCCAAAATATTTTTAGGAATCCTTTGATCAAGCTAAACATAAATATTTCCTTATAAACTAGTTCAAGTTTTCCTAACCCAAGTTTAAGACTCAAATGCTTATGAGATTTAAAATAAGAATGTTACATATGATGGTTTCTCAGACAATTATTATTTGAATAGAACCATAAATTTTACTTTTCAAATAATCTCTAATGAAGTGACATGTTCCCCACCTCTAAATTAAAGTCCCTTCCAAGACCCTCATCCTCCTTTACAAGTCAACAATTATGAAATCCATATACCTCTTTCCCCTGGATAATGTTATGAAACATCTTCCTAGACCCTCACCTATATATCTTGATACTTCCCATTTAATTTCTCATTGGTATGATGTTCAAATTAAAAAAATTGGCTTCACAAAAATTTGGGTCATTCTCACAAGAATTTCAAGCAACTTAAACACCTAGATTTAGAATTCATTTGGTCCAAATTTGGATCATGAAGCCATAATCATAAAATGATACCAAGCCTATGATAAGCTATAAAAGGTTCATGTATCTAATGTAAATCATGATGTAATTCACCAAGAAAAATCTCACTTTACATTTTATTCAAATTCACTTCCAAACCACACATTAGATCAACAACATAATAATCAAAATCAAACCCTTCTTGACTAGATACCAATGTTGTGTAATCCATGGTTAATACTAATTATTTTAACAATGAGGAAAACTTGGTGAATATGAACAACATGAAGAGACTAGAGTATTACATCGATCCTTACCCCATTTAAACTCACATTCCTTATCTTTATTACAGAATAGTTTAAAATAATCCTACACATATTTTTTATGGTTATTGAATCTAAAAAAGTATAACATATGTGCTTTCAGATAGCCCAACTATATCATCCAACCCTTTATATTTTTCTTATTTCATAAGTATACTAGCCAATCTAGTATAGTTCTCTAGCTTCACAACTATATCAACCATCCCAATGTAGTCTATTTTGCTAAATACATTAGTTTTAATTATATTGGATAGCTCGATATATTCTTTTATTTTTAGATTAGGTCTAACTATATTAGATAGGATGATATAGTTTATCTCATTCAAAATTTATGCTTCTACTACATTGACCATCCTAGTAAAGTCTTTTTCTACACTTAATTTTGATTATATTATATCAGCCAAGACAATATAATCTATTTATTATATCTTTATGCAACCATCTACATCAACTATGTTGATACCATTAACTCAACCTGCCTCAACTATATTAGCAATGATAATATTGCATGGTTTTATTCCTAATCAGATTCAATTTAGATCTAATTATTCCTCATTTGATCCATTTCAAATTTTAGTTCCACTTTTAAAGTCTTATCGAACTCACTTTGAATTTGATGGATGGGATACCATAGAATAAGTTTCTAAATTCCCATCTCAAATTCCATTTCTTGAGCTCATAAGGACTTCTTCACATCACATAAACCATATTATATATATATTTGGTACAATATGAACATTTCGTGACCACCACCTGTGGGGAAATAAGTTACCTTACTTAGGTCTAAGTAAAGCATTTTAAAATAATGAGAATAAATGCCTATCTATCTCTCTAATTAAATTTTATTATAGTGTATATGATCATAGATGAAATCTTACTTCATGTGAATGATCCTCCATTTTTCATTAGTTTCTAATTTAGTGACATGTCATTCAATATATCCTTGATAGTTTAAGGTTATGGAACTTATATCACCTACTCAGAATTAATAAAAAAATTAAGATACTCAGAAAACAACCTTAATTCTACCCAAATCATGTGGCAAGGATATGATTGAAGACACATGCCTCCATTTGGATGTCTTTGGCATCCTATCATGGTACCATATATAATGTTTATATTTAAGGTTATGATTTTCAATTTTGTTTTATCATATAAAATATTTCTTATCCACCTTTCAACTCATCATATGAAGTTCATGGCCTCTTCAAAATTAATATGCATTCATAAAATTTTCCTTAAAAGGGTGTTATATAAAATATTTAAAGGGATAATACCCCTTGGAATTTTGAATAATCACAAAAATGTGGTGTTTTTAAAATACCAATTCTTAGACCCTTACTTAGCATTACTTTCCATGAATATCATCATTTTAATTATACTATAAACTTAAATAGAGGCTATAGTGGTCTCCCTGAGATTGTAGACACCATGCCACCCAATCCTCTTGATTATGATGATGATGATGATGATGATGATGATCCCATTTAGATTAGCCTAAAAATCAAAACATTGAATCTTCCCTATAACATCATAGCTTACTTACCACCAACCTTGTGGCCTCATTATTATGAGAATCTAACTGATACCTTTCTTGATTTTATGGTCATATCCTAAGAATCCTACTTCTCATACATTCTCTAGTGACATAGTTTTATAATCATTTAGCATATATCTTACCACTCCTAATTATGATGACACTTACACCCTAGATGACCCATACTTATTTGACTATGACCAAGATAAGTATGTATAAATCCTTTGGTACCATTCCTCTCTCTAGTAATATTTTAATAAATTTCCTAATTATAACATCAATTTGATTGATATCATTTTATACAGCTCTCCTTTTGACTTACCTAAAAACTTTCTTCCTTCAATTAATGTTCACAATTTTTAGATGGAGCACATTCTAAATTATACTTCACTTAGAGTTCACATTACTTGTGAGACTCTTAAAATAATTATTTAAGATTGATCAATAACTAGAACCTATCAATTTTTTATAATCTCACTTCCCACAAGAATTTTAGCCAAACTTATACAGCCTAAACTAAGGATGTCTCCAAAAATAAAAACATCATTTTGTTCTTTTCATAGATTCTATGGTTACTCATAACAATAATGTAAGACATACTATAGATATCCAAATCAAATCAAGCTCCTAAGTCAACTATTATATGCTCTGATAGTGATGATTTGTCTAACAAGATTTTAGACAAACCCCACTATCATTATCCACATAGGTTGCATGTAGTACCACACCTATGCATCCAAATTATGAACTATATTGAGAGATTCATAGGGTTTTTGGTCATTTAGCTAAAGAGTGTAGAGACTATTATAGTTTTTTAGAATATCATAATCTTTAAGGAAAAAATCCTACTATGGATAGTCAAACACATTAGTCTATTAATATAAGGTACTCTTGTTTATTCCATGGAACTAGTATGCATTATTCAACTCATTATCAAGATCTTTGGTAGTAACTAAATGCACTTCATCTGAAAGAAGTTAAATATACCAATCTACCATAACATACTACCATTAAATATTATACATGATTATATCCTTCAACATGGGGAAGTGTATTATATTTTTCACTACTATTCTACACATCACATAAATAGATGCAAAGTTATCCTAAAACATTTGAGAGACTTCATAAGACTTCCAGCTCAAGGTTCCTAAAAACACTCACATGGTCAATCAATGATATAAGAGCAGTCTCCTATATAACTAAATACATCTCTTATATTATAATATGTGTATGTCATGGATGCACATATTACCACATTAAATATTCTCATTAGGAGGCCCCACAACCTCATCCTTCCAACATGTTTAGTTTTTCCTTAGAGCTCATATGCTAGGAAATCCTAGAATGATTATCAAAAATAGTAAAATAGACAATGATTTTATTTAATTATTAGTTGTAATAGGATTTAACATATCTTATTAATGATAAATTTATAGATATTTCATAGAACTCATGAATAAATAATTGTTTCATATCATTTACTTCAAATTATCACTTTATTGGATTTCATATTTTAATATTTTAACATATGTGATATTTGTTATACATATGTTAATTATACCATGATATTTAACATTTTGTAATTTTTATTTTTATCATTTATGTTTGTTTAATATCATTTATAATCATTATACTATCAGCCTTAGTCTCCCTTATAGATCTTAACTAGCTTCCCCATATTTTGGGATGATTTATAATTAGCCTATGTTTCCCTTGCGGATCTCAAATATCACATTTAAATTTATTTTATCACACTTTTGCCATTTTTCCAATTTGTCTTAGTTTCTTTGTGATCCTTTAGCCTCTTTTTGCAACTCCCTATTTTGGGATGACTTCTCCTATCAATGCTTGTGATAGACGATATGTAGTTTAGTATGGATTCTCTAAAGACATGATCACCATCACCTCATAACATTTATCTTATTTTGGATCCATTTATATGATTTAAATTAAATTTACATGTACTTTTAGATCCTTGTCTCAACCAAGTTACTCATAAAGGAAAGGTATCCATTCTTGTGGTCATATACTATCATATTCATCATTTCATGACCACTTTCACATGGATGGATTTTTTATGGTACCCATTTTTCCCTTTATTTTCACTTGAGGCACATTTATGTTAGTTTATATGTTACAGAGTTACACATGGGGAAATTATAAGAGTCTATTAGGCATGATGGCATTTTAGTTCTCTTCTCTAGTGGTTAGGTGTATGCTCTCTTATGTCATTTATATATATCTCCCATGCTTTGTATTTACAAATCCATTCAAAAGAGGAAAATACAAAATATTTCAAAACCAAATATCAATAAAATTCAATGTGAAAAGGTAAATCAAATATTAAAAATTGTATAATATTAAAAGACATGATATTTTTTTCACATATCTTATTTTTCTCAAAGCTCAAACTCCATAGTTTGCCTTATGATATATAAAATATATATTTTGGGTGTGGTGGGCCATTAGAATAGGGTAGGAGGTCTCATTTTATCATTATATCTTCCTACATGATAGTGCTAGATACTTTCTCACATAAGTATCTAATATTTATAGTAGACTAACAACTCTATAAGGGTTCTTGAGGAGAAGGGAACACATTTTGGAAAGGTAAGATCATTTTTTCATGCATATATCATTCATGGGATGATGTACATAATTTATTTGTTAGCCCAAACTTTTACCTTCTAGGTGGAGTTCTCTAGGTCTTTGATGTTGAAATTTTTTAGTCTTGCCCACTTTATTAATGTGTCTTTCCTTTGTGAAGGTTTTTTACATCACCTTTGTGGTTCCTCTCATACTTATATTTCCATCATATTTTCCATGATATCATCTTAATATATACCAATTTTATTTGATCACATCCTTTTTTATATGCTTCAAATTTGAATTTTAACTACCATTTATAATTGTTGACTACTAGACTTGCACCCTTGTGAAGGTAGTTTTATGCCTTAACAATCTGAAGTAACATGGATATAATAATAGGTTTTGGTTGGCCTAATATTTGGATTTAATCTCTATATTTTAATGGATGAGTCCCCTTTATTTATCAATTAGGATCCTTACTTTATACTACCATCTTGCAATGGAAAAGGGAAGAAGGTAAACTAAAAGGAAAACCTATCTAACTAGGGTTTTATACCAAAATATGACCTCCAATTGTGTTATATTCACTAATAATGTTAATTAAGAACATAAAATTGATTACACTTCTTAAATGAAAGCATCCAAACATTAATGTTTCAAATAGAGGCTTAGGCTTGATGCATGATTTAAGGCACATGTTCAATAGTTCTCTCAAAGACACTAAATAAAGATTGAAATTTATATACAAAAAATATGATTAAAACACACTATGAAACCTATAAGGATGATCTAACACCTAAAAATAGAAAATGAGGAAAGAAAAAAATTAAATACTATCATTCATCAACAAACCATGAAAATACACTAAAAATAATCTTTGAGGAGGTATGAATTCAATCTTATTCATTTAAATGGGAAAGTAAAAGTGTTTTTATGAGAATGTAATTGATAAAAATTATGTTAATTTTTATTTCAAATTCCAAACATTGGATTACATATAGAAAATTGATAGAGAGGAGAGAGAAGGAGATAAGAGCCCCTAAAACTAGGAAATTTGACATTTTCTTGATCCTTCTCAATTTGATATGTAGTATATATTGGTTAATATATTTTATTACTTATAAAAATTGGTATAGGGGATAATATGAGACATTTTTAAAATATTTTAAGGAGTATTAAAGAGGTCATAACCCTTGATTGGTGTAGTTTGACCAATAACAGTGCTTAAATCCTTGCTCAAGAACCCTATATTCTTGATTGAATGCCTCTTTGACTAGAAAAGATCCTTTTCTTGAAATTATGTCTTCAATTCACATTAAATTATTAATTTAATTATTTATATCCTTAATTTATGAGGTCTCTCTAATTATTTGAGGTTATTAGGGCTCTTTGAGTGCAAATTTGACCATTTCAACATACTAGGCATTGGAAGGAAGAAGAGTGTGATTAGGAGTCATTGAAGACCTTTCAACCTCTAAAAAATTCTCAAAAATTGAATTGAATTATTAAAAACTTTATTAGGCTAATGAGGGAAAGAGGATAATCAATAAAGTCCTTGGAAAACTTTTATGCATCATTTAGTGCTTGTGAACAGTTGATTTTTCCATATGAGCAAAATGCAAAGGAGAGAGAAAGAAGAGTTTTTACATTGAACCACGAAAAATTCCACAAATTATGGGTTATTATCATGACATCAAACCTGAAACAAGGATTTTTTTCCATCAAGTAGCCCAAAATATTCAATTTTCTCATTTTGCTTGCTAGAGCACCCATTTTTTATAGCCCTAAAAACCTAAAAATCTCCTTGTCTATAAGATTATATAGATAAAATTGGAAAATTGGGAACATTTTTTAGTAAAATATATCATATTATAGATCCAAAAAAAAAATTATGATCAAAATCCAAGTGTAAGTTCTCTGTTTCCTTCATTTTCTTCTCCAGTTAAGCTTAAATAGCCCTCCTAGGCCTAAAAAGAGAAATCTAACCCAAATGACTACCCACACATGTGAAATATATAAAATCATGTGATTCACTTTCTATATTATATAAAAATATTCAATGTCAAATTTGGGGTCTTATGACCTTGTGGAAGTGTGCAAACCAAGAAACCACCTTGCTTCCTAGTTTTATTTTGAGCCCATTTGGGACTAGCTTAGAAAATAGGCCTGGTTCAACCACCTCAAAAATATCCCATGATTTTTTTTGAGATTTAATAGTTATTAAAACTCCAAAATGGCATAATAAAATTATTATGAATATTTCCCCTTCTTAAAAGACCCAAAAACACCAAAAACATTCAAAAATAGGGTATTTGTTGAAATCCATACAAGTGACATCAATATCAAAGTAGATGTTCAAAACCTCCTTAGAGTCTTAAAAAACATAAAATAGGTTTTAGGGAAAAAAATGTGTCATTTTATATGAATTTGAGGCCTTTTTCCCTTGACTGGTCACTATCAGGGTTTTATAGAGGTTTAAGCCAAGTTTGGGGTCATAACAATTATTCATAAAGGATAGACCACAAAATGAACTCATTACACTTTTAAAACCTTCTTAAATATCATATTCATCTATATCAAGAGGTTCATATCCCCATGAAATTTTTTAGAGATGGTATGAGCATCTGAAGTTGCTCCTCGAGTCACTTGCTTAGTGTTCTTAAGGCTCAAGAGAGGTCAAATCTAAATTTTGGGTCCTAAAACTTCATATTAATATTTGGAGAATGTCATAAACATTACAAAAAATCACTATCCATGATTTTAAATTCTCTATAAGTATACATCACTCCTATGTATGTTCAAGGTACACTAGTCAGGGTAATTAGGGTTATGGGCTTGTCTCTCTCATACTAGCCCTCAAGGGCATTTGGGTTTAAACCTGGGTGTTTATGTCACCTATAAGTGTGTTTATACTCTTACCATTAATTTTATTTCCCTCAATAAATCTTCATGATTTTTTTCCTATTTGATTTATACCTTTGAGCTCAAGTAGACTCCTTGGTCTTAAGATTGCCCCTTGCCAAAGGAGTGGGCAAGGTATGAGATAAAATAAAAAGTATATATGGTGTTATTAAGTAATTAAAGTGATTATTAACATATTTTTAAACTCATAAACACCATTTTTACAAAATTTTAGAGCATTTTCACACCTATAGGACCTTCAAAACTTAAATTTCTTTCATGACTCATTGGTTTTGCCTATGAGTGCAAGGTTTTGATTGATTGTGTCTTGTGGTTTAGAAATTATTTTTTTATACCACCTCATGTTTTATTTTTTATTACCACACATTATTACCTATTTTTTTATTTTAAGTAGACCTAAGAGTATTTTCAAGCAATTTACTCTTCTTTTAGGATTCAAAACTATCCTATCTCAATTTGTAGCCTATAGGTGCTAGAGATTACATGTAGAGACTCTTTAACCTCATAATTTAATCAAAATATGATATTTATTTAGGTTTCATAATGATTTCATGAAATATTGGATAAACTATAATATGCCTCAAATTTCTATCACATATCTATTTTCTTCCCTACTCAGGCCTAAGACCAGTTTATCTTCACCTACAAGGTCACTTAGCTATATTTATTATTTTATGAACTTAATACTCACATTATTGACCTATTAAATTTTTCATGAACTTTATTGAATCTCAAATTACACTTATATCCTTCCTCATATATACTTTGGTTCTTCTTTTAGGTTGGAGGTTAGTTTATCCTCCCTTACAACCACCTGTAGATGTCTCTCTTAGGGTTATGACTATGTGTTGGGTGTTTCAATGTCTTACCCTCACATCATTAACCTACTAAAAGTTCATGAAAATTGTGGAGGTTAGACCTATGTTAAAATATCTCCAAACATGCTCTACCTTTGACTTTGTAGGTGCCTATTTTCTATCTTGATTGCACCTATGAAACTTAGTACTCATCAAAATTATTGACCATTTCAATGGATTTACACTTGAATAAAGTTTCCAAATAAGTTTTAAATAATTTCCCAATACACACTACCCTTCTCTTTAGGTATGTAACTAAGTTGTCTCTCACATAGCATGTAGTTGCCTAATAGGGTTTGTGTTTGGAGTCATGGTTACATTTGTTGGGATTGAGATCTCAAAATCATACCAATATCCCTCTCAATGATTTTTGTATTTTTTAAGTCTCAATTAGGATTATATTTCCTTTAAAATCTTTTGACATTCCCTTTAGGTCCAAAACTAGACTAGATTGAGTTCATATAGCCTGTAAGTGACTATAGGGTTTGACAATATCCTTTGGGTTTAAACCCTTCTCCACTAACATAAAAATATTTTAAATTCTTTAAACATGATTTAAGTATTAATTTATATTTCAAAAAAACTCATGTATCTTACTTAGGATTATAAAAAATGTTAGACTCTCAAACCCTTTTACACTTGCTCATTTTGTACAAGATATTATAGGTACTCTTTAAACTATGAACTTAGTCCATTTAATCTTCTTGACTACTCATATGACCTATATTCATCAAGTTATTTTGAATTTTATTGAGTAATATAAACATATCACACTTCAAAAACTTTTTTTTTGTTCATTTATACATAATATTAAACAGACTTGTAGGTTCACATTTGTCTTATGACTCAGCTTAGTTTTCTTGACTGCTCATTTGGTTTAGCTATTCCATGGTGAACTCTCCAGTTTAACCTAAAATGGGGTTAATATATTCATGTAACTTGACATATGTTGGAGTTATGTTGACTTTGGTCTTAAACAAGGACCTATATGTTTAGGTCTTATAGGTCTCTACTTGACTGTGTAGGCTACAAGTAGTCACTATCTTAAGTTATTTAACCTCATTAAACACTATCAAACCACTTCACACTATATAAAACCACTTCACACCATATTAATTATTTAATTATATCACAAATCTCATGAAATAATCTTATATCACCTCTAATACACTTGACTAATATTGTAAGGACTATAGGAAGACATTCTACTCTCCACTTTGACAACCTTCCTACTCTTGATCCTTCTTTAGGTATTATTTACCCTAATGACTTTTCCTAATCACCTAATAACTCAAACCCTCCAAATAATACACACACTTACTCCTAATTGATCCTGAGATATTGACTTCAAAATCATAGTATATATGTAGGTGATGATAGTATGGTTATAGGTGTCAAGATTACCAACTCAATTACACCTTTTTCTTAACTGCAAGTGACTTTGTTATTTATTCAAGGGAGATATGACACTATTTTTATGCACTGAGGTTAAAATTTCCAAGTTTAAGACTTTTTTTTTACTTCCTTAAGTTGGTATGAGTTTAATCATGGTCAAAATATGGACCTACAGGCTTGATCCTATAGGTCTCATTTGAATGTGTTGGTTACACAAGGTCATAGTTCCTAAGTCCTTAGACTTATCAAAATTGTCAAAAAAATACAATTCCTTAAGTCATTCATTAATACTTCACAAATCATATGACCATGCTCCAAGTCACTCTTACCTCACCCTATAGTCTTGTATGGACTACATACAATCATCTTGTGCATAAACATCATGACTAAAGATTTGGAGTATCCAATAAACTCAAGAAAATTAGTGATGGTAGTAATGTATATAGGGATATAGTAAGGTATAAAGAGATTTAATTGGTTCTCCTTATGGCTATGAGCTTCTCCCGAACACCTCATAGTTCATATAATTGGCATGTGGAGGGAACACTTGTAATCTTCATTTAAAGTGTGAATTTGAGCTCTTATATTCATTTTTATTCACTTAAAATGATAAAATATCATTTCATAACCTCACACCATGATGTATTACTAGAATTTAATCCAAATTTATCAATCAAAACTCTAGTGGATTGTGCAAACCTTGACAATGTCTCAAAGAGCATGCAAATTTGAAGAAAAAGGACCAAAGACCATCTTAGATAAAATAACATGAAATAAATAAAATTTATAGATATATCATGATTTAAAAATCACTATAAACCTCTGATAGTGACTGCCATTATAATAAAATAAGAACTTGCATCATAATCCACTAGAATAACTTATACACCAAGACATTCTTCTTCCAAGTCAAGGAAATTTAATGAGATTAGTTAGATGATGAAAAATATATGAAAATTATATCCATTACCTTTAAAATCATCCCTAAAAACCATTCATTTATATTTATTTTTGATCTTGAGAAATAGGTGCAAGAACTGACCCCTCTCAGATGAATAAGCCATAGTGACCTGTTGTGACTCTTAGCAAATTTTCATAAATAATAAGACATAAATATGAAAATAAATTACTCTCATTTAAATATTAATAATAAACCTAAAAATTTCCAAATTTTTAACTCATAGCTCTCTCTCTCTCTCTCTCTCTCTCTCATCTCTCTCTCTCTCTCTCTCTCTCTCTCTCTCTCTCTCTCTCTCTCTCTCTCTCTCTCTCTCTCTCTCTCTCTCTCTCTCTCTCTCTCTCTCTCTCTCTCTCTCTCTCTCTCTCTCTCTCTCTCTCTCTCTCTCTCTCTCTCTCTCTCTCTCTCTCTCTCTCTCTCTCTCTCTCTCTCCTTTGTCTCTACTGAGTACTTGAAAACTA
>JARHVA010002516.1:2487500-2514478 GCA_037957365.1 Torreya grandis
TCATGGTCACTCAATTATAAAATAAGAGGATTTGGGGTATGTTTCATTTTGTTAATTAATAAAAAATCCTCCTTCTCTTTCTCTTAAGCTTCCTCATTGATAGCAGCCTCTTTCTCTATTTCTTCTTCTATATTTTCTTCACTATAAACATCTTATTTTTTCATCTCTTATTCTACCTCATTTTCTTCCATTTTTTATTTGCCTCCTCTTATTCCATTTATTCCTCTTCTTTTGTTTCCTATTCAGTCTAAAAACTTATGCTAGTGGCTTCCTTCTTATTATCTTCTTCACCCAAACTCAAAGATTATTTAGAGATGTCATCTTCTAAGTAAATTCCAATTATGAATGCATTTGAGGGAGATGATATTTTTCTTATTCCCTTGGATCTCTACATATGATATCATATCTTTGGTCTACTAGATGATGTTATAGAAAGCTTTTGTAATTTAACGGGTAGGGGATTCTATAAGTGGAGGAACTACTATGGGCAGAGGAGTTGATATAGGTGATGTATATTAAACATCAACCTACAGTGGAATATGGGTCATTGCTATAAATTATTCCTAATTGACATCAAGTATAGTGGAGGCTAATAATCTCCTCATAATTAATGTGATTAAATAATTATGGGTAAGTGTTGAAGTATTTCCTTTCTAAAATTCCTTGGTCATTCTTCTCAAAAAGTGAAAAAAGTAATAGGAAAATTATTGGTATCATCATGTCTTAAATGACTCAACATATACAAATGAGGGGTATATAACAAAGGAAACCTACCTTCCCATGTGAACTATTTGATGAAAATTAGGGCTACATATCACCAATGGATAAGGAGAGATAATATTTTTGTGCCTTAAGATTAAAATCATTAATCATCTCCTAGCCTAGAAAACCTTTCCCTAAAATCTATAGTGACATGTCTTTCTATCCATTCTTTGCCTTTAACAAGTAGATAGGTTTTTTATGATATCTATTATTATATTATGACTATATCTAGTCCCATAACTTATGTTTTTTCATTTCTTAGGGTTCAAAAAAAATTCACACTAGTATTAAATCATATTTTGTCATTCTATATATGTATACCATCCATCATGTATCATTAAAAAGGGATACTATCCATAGATTATTCCATATTAATGTGTGGTATATGTGTTCCATGAAATTTATATCTCCTTCCATTTTTAACTATGGTATTCACTATTGACACTTTGTAGATTCTAATAGTTTAAAAATAACACACTCTTTCTTAGGAAGTATAATTCCATTTTTTAGAAGGGATGAGTATGAATTGATAAAAAATCTTCATCTTTATGTCAACATATTTATATCATTGGAATTGTGTGTCATTTATTGGTTGATGTGTTGCATGTTTGGCATCTCATTGGAGAGTACATGTGTAAAGTGAAATTGATTACACCCTTCCCAACTTAAAATCTTCAATTAACCTAAAGTGAAATTGATTTGACAATAGGGTACATGTAATAAAAGAGGTAAGATAAAAGTAAAGTGAAGTCAATGTGGGAACATGATGTTGGATGATGACAGGGAATTGGTATGACATGGGAGAGAATGTAAAAAAATTTAATAAAGGTGTATTTTTAAAAAAAGGGATTACTCATAAATATTCACATGATAGTAATAATAAATAAACATAACAAAAAAAATACAAGATTAATATATATTATTCTAAATTCCTAATATAAGTACCTAGTCCATTGCATTGGTTTGACCGATATAATTCCTTTTGACAGATGCATAATGGAATTTATTTATAGAAACTATATAAATATCCATAAATTAGATGAAATTTATACTTGTATGATAGTTAATACCTTATGACAAAAATTTCCTTAGTGACTATTTTGAAAAATGCTAAAGATTAGTTTTGTTACACTAATGTTATGAGATTTTTTATAGGAATAATTAGTTTGAAGTTGAATTCCTAACCCTTGAATTGATTATATGTTGAGGTCATCATTAAATAATATAATAACCCTAATAAAAATATCATTTAGTCAAAAAATAAGGAACTAGGGGTGGAAAGCTATAGGTTACTACCTAAGATGACAAGTTTGCAAGAAATAAAGAGGTAATAGTGGTTGCAGGTGAATTTTGGGAACCTAAAGTAACTTGTGTATATAAAAAAATGATTATGACAAGATAAAAAATATGAATTCACTTCACCTTTGAGAAAATATGATATGATAAATATTATAACTACTATGGGAATGAGGATTCAACCTTCTAGATGACTCATATAGATGTTGTTGGTCTAAACAGAGTTGCCTATATATGTTGTAGGTCTAAATATAGTTGACTAAAGTAATTTTAAAACATTTTATGTGTATCTAAGAGGATTTAGGTGTATATTTTTACCTACATGTTTGAATTTTTTAAGTTTATATGTTTACCTATAGGTTTGGATGCTGCAAGTGTAGATGTTTACCTACATGTTTAGATGTTGCAGGTGTAGATGTTGTACATGTAGATGTTATAAGTGTAGATGTTGTTGGTTTTAAGTTTACATAAAATAATGTAAATTGGATATATAACATTTGAAATTTAGTAGTGAATTATATTAGATGACCTTTATTTTTAGTTTTATACCAAGTGGTTTAACAAGATAATTTTCCCCCCTGGTGTTTTTCTTTAACTCCTAAGTGGCCAAGCAAGCTAGTTTTCCACTTGGGCCCTTTTTATGTAGTTTTGCCCAGATAACAAGATGGTTTTCAAATTAAAAATACCATGGGTGATGTACTTACCCTAGAGAAATGGTGTTAAAATGTATTATCTAGACTTCAACAAATCTGATGATGAACCAACAAGTTATTCAAAGTGTTTATGTAGTATATAATTGATTCTCATGTCTATATGAGGTTGGTCTTCTGTGATGAGATTTTGAATTAAATCCTCTTTAGAGAGAGTTTTATTTTATAACATTAGATGGTTTACATTGATTGTCAAATAAAATCTAACTGGATCAATTGTACATACATTAATTATTCTATCATCAAACATATTTTCTATCTCATAAGGACCTAACCATTTAGTTTGAATTTTGCCTTTATTGTCCTTGTATGTGGATTAAAAAATAAATTCCCATCCACCTATCTAAAAATTATTTATTTTAATGAAATTCTCATGTGAATTGATCCTTTACTACTAAATTATTTCTATGAAATATGGATCGTCTCTTCTCATTTCATCAATAGAGTTGAGCTACAAAACCCTTTGATTTTATACTTCCATCAAATCCATGCCAAGTTATAGATATGTCCTTGGAATATTGAGTTCAAACTTTATATAAATAATAACCTTTTTACCACTGACTAAATTTTAGGGTGTGAATCTTTTTGTTGTATTCTATGTGGTCCTATAATCCCATAAAGTCTCTAGAATATTTTATCCCATCATAGTGGTGTATAACTATTGTCTTGGTAAGGATGTTCTCCAAATAACTATTAGTGACCTATAATTATCCATTGGATTGTGGATGATATGGAGTGGAATTATTATGCCTAAATTCCTATTCTCATACAAGGGTTAAAATTAGATTAGACATAAAAATTAGACCTTTATCAAATACTCTCTCATATAACTCTATTATTTTAAATATTTACTCATAAATGAATTATGTTACCTTTTCATCCCATGCATGAGTAAAAGATCAAACTTCTACCCATTTGGTGTGGTAGTATATACATACCAAAATATACTCCTTACCTTTAGAAGGTGGGTCTATTTGGTCAATCAAGTCAATCCCCATTTTTTTAAGGGTTCCAAGGATAGCTAAGGTTGAAGTGGTATCTCATCTAAACATGTGGCATTCCCTATATGTTAGCATATGTCACATTGACGAGTGTATGTAATAACATCTATATGAAGAGTAGACCAATAATAACTAATGGTAATGATTTTTTAATTTTTTCTCTTTTCTAAAAAATGACCCCCATAGGGTTCATCATGACATGAAATAAGGATATCAAACACTTAATCCTCTCTCACACATATTCTCATGATTAGATTAGGTAAAATGTGGAAGAGTTATCTATAAATCTAGGAATATCAAATGATTTTAACCACCAAATTATTATTTTAATTAGGTGAAAATGTGGAGTCTAACCTATAGTAAAATAGTTTAAAATATTTACAAAGTAAGGATTGTTAATAGTCAAATCAAATAGAACTACATTAGGAAAATATTCATCTACTCGTGAACTATTTTCATCAAGATGTAATCTGGATAGAAAATAATTAACTACATTATCTTTACCCAGTGTATAAATAATTGTAATGTTAAAACCTTATAATAATAATATACATTTACTATCCTATATGTTACAATTGGTTTGTTCATTAAATATTTAATAAAAAATTTATTATCATGAATAAATACAAGATAAGTAGTAATGTAATGTTAGAATTTGTTTGTAGCATACACTATCATGAGGAACTCATTTATGACTACATATTTTAGATATGCATGTTTTATATTATTTTTTGTGAAATAGATAGTGTAGTTGTGTGACCATTATTATCTCCCAAATACTTCCCAAGTGTTGTGTATGATGCATCAGTATGAATGTGGAAGGGTAGCTTCCAATCCAGACCTCTCAACATAAGCATTGTCACAAGTAAGTATTTGAGAGTGTGAAAGGCTTTTTGGAATGCATTATTCCATTTAAAATTAGAATATTTTCCCATAAAAACAAATAATGGAGTTGTTATCTTACTAAAATATTTAATTAACCTACAATAATATTCATAATATGATATAAATATGTGTACATTGTTGAGCATTGTCATTGATTGTTGAGTTATGAAATTGATGTTATTATTGATGTCAGAGGTTCTTGTGAAGGTGCATGCTCAAGTATGTTTTGAGGTATGTATATGATGATTTTTTATGCCAACATAGTGAGTGTTATTATTATGATAAAGAGTGTAATCATGGTGAATATTTTTGATATCAATTAATGTCAAGGTTGATGTAATTGATGTCAAGATGCATGGTGCGTATGGTACATATTCTTATAATGCTGACATGAAGTCTTGACATAGACCACAATCAACTACAAAGATCCTTAATCAAGCTTTAAAGATCTACCAGGTAGCTCTAAAGACATTTTTTTAAAGCTCTAAATAATATTTGAAAGTGTTTAAGCATGTGATACGTTGTTTGAGTTTGTACATAAGGTGTTGAAGGATTTGATAATGGTTAGAAGGTCAACTCCAAAGATCTACATAAGTAGCTTTGAAGATGCTCTATTGAAGCTAGAAAGATGCTCTATTAAAGATCTCAAGACATTTTATAAGGTTATTTAAGCATACATAATTGTAATTATATAATATAAAATATTTTCAAGGTGAATCCGATAGGGGTAAGTACTCAATCTCAGTCTGTAATTAGACTAGTACTAGACCCTTCTTGGTCTAATAAGTATTCATGAGATATTGAAAAGACATATGAAGAATTTTTTATAGTAGTTAATCATGATAGGATATTTAATGGCATGTACATGAGGTGGTAAAATCTTGGAAAATGGATAGAAAGTTAGATTCAAGGCCTATTTTGACTTGTAAGTCAAAGGCCTTAAAAGCAAAAAGAGAGATCATGGCCAAATGGGGTATCAAGATCAGTTTCTAAGACAAGTGTGAGTATGTGCTAATTTATAGAGGTGATAAAAGTTTTATTAATCATGTTCATGAAGTTTTAGATCATGGTTTACAAGGAAAGGCTTAAAAAAGTGTTTTAAGGTCTCTCAAGTGCACAAAATGAAGATGTATCTACTTGAGAAGGTTTTTCAAGTGGTCATTAGCACATGTAGCATATGCATGAGGAACTAAGATATTCATGGAATATTGGGAATGGTACTAGACTAAGTTTATAAGCATTTGTTTCTAGAATAAGGTGCTAAGATTTATGAATGATCGTTAATATTAAAAGATGGTATAAACCCTCAAAGAACCCTAATAGTGACCTAATATAACAGAAATTGTTAAAAAATGATTAGAATAGTTTGGTATATATATAAAAGCTACTAGATATTATAGTCAAATATCACAGTCACCTCTATGTGTGATTGGTTTCTTAGGTGAGTGAGCAAACTCTATAGGAAAGTGCTAGTCTCTCAAAAATATGTTGTATCAGTCAGATTTGACCAAGTCAAATTTGATAAATGAATGAAGATTAAAGCTTGAGATGTATATTATATGTCCATGGCGGTTTTTGAGTAGGTTATATATCTAAAATGTGCAAAGTTGGTACTCCAAGTTGACTAGTTGCTAACAGACCTAGTGATGTAGATAATAAGAAAACCAGATAGAAGTGAGAAAATGATTCTTCATATGGTTTCATGAAAGAGTGATAAATTTAAGTTCATGATGATTTTTTTGGGACTTTAATTATATATTCATTGTTTTATCATGGAGCATGATCTTATTTTAATGCCAAGTTCTTGATAGGGAGTGTGTGTGTGTGGGGGGGGGGGGCAACGCCCCCCACTAAGGTCACCATGGGGGTCCATAAGAGGTAGTGACCTATTTTGGAGCCCCACCTAGTGGGGGTTTGGGATCAATTCCTTGAATAAATTTTTTGTTAAAAATTCACTATAAAATATTTTAATTTTATAGTAAATATGGACCATTCACTATTAGGTCACAGATCTAATGGTAAAAATTGTGTTTGTGTAATTTTTACCCTAATATGTAACCCTCCTTTGATACAAGGGCATTGTAATTATGGTAGTACACTATATGTGAGTGAAGAGGATATTGTATTGGTTGTATTTTAGTTTTTTGCCTTTATTTATTAGACTAAATAATAAGAAGGATTGGCTATTTCTACGTGGGCATAGCTAATATTGGGTGAACCACATTAAATTTGTCTCTATTATGTTGTGTTTTTTGCATTTTATTTCTATATTTAATTCATTAATATTAATTTATGTTATATATTACTAACATCCATCCTTTGAAAAATCTTGTAATTTAGTGTAAGAGGTTAGAACATTGAAGCCAAAATGGCTTGTCTGGTTGAGTGGAGTCTATGAGAGAGAAGGTCAATAGATTGGTTTCCAAGACCAATAGTTTCCATTAGTGCTTGTGATACTTTTTATGTAGGTTTATATGAGTATGTTATATGATATTTTTCATGAATTATAATACCTTGAATGTGTTCCTTTAGGTTTCAGAAGTTCAAGTCTTCATGACTGTGTTTTAAGTCTAATTAGCAGTTCTAAGTGGGCTACTTGTAGAGAAGCATTTGAGCATGTATACACTGAGTTAAAGCATATGATAAATTTTTTGATGACCCTAAGTTAATGATGTTTTTATATATATTATTTTTTTCCATTTTTATTTATTAAAAGTCTATTTATGCTTTAGATATTCAAAATAGTTTTTTTATACATGCACAGGCCTATTTTGAATAATGTTTTGAAAAGGGGTTCAAGTGGTAGTTAGACCTAAAAGGTGTTATGGAACTAAATTTAAATTTGATAAGGTATATTTGAGTTGAATTTTATGTTTTAATTCCATGTTAACTTTTTTAATATGCTCTAATATTATCAAAGGGTAATGTGTTGTTAAGAAGGCCTATTAGGTCTCCATAAGGCCTAAAAAAGGAGTAAGGGCTAATTAAGCTATGACCTACCTAATGTATTTTTTGATTCATGATTGTAGTGTGTTATTTTAATATTTAAATACATATTACATGGATGAACTAAGATATTTTAAGTGTGTGTCAGACTAAGAAGGATATTTATGAGTGACTTGTATAAAAGCAAGGCTAATTAGGCCTATTTGTGTGTGCTTAGAGTGTGTGGAGAATAAGATAATTAAGTAAAATATTAGTAGTCATAATAAGGTATTAAATAACATCATAGTTTTATCATGAATATATAATAGGAGGTTTGTATATGAGGATCAAGGTTAGATGATTTAATCAAGTCAAGAAGAGGGTTAGTTAAGTGAAGAAGGCTAGAAGCCAGTTTGAGAGGGATAGAAGTGTGTGAAGAGATGATGATAAATAAAATAAAAATTGTATGATTAATATTTTTTTATGAATGTGATAAAGTTATTCAGGTGGTTGAGTTGGTTCTGAGTCATCTAGGGGGTTGGTGCCTCTTTACAAGTTGGTGATTGCTAAAGCTTATTAGAGTTGGTGTTAAGCTAGTTGGGGTTGGTGCTCCATGTTAAGTGGGTGCTTCACTAAACTTGGTGTTTGTCTTATATGAATATATTCCATTTACATTATCAATGTATTTTCTTCCCCTTAAGGGTTTCCCAAATATATATTGTGTTTATGTGTTTCATGCCCTTTTGGATTGGTGCTTATGATTGCTACGATGTACATGCTTATTTAAATTATATATGATTGCTTAAGTAATATTTCTAAATAAAGTTTTGAAGACTGATTCACCCCCCCCTCTAATAATTTTGATTCTAGTATACATCTCATTATTTTTTTAGGTGCAGGAAAAAAAATTATTACCTCTATCTTAGTAGGGTTTACCTTAATTCCTATGTTTGAAATATGGTGCATCATTATAATTCCTTATTTTATGATCATGTAACACTTTTTATGACTCAATGACAAGCTATTATATTGATAACATTAGATAAATTTATCTAAGTTTTCATCGTCTTCATTTTAAATGTCCCTATATACAAGGAGGTTATTTATGTAGATTTCAACACAATCATGGGAAAGATTAGAAAAAATTCTCAAGAAACCCATTTGAAAGATATAAAGAGGATTACATATCTAAAATGGTAAGACCAAGTAAACAAAATTAACCCAAGGGTATATAAATTTTGTATTATCTTGGTATTATAGGGAAATCATGATCTAGGTGTATCCACTCAAGCTATCTAAGAAAGAGAAATACTTATTTCCATAAAGGGTATAAAGAAATTTTTCAATGAATGGGAGAGGAAAGTGATATCTCATTGAGTAAGTGTTTAAATCTTTTTAGTACACATAAATATGCCACTTACCATTTTCATTTAGAATAATGATAAGTCTATAAATCCATTGGTTGTTAGATTTGGGGTATATGAAGCCTACATCCCTAATTTTTTATAGTTAAGATTTTATAATTTCTTGAACCTTAGGGTTTACCCTTATTTATTTTTATATAATGGTTTTTAAATATTCATAAATGTATATATGATGAGTGTAAAGTTTTGGTTGTAACCCCCACATATTGTGATACTACCATGTAATTATCATTTTATGATTTTGAATCATGGTGATTAGTTTAGTATCTTGTTGGGAATACAACTTATTGTTGATATTAAATGGTATTCCTAGTAGTGTTACACTTATTTTTATAAGGATGTAATTGATTCAATGTTTACTAGAAGAGTTTCAAGTCAAAAATTATGTGGTAGGAGATGATGAAAAATACTAATATATATTTTTATGTCTAAGGTGACTTCTTCATGATAAATATTAGAAATGGGATAATATGTTCATCAAATAATGCTATTAGTATGTTGGTCTAGTGTGTACATTTTTTATGGTATTAGAAGTGATTGTGTCTTCCTCGTATTCTTGCAATAAAGGGTTACATTCAATAATGAGTAAGGTTTACAAGGGAACATGGTCATCATACTCAACTTATACTTTTGGATATTTCTCTCCATTTAATGGAGTTTGGGAAGGTAGTTATGTAATTTGTTTATTTTTTGTATTGCCATTGTAAATGAGCATGTTTCTAGACATGCATCTACTAAATGCATCAATTTTACCCACCCAAGGTCTAACTAAACTTAAATGTTTTTTGTATAAATTTAATTTGGGTTGTAATATCATGAAATCAATAGGATATTCCCATGATTATAATATTATAAAAATATCCTCTATGAATCCCTCAAGTTTTATAGCTGAAGGGCCAACCATTTGTAAAATAGTGGGTTTATTTTAAAGGCCTATAAGTTTTAGTTTTCCCATGGTTTATTTGGTCATGAAATTAATATATGTTCCTAAATCAATCAATATATTATTAATGAAGGTGACACTAATGTAAAAATCCACAACCAGGCTTCTTGGATTAGAGTATTTGGTTTGTATGATGCTACCCAACATGATATTCACAAGTTGTTGAACCACTTGGATAGTATTGGAATCCTTTCATTTTTTATAAGGTTTTTCAAGAATTATTATTAGAAAACATTTGTATAAATGGGAAAATCACTAATTATTTGAAATAAATTAATTTTGACACACACATTATTTAGCTAACCTACAAAATCAAACTCTAATTTTGGTTCTTATTTTTATAGATTGAGTCTCTCTAGAAAAGGACTACTTAGTGTTACTTGTTTGTTGAATTTACTTGGTTCAAGGTCACGATTGTTAATGGATGGTTTTGGATTAGTTGGTGTGTTTGATATATTATCAAGAGGATTTTTTTATTATTGGTGGAGTGGGATTTCAAAGAGTTTTTCTTGAATGAAGGTAAACATTTTCAACTTCTATTGTATAAGTGGGGTAAGTTATCACATCATTATTATATGTCAATTATACCAAATTATTTTTTGGATTCGATGTAGATTGGGAAATAAATTTTGGGTATCTTGGTGGATTTGAAGGTGAAGAAAGAGTACTTGGAAATAATTCTATTTATTTTTGTAGGTGTGGTTTTGGAAGTTGTTTAAAGGCAGTGTTTTGATTGAGCCAAGGTTGATTCCCTCACCATGGTTGTTGCCATTAGTTAGAGGGTGGATTCCATTAATAGGTTTAATTTTGTTATTTCCATGGTTATTTTTTTTCTACTTCCAATTATAATTATTATTTTTTAGTTGGGATGGTTTATTCCAACAATTATATGTATGCCAATTCGCAGAATCAAAAAAATTTAAAGTAAAAATATGGATAACTATATGACATATTTAAATTATGTAGTCTTTGTGCCAATGTTTTACATTGGGAAATATAGAATATATAACCTCAATTTCCCCTAATGGATTTAAACTCTAATATATTAATAAATTAATTTATTATTTTGGCTACTTTGACATGGGAAGTATGACATTTAAAATCAGATTTATTCTTACGGTAGTTAGGATATTATACATTCAAGGCTTGCTCCATCTCTTCTTTTTTCATCTATGTGTTTAATGTCTCTATCTATGTATATGCATGGTTAATTATGTATTTATTCATGTCTTTTATTAAATTACTTCCATATTTTATAATCCATAGGTGTATTTGGATGTTTAAAGTGATGAAGTTTGATTGTTCCAAGTTTTCTTCATCATTGATTTTAAGTAATTTATTCATAAGAGACCTATATAATTAATTGTTAATCTTGAGACATATCCACTACTCAATAGATCTAATTCTTCAAGGCAAAATTCCTAATTAATTTTGGAAATACCAACTTCATATATTCTTTTCCATATTATTTTCCTTGGATTTTTTTAGGATGAACATGAAACTTTCCAAGTAATCTTCTAATGGTTCATCTTCATTTTTTATTTTGAAGATGTCATTATTTTTATATTCCATTCCTTTAAAATACTCCTAATAGTTAATAATTAATTTATCCTTCATATATTTACAAGTATAAATTACATCCTTCCCTACAATCATTAACCACCTAAGGGTTTCATCCCTTAGAGTGGTTAGAAATAACTTAATTCTTGTAGCAGCCATACTGTTGTCATAACTATAACATATGACATCAAACTCAAAGATGGATGCATTAGGATGTTAATTATTTTTTCCTATGAATTTGGGTAGATTGGCAATAGGGATGTTTTTAATGGATACATATCCCACTAGATTATTGATAAGAAACTGAAAGGTTGTGGTCTTAGAGGATTCTTCATGATTGTCTTCCATGATGTGTGGGATACTTATAAATGAGAGAGTTCCACCACCCACTTTTAAAATACTTTGTCAAAAAATTTCCCTAGTGCATAATAAATAGTGGTTTTATGTTTCTTGAAAGGAGATGAAAGTCTTCTAACTTTGGGTGATAGAGTGGGACTTTCTATAAATTCTTTAAGAAGAAGTTCAATAAAGTTATCCTTTTCAGCTAAGTTAGAGGTTTCATCACATTTTTTAGTCTTATTTGGGGATAGCATATATTTAAATTATATTTTAAATATGAGTTTAGATGAGGGTGGAAAGATTTGAATGCCTAAACCTTGAGTGTGGGATGGACAAATAGGCACTCATTGAAATGGCACAAAGATGTTCTTATAAGGGGTATGTGGATCCTATTATACTATGTTCTTATATTTTTTTTACCAACTCAGCCAAAAAATATCATGTTGTTACTTATTTTGGTTCCAATAGTTGGTTTGAATTAGCCAAAATTGTTTCTCTAGTTGCTACAGGTGAAATCTATGTTGTTATAGGTGAGTTTTTGTGTTGTTTTAGGTGATGTTTCTATTACTTTAGAAGATAACTCTATTGCTACAAGTGATTTTTTTTTAAGTGATATATTTGTTTCTATAGGTAATATCATAACTTATTCTTCTAAATAGAAGCTCAATTTCCTAGGAAAAAAATTCCCAAGTAACTTATTTCATGTTGCATACAAATACTTTCACATTATTTTTGTTGTTTTTTAACCCTACCCTGCACAAGGTTAATTCAAGGGGGATATTTTTGGTGTTTACTTACTCTAATTTGTATGATTTTTTTTTTCTAAAAAATAAAATTCACTCTTGAAATCAAGATATCTCATGCTATAAAACTAGAAAAAATAAAATCTATAAAGTAGGAATTTCACTTGTAAAAAGCAAGAAATTTACTTGTAGAAAGTAGGGAATTTTTACTTTTAGAAAACATGAATTTTAATTCTATTAAATCAAGAATTGTTACTTATAAAAAATATAAATTTAATTATATGAAATTAGAAAACTTATCTTAACCCTTGGATATTATAATACTTGACACCTTCCATGACAAAGGCACCAAAATGAGTGGTAGAATCAATTCCCAATATAAACTTGGCATAGTCCAATGATTGTGTATAACTTGATAGAATTTTCTTCAGAGGGGTAGACAATTGGTTTATTGAGAATGATCATTCATAAAAATATTAATGTAGATCTATATACTTTGGTAAGGTCTCAACATTTTTTGTGCACATTAGGCTCTTTGAAAGGTTAAGATAATAATGGTTGTGTATACAAAACACACTTTGAATAATTTTAAATGATAGAATGTAAACACTCTCACATGAAGGGAAAGACACATAAATTAAAATAATACTATTTTGTAATCTTCATGTATTTTAACTAGAAATAATAAATCAACCATGAATAAGAACATTTAATATTAATGAAATAAACCTATAAGAAAGAAGAGACATAAAAACACACAACTATAAATATAAACACACAACTTGACTAGAAAATATATAATTGATTGATGGGATTATCATATAAACTCCTCATAAGTGTGCCATAATTGGTTTGACTTGTGCTTTATATTCCTTAATTGATTACTAGTTATTTAGATCAAATCACTTCACTTACATTGATAAAAGTCTATAGTAATAGAATGATGTCTAACAGAAAGTAAAATATATTACAATAGTTTCCTCACTCAATATGATTCTATGCTTATGTTAATCTTAAATATAATTATTAATCACCAAATATTCCCATATATAGAGAGGAGGAACTTATTATCTAAGTAAAAACATAATAGTTATAACTATGGGATTTTATATAATGACATAAATCATAAAAAGATAAAAAGGTGTTGATTTGGTTAAAACCATATGTCCATACAATATAAAGGATGATCTGATGGCATTCCCATATAATTTCAAAAACTTCTCATTAAGTTTAATTTTTTTGGATACTATTGAATGAGTTATAAAATGGTTATAATTGATAACTAAAAATTATGTTTTGATCTATAAAATGATCACCTACAACCATTGTTGTGGCTGCACTTTGTCAATTGTTGTGGGTGTTTCCTAATTGCATATGCTCTACATTCCAATGTTCAATCAACCAATGGTTATGGGTATGCATAATAGAAAGGTTGAGTGATATTTAAACATAATAATACATATCTTCCCATTATAATTAGTCATGAAAACATAAGCCACTATGAAACCATTGAGACACATTATAAAACCTAGAAATAACAATTTAAACTTATGGTTCCCCTTGCATATATAGAGAGGATGACTTTATTGTCTGATTAACGATACAATAGTTATAACTATGGGATTTTATTTAATGATATAATTTAAAATAAGATAAGAAGGTGTTGATATGGTTAAAACTATAGGATTTTGCTATATAAAGTATGATCTAATGGTGTTCACAATAATTTCAACAAGTTCTCATCATGTTTAATGTTTTCTAGAGACTGTTGGAATTGACAACTATTAATTATGTTATGATCTATAAAATTATTACCTATATCCAATGTTGTGGGTGGAATCATCCAGTTATTGTGGGTTTTTTTAATTTCTTGCATGTGCTATGTGTTCTAATGTACAATCATCTAATGGCTATGAGTAAGTTTGCCAGAATTATTACATGATATTTAAAAATAACAACACATATCTTCCCATTATAATTATCCATGAAAATTTAAGCCACTATGAAACCATTTAACTATATTATGAAACTTAGAAATAACATATTTAAAATTAGTATTTACCTTTCGCGCATGCGCATGCGCGCGCGTGTGTGTACATGAGTATATTTATCATTCTTTTGAAATGGAAACTATAACAAAAGGGATTGATTTAGGAAAGGTTTAAACATAAAATGAGATCATTATTGCAACTCATCACCACCCACCATGTGTATTTTCCATTAATTTAGGTTTGATCATTCACCTACATAGCTATATGCCTCACCTAAACCATTATTGGCCATGATGGATAAGGATCCATTCTTTTTTTGTAGAAAATCCACACAAATTGATCCCTCTTAATCATCTCCAATGTATGAAAATGGGGGTTTATATGAAGTGTTTGATCTTGTGCCCATATCCTCATTCGTAAGAGATGATCATCAACCACATGTGGTATTATCATGGGTTTGTACATAAGGAGCATATCATTTATCAAACTCATAAAAATAATAATAAGCCCCAATGTCTGTTGACCCTAGATTAAAACTCTACAAAATCATGAATGATTTTCACCCTTATGGTAAATCCCATATCATATAGTGTGCCTTAGACTAACATGCAGTTATAATGTACATGATTACAATTCCATCAAACTTATGACATAACACATGTATGGTCATAAGCCCAATGAAAGACTTTTAGATATCTATAACACCTGAGATGTACAAATAGAATAATTATATGGTGATTTTTCACTCATCATGTCCATTTAATCTTGTATCCCATAGGATTAACTCCTTCCTCTCATCCACAAACTTTGGTGTGTCACATACCATAGGATTTCCAGTTATAGGAAACCTAAAAATGGCATGGACATCCTTTAATGTGATGGCCATCTCAATTGTATCTCCATCCACTAGCCATCTAAAGGTGTCAATAATCTTCTTCCATCACCTTATTAACATTAAAATAATATCCACATTGAGATTCACATGGCACATCAACATAATCTTTTTAAACCCAAACATCATAATTTGAGATTTATACATTGCAAACAATTTATATATTATATATAGTATCCAAATAACATCTAAACTTTGCCACAATCTCCCTCATCTTTTTAAAATATAAAACAATAAAGAATAATCAAATTTTCATCCATTAAATCTAGAACTAAATCAAAATAGTAAAATAAAAATATCTATTTTTTACTACATCAACCAAGAATCCAACTATATCATCCTACTTAACTTTTATACTACATCATCCATACCCTAAAGTAACATATAAGGCACACTTTATACTACACTGGACATACCATATAATATCAATCAACATATTTTATAATTACACCAACCGTACCCTATAGTATCTGCTAACATATAACTTAATTATATTGACTATACCATAAATTATTATCCATCTAATCATCATACTACATTATCCATGCCCTAAAATATTTACCAAGATCATATCTCATATTTCATCATCCAGATGATAAACTACATCATCCATGTTTATCTACCTAACACTATCAATCATATTCTATGAAATTGTGTAGTTTACCATTCATATATTGTATCCATCATTCCCTATGGTATCAAACATCACTTTGCCTAATTGTGTCATCCATATCCTATGGTATAAACTAGGAGTTAATTTCACCCTTAGGGCCTAGCCAATATAGTTATCTGAAGGTTATAATTTATTTCCCTAGACCTAATAAATTCCCTTGTCCCTAGTTTTGAATTTTCATCAAATACCCATTACTTATACTAAATCTAGATTCATATTGGAAATTATTGGAGAAATTTTTATTACATGGCTTTACCTTAGTTCCTATATTTCCTAATCTATTTCATTTTTACCAAAAATGACAAAATAGACAATAAATGCACTACCTACTTTTAAGACTCTAACATCAGCTACAATACATCCTCAAACACATCTATGCACCATACTCTTCCAAAGTGCTAAATTTTGATAAATAGAGCTCTTGTTTTCTAAAAATAACAAATGTGAAAATGAATAGTTTTTAGCTATTTATAGTAGAACTTTCAAATTTTAAAAGTTTTAGTTATTTATTAAGAGATTCAATTTTTCCCATATATTTATTTCTATAATTCCTTTTCACAAACTGAAATAAATATTTTAATCCTAGTGAGATGGGTAATTTTTAGGTCCTAACATATTTTTATTAAAAAATGGATTTTTCTCTTATGTTTTAGGTTTGCCTTTTGTTGTTCTCTACGTGTACCTTCTATCACTTTTGACACACACATAATTATCTACAATCATTAAAGTAAGTAAAGGTACACATTTTTTAATTAATTTAAATTATTTAAATAAAAATATGTACCCAAATCTCCATCTTATATTATAATTATGCTATTTTTTATTATTATGCTTTAATCCCAAAGCACCATTTTGTGTTACACTACTATGACATACAATGAATTACGAGTGGGTCATATGTATAAACATAATATTTTAAATTTATCACTTTACTAATGCTTTCTCTAGAAACATGTTTTTGACACATCAATCTCCTTGAGTTCATACCTTAAAGGTTACATTGGGAATGGGGTGGGATTGACTCATGGTACTTTGTAAGAGATGTTTGCATACTATAGTTTCACACCATCACCACTATTAGTTTAAACTCATAAAAGTATATATAATTATTTCACTTCCCTCTCATTCTCATAAATATTTTTTAACATACATATATCCTATGATATCACTTATCTAATATTGTATGTTTCATGTTTTAGTCCCCTACGTGCAATATCAACCAACCTAATACAATTTTAAGCTTATATTTTTCTATTTTTATTGTATCATCTTGGTTGACCTATCATATTATATTTTATAAGTGATTTTTAATTTTATTTTAATAATAAATTTAGGAATCATATTTCATTACTAATAATATATATCACTTTCATACACTATACCCATGCTCACATTTATGCCCTAAGGAATTATTTGGGAGAGTTATAGGTTTATGACCTTATATTAGATATATTGTCTTGTGATTTCATTCAAGATAAATAGGATATGTCATTAGTATTTTATAATGATATCTAAGTCTTCATATAATCATTTGAGGTCTTCAACTTACAACATCTCTTACAAAGCTCCACTTGCACTAAAGGGGGAGACTGAAGCATTGACAGGTCCACACCAAAATGATTATTTATATCCATATACTATTTCCCTACTTATTATATTATATGGTGTTTATTTATTTGTGTATGTATGTGTGTATCATTAATAATCTCTTCTTTATACCAAATAAGTTGGGGTGTGTGTGTGTGTGTGTATAAGGTTGCTTAGGTTTTCCATCTATCACCTTCGGTTGTAGAGATCCCCATTTGGTTGAGAATTTTGCCTTACCCTATTTTAAATAACTTATCCATAATTTAATTTAATTATACCAATTTACAATCATTTACTTTAATTTCATCTTTATAATCATATTTGAAATCATTTATATTTGTTGATGTATAATGAGAGCTATAAACCTATGTCACAGGCTTAGGATTTGGAACCCTTTCCTCTTAACATTTTACTTTTAGGTAAATTTATACTATATTTATAGATATCATAGTTACTTACCCACTCATCCAAGTATATGCACACTCTATTTTATTGACCTTATCCTAGTCCTAGTATATTGAGTGAAAGAGGATAGTTATAAGTCATCATAGCCCATGCATACACTATGCATATGTGTCAATATGTTAGCCTATCCTAATATGAATAAGAATATGTCCCAATATTAATTATAATTCATCATAATCTAAATCATAATATATAATTTGACCCAAAATCTAAAATGTCTATCTATGAAGGGATAAATCTCTATGATAAACCTAATAGTATGCCCATTTTTTATTTGAGAGATGAAGCCTATGATTACCTCATATCAAAATAAAATAATTATACACATCATTTTATATATAAAAATTTAAGGCATGTATGCTAAAATAATTAGATTATGTCATCATATAAAAAATTTATCATTCATGAAATGTGAAATATGTAACCCAAGGTGTATAAATGTCATATCAAGTAGATACATTATGTAATCATGTATTTATAATCATCATATATATGGTAATCATTAATAAGACACAAAATATATTGATTATATAAATCAATGTATCATACATAAGTATAATAGTGTGTGCTAATAATCATGGCACAATAATCTCAACAACTATGTATATACATAAACATATATGAATAATGTCATGAGCATGATGTACATAAACATTCAATACATGACTAGACTCAAAGATAAAATGGATAGAACATGGCCATGGGATAGACTAAAATATCCTTGGCACAACTGATGTATGGTGTTGCAACATACAATCAATTCACTCATATAAACACACAAGATAGTAATCAATGTCACACACATCAATGGTCATAAAAGGTAATAGTCATCAATAGTCACTCATGAGCCACACTATGTAACACATAATGGTCACACAATGCAATATAAAATGTCACACAAAAAGTGTCACATAATGTAATACATAAAAATGTTCACACCATGTAATAATCATTAGCATCAATCACACATAGAACAAGAAAATTTAGTCTACATAATCAATCCATTCATCATCACATGTAGTAAATTATAGTATCCATTAAATTTAATGATCTAAATAGTATATGGAAGAGTAATTACTATGTAATTAGTCTAATTATCTCGATATTGCCAATGGTGTTAGAAATATTCTTCATTTTTTGTCTCAAGGATGAGACAAATTTTAAGTCTGGGGATGATGTTGGCATGATTCTTCATTAGAATATTGAGCATAAAGGTAAATTTTCAAAAGCTTACAATCATGTTGCAACATCAAAAATCCATATACATCATTCATAGTATTGATTTTACTCTACAACATCTCATAGAGAATAAAATAAATTTATATCCATAAGGAAAATATGTGTCTATTTATATTTTGTATTGTATTTATTCTTAATAATGAATTATAGGGAAGATATCATAATCTATTGAACTAAGATATAGATATGTACTTTTGCTTCATATGTTAATGATAATTTAATCATGCATCACTATCTATATTATGTGTCATCATTGTCTTGTTTATGTATGTTTAATCAAGTAATGTATGTTAAAGTAACTTAAATCATAGTCTCTTTGTATGCATCATCTCTATTTGAGACGTTTAACTATGAACTCACAACTTGATGTAGGGTTTATTTCAACATTTGTTTTTTGATCCCAAGTTTTAGATAACTAATGTCCAAGAAAATGTACCTATTAGAGTTTTGGAATCCAACTATAAGAGGTATAAAATATTGGTGGGAAACTATATATATATATATATATATATATATATATATATATATATATATATATATATATATATATATATATATATATATATATATATCCAAGTTTTAGATAACTAATGTCCAAGAAAATGTACCTATTAGAGTTTTGGAATCCAACTATAAGAGGGATAAAATATTGGTGGGAAACTATATATATATATATATATATATATATATATTCAAATAGAGGTAAAAATGACATAAAATATTGTATATCAAGTTGAGAATGAATATTATAAACCATGGGATGAATAATTTAGGGTAACTTTTGTGGATCTATTATGGCCCTAGAAATCTAGATTTATTATATACCCCAAGAGGGAGATTCACTAAAAAAATTCTAATGTTATTTCACATGATATTGATCAATGGTGGATTGGTAAGAAGTGATAAACATTTTTCTTAGGGTAAAAGTACCTAGGGGATGAAATAAGGTAAAAGGAGTATCTGAGGAGAGATTAATATTGAAACATAAAGATTCAATGGTTGGTGTGGATAAATGGAAGAAATAATGATGGAGGAAATTTAAAAAGGATTATTAATAAGAAACAAATTAGTTGAGGTAAGAGATAAAAATAAACAAAGAATTAGTATAAAAAAGAAAGAGGATTAAAAGAGGAAAAATAAAAGGGAAATAAAGTATACGAAAGAAAAATACTAAGTAAAAATAAGAATTAATGCAAAAAGTATAAGAGTGGATAAGGTTAGCAATAGAAAAGAAATAAATAGAAGATAAAATGGGAAAACAAATATTAGAAAGAGATGAGAGAATGAGACAACTAAGTTTAAATAAAGAGAATTTAATTAAGGTATCAAGTATATTAACATAGAAAAGATGGAAGAAACATTAGATAAAAAATATGGAAAAATCAGAGATAACACATAATTTATAATTAGCTTTGAAAATGCATAAACCTATAATAATAATAATAATGGAATAAATATTAGATAAAGATATAAAATGGATGCAATAGGCACATATTAAACACATAAACTTATAAAAATAGACAAACACATCATTCAAATAATCACTAGAATATATAATAAATATGGTAGATGAAATATGCAAGGAAGAATATTTAGAATTGGAATGCCAAAGAAGACCCTTGTCGAGCATAAGGATACTTAGTTGGATAGAGGGAGATAAAATAGAAAGTAGTTAAAGTAGTGAAGAATAAAGTAATGAGATGAAATATTAAGAATAAAGAGTGGAAGGAGAAGGAATTAATAGTAAATATATAGTAGTGGATTTAGATAAATTAGTGAAAAAATAGTAGAGAATTAAATAAGAGAAAAAAAAATATTAAGAGAGGAAGATAATAGAATAAAAGTAGGAAATAGATAATAAAATAATGAGGATATATTACTTGAACATAATATATAAGGAAATAATAAATAGAAAGATAAAAATGAGATATAATAAGATGCATCCCCCACTAGCTAAAAGAGAGTGTTTGAGTAGAGGAACCCCTTAAACCAACCATCATCCCTAATGGCACTTAAAAAATTGAGAGCAATAATGATTAAAGAAGATATAGATATAGGATAATAATTAAGATAAAGATACACAAAACATAAACTTGATATTTTGAGAAGAGAAGGAATAGTAGAAGATTTTAAATAAGTGTTATGAAAAAGTTACTTTGAGATATAATTGACATGAGATAAGGGTATAAATAAGGTTGTATGGAAATAATAGTACCATGGATAAAAATAAAAGGAGAATATAGACCGAAAAAACCAAAAACCCTAGAATAAAATAATACTAATACCAAACTAGTTAGTGCAAAGACAAGTTTTAATCAGGCTAAAATGGCTTAGAAGACTAAATTACCTATATTTGGAAAAGATGAAAAAGATGTAAAATCACATATTTTTCCACTAGATACATACTTGAGAATTTATAATATTATAGGTAATTAAGTTAAACTATTTAATTTTTTGGGCATGTTAAAATATAATAACTTAAAATAGTATATGGCGATTAGTCCCACTCATAGTAAAAATTGGATGACATCAAATATGCATTTAAAATTGATTTATACTATCCATAAACCCTCACATAAAGTGTAATTAATATGAAGGAATTAAATCAAGGAGACAAACAAATAGTAAAATAATTTGATAAAATATTTAAAGAGGTAGTAAGGAAGTTAACCTAACCTTTCACAGGAAAAATAAAAATGAATTGTTTATATTTGGATAACTATTAAATCTAAGAGAAGCCATTGATGGTAAATAATTACAAATATTTACTAAAGCATTTGAAATGGAAGATCTGTTAGAATAAAAAACATGGAGAGTGAAAGATAAAATGATGCAAAAAAATGAGAAAATGGATCAAGAACTGACACAATTAAGATTAAGATAAGAAATATAGATGAAACTATAAATAATAAATAATTCATCATGGATTCAATAATATGACCCAAAATTTGGTGTATAATATGTTTTGGGGAAGGATATTTTAAGTAAGAGTATATTCATGCTAAAAATATTAAAAGGTCATTATTAGCTCAAGCCAACCCTATCATATGACACCTCTGATAAAATAACCCATTGTAATGGATAGAATATGGTGCATAATTTATAAGTTATATGATTAACCTAGTCATAATTTGTTCCCATTATTATAATTATACCCCTCAATAAAACAACTAATATATTATATGATGTGTGTAACATTAAAACACTACCATCAAAATTTTCATATGATAGAGGTAGTAGAGGACCTCAAATAAATGTAAGCAAGACATATCATGCCAAAAAAACAACCAAAATTACCAATCCCCTCCATCAATAACAACAAACCCAGATCCTGTGTAACTTGCACAAACACCCAACTAACCACCTATGACACCATATAATATAGATATCCCTCTCACCAAAATCTAACAACTACCAATGAATCTACCAAGGAGGTTATTAGGGTGGATATCAAGGAGGATACTATAAAGGATACCTTGAGGGATATCAAGGTAATAATTATATATTAGGATACTAAAGGGGTTACTAAGGGGGATATCAAGGAGGAGACCATGGATACTAAGGGTACCAATGAAATAATTATCAATGATTTCAAAGTTACTAAGGGAATAATTATAAAGGAGGGAATTATCAAGGAGGACAAGGAGGTCCAAAAATAGGTCCCCACACCTATTAAAAATATGGACATCTTGTAAGGGCTTACACTGCACCATACCAAATAGAATGTGCCCTATATCATGAGAAGGGAACACATGATGTGTACACTTGTCCCAAATCAGCCAGTTTTTTGAACTTGGTATAAATATGATGCCCTCAATGATACCACAAAAGAAACTCAATATATAAAAAAGTATCATGGAAAAATAAGGTACAATAAAAATAAAAAGAACAACCATAAACCTCTAGATAAGGTGGATTATTTTATATAAATTGAAATTAGAAGAAGAACTAGGATAAATTTGGACTAACAAAACCAAAAATACATTGAATATATAAATAACTATGAACAATGACATAGTAGTCTTACTAAAAATATTAGCTACTAAAAATCTCTTGAAATAATCTAAACACTAAAATTAGCCTATGGGATGAAATTCAACTAAAGTTGACATCTACTCGTAAAAATGTATAATTTATAAAAATAGAAAATTCCTAAAAAAATAATTAAATGGTAATTTTGGACCCTCAGATGATCAGGTATCGCCTCCAAAAAAAAAACTATAAGAGGATAGATTTTCTTATGATAGCAATGAATTTTTTGAGATGATTGTTTTGGTGTGTGAAATAGATGAAATAGAGATACAAGTCAAAATTTATGTCCCCTTAAAGATTGACCTTTTTTTTTGCATAAAAAAGGTAAATATGTACTTAGGTTTTTATTAGTTGACTCCTAGATTAAAAAACTATGAGATGATTGCAAATTGATTAAAGCAAGCTCTAAACTATGTCATTACATAAATCATGATACATCCCAAATTCTACCCAAGTAGAAAAATGTTATGGATCTATGATTTAATACTTTTTTCTTAAGAATATTGATTTGTATATTTTGGTATTTCCATAATTAATTAACTTATATAATACATTTCTTCTCAACACTATTTAATTGTAGTAAAAGGAAAAAAAATATGTTGATTATTTGAAATGATGTTTTAAAGAATGTGTTAACATTTAATGTTTGAATTAGTTATTTTTAGTTGATTAATGTGTTTATTTTTTTTCTATGAAAATTACAAACTATGATCTGTTTGAATGAGGTGGATGTTGGTAGTTGTATCCCTCGTATAAAAATTTAGATGGAGATCATCATAAGAGAGAGAGTGGTTAAATAACAATACCTATAGGTATTCATAGCTCAATAAAACAATTACACATACACACATATCATTATTCAATTATATTTGTATATATTCATTTAATATTGACCATTTATTATAAGCTTGCTCATGTATGCTAGTTGAGGACTCTGTAAGTTATTTTCTTTTTGTGTGTAAAGGATTACATAAAAAATATTCTTCATCTATATTATAGTTAATGTTATTCTATTCTAAATGTTTGTTCAAGTTATTTATTATTTATAATGTGTTACCTTTAAAATCAAAGTAAAAGAATTACACTTGTCATAGCATATTGGTACAAAGGAGTATTTTTAAATATCAAACTATTTAGATAAAATACTTGGTATTTTTTAACCCTAAAATGTAGATGGTGGTAATGTAGGATTAAAGGAGTATAGATGGTGTTACAAACCCATCTGGATTACTAAAAAGTTACATCACTTTTTTTAATTCAAATGGTTTACTTATAAAATCATCTATATCTATCTTTAAAATAAATGTTTAACTAATAAATGCATATAAAGCAATAAATTCATAAATGAATCAACCCACTAGTTAATAAAATTATCTATTTAGTTTTGAAATAGCCCATAATAGTTTTCAGGATGAATTTTTATCATAAAATTAATAGTTTAAAGAGTTGAATACATCACATTAATGATATAATCCACAAATATAGCTATAAATAAACATATAACCACTACTCTCACAATGTTTATAATTAATTACAAATCTCATAGCCATACTATGATAGATATCTATCAAATAATAGTGTACTAATTATTACATTGATGTACAAAATAAATTGACAAAATAGTATGTACAACAATACAAATGAGCTTCACAAACAACTCAATTGTCCATGTAAATAAATTCCTAAGCATGATTCCCAATAGTTTGAATAGTTGAATACAAGGAGAGCATCATCTAAGTGTTTTACCTCCAACCATAGAATAATGGTCTCCTATACACCTCCACATTGAGATTGGCCCTACAATTTATGGAGGGGAAGATAAGAACATTGTGCATATCTATAAATGAACCATAACCCATGTGTGTACAATCACCAATACATGCAATAGTCATATAAACCATGGAAACTAATCCTCTATATAATATTACATCATGATACACATGTAAATTATAAAGTATAGTGGAGTGACAATGTCTCAGTTATAACATTACTTTGGCCAAAGTTTTCATTACAGAAATCAGATCTAACAATCTGAGTCGATTCCACTCACACAAAACTCTCTATTAATTAATCATAGACAACTAGGTGATATCATGGGGTCAATATATGATTTCCAATATCACACACACACACACACACACACACACACACACACACACACACACATCATATAAAACATGTTAATAATTTCTCATAACTAAATCATGGTAAGAAAATATAGGTTTCAACATACATCAATTTAGAAATTTATGTAATGAAAGATACAAATAATCATAAATCAATAATCTCATTGTTTTCATACACTAAAAATTAGTAAGAATATGTACAGGTTATTCAAATGATCTACATTCAAACCAGTCATAAACATAGGTCTATAACAAGAATTAAGACTACAACACTAAAGTCATTTAATAACATGTCTCTATATTTCCTTTTAAAAAAAATCATATATATATATATATATATGTATGTATATATATATATATATATATATGTATGTATATATATATATATATATATATATGTATATATATATATATATGGTGATATAAAACTTAGTCAATGTTATAAACCCATCGAGTCTCAAAATAACTTATAAAATACATATAATGTGTATTGAGATTATTTTGTAATTCCTTAACACTTTATTCATTCCAAAATGGTTACCTCATTCCTTATTACAAGAAACTTTCATATCTTAATTAATACACATGCACAACCTATATAAGTTTTATTTACCAAAATTTCATGTTGGCTATCAATATATACAACATCCATTATAAATATCTCAAAATACCTTATTATATAATATGAACACAAATAGTTCCCTAAGATATTCTATATCCCTTACATAATTCCATCATGTTCCATTACTTGAGTAAATCTCATATTTTTGTTTGTATATAAATGTACAACCTAATTATTATGTTAGATGTTCATTCAAACCAACTAGTTTATAATTTCCAAGAAACATTACTAAATATTTATAATACTTGAAGACATATACAATAACCTTCCTGGGTCTTGATTATTTAAGTTGATTCAAATATGTTTAATGATCTGGATAACTCAATAACATAACAATATAATCTATAGCTGCATTAATAAATATATATACTCAGTGTTAATATCTCATGGCATGTTTCTACTAAATAATTAAAAACTTGGTTATATATATCCATTCTATATATAAATTCTTATACATAGAAGTATATACGTATGTAAACACTAATAAAATAATTTCCCCAAAATCAATATTAACATTTATACATACACATATTTCATCCTCGAAATAGTCCATAGATGGGTATGAAACATCCTCACATGTATATATATGGGTGTGTGTGTGTGTGTGTTCACACACACACACACACACACACACACACACACACACACACACACACACACACACACACACACACACACACACACACACACACACACACACACACACACACACACACACACATAAACACACACACACACACACACACACACACACACACACACA